>OX637349.1:15976110-16296717 GCA_951799405.1 Agapetus fuscipes | reverse complement strand
AAATTTTGAACCCAGGGAAGAGCATATTTGAAAACATATAATATGGTACTTTATTATATACATTTATGGTAAAACATTTTTTATGCTTAGGGGCCATCGATTTTGGCCGATTTTCGATCCCCCCCCCCCCCTTACAATCATCCTATAGTCAATAACTAATGAACCCGCCCCCTCTTGCTGTTATAATGGATGAGCTTAATAATTAATAATGTTATATTACTTACATAATATTTTGTATATTTTGTAGAAATTGGTATTCACAAGAACGACGTCACTTTTGGTACTCGTACATCATTTGCCATCATCCGCAGACCAGACTCCCCCCCCCCCCCCCTTAATGCTAATGACGTAATATATGGACAGCCCCTTACCTTTATATTTTTAATTATATTTATGTTAAATAATACCTCATTTCTTTCTTCAATTATCGATTTTACAAATTCGCATATTTTGTAGGTACCTACCTCAGCATCTAGCAAGTACCTACTATCTCTTTTTGTAACTTTACTTTTATCCATCAACACTAACGAAATCATGTATGGGAAAAAAAAATCACCTTGAAAACAGATATTTTTTTCTTCATTAATATTTTAATACATCAATCACCTTGTATTGTCAAGATGTGTAGAGCTTCTTGTGCTATCCGAGTTGTGTCTCAGCCCCCTGCGAGAGACCGGCCGCGATTTCCCAGACGTACTTTCGTCGCTCCCCCCGCGGCGATCTGCGCTCGAATGGCTGCCACTTCTCGAATAATCCATAATCATTAGCTGCTTTCGCACTTTTGATATTATGAATGGTATATTATGCGCTCGGTGCCGATAAAACAATCAAACACTAGTGTGTGTTGACATTCCCGCCATTTGTTGTGACGGCGTCGCCATGGCAACGCTTATTAGCTGAACAGTGCTGCCAGCTTGGTAGATTTTCTGACGGAATCAGCCATACTGAGCTCCATTCCGCTGAAGCAGTGACATCTATGAATCAATTTTGAAGTAAAATTATATTTATTCTATAATCGAAGTTGCAGAGATATATTAACATTTAAGGCTCTCAAATGCATGCCCACAAACAAACATGTTTACCTAGTTCGCATTTACAAATGCTGAATGTGTACTTACAAATAAAATCCAAACCGCAAATGAACATAAGCCCTATAACTTTTGCCGACCTTCCCTGACATAGGGGTGATATTGGCAAAGTGAACCATTTTTTACAATATGGGTGGTCAGCCTCATAACTTCCTAATACAAAATGTTTTTTTTTAGCAAATATAGGTGCATAAAATTGACTTCCCTTTTATGGTTCTGCGATTTCTTTGGGCTCCCTGTCGGGGTGTTTTTTTAATCTTTCATATTTTCTGCTGCCCTGTACTGTACTGTATCCTGCGGCCGTTCCACTAGGGGTGGCCGGTACCTCCGCAGATGCGCCTCCACTTTTTTCTGTCCTTACAAACCGCACTTTCATTTCCTCAATATTCATCACCTTTTTCATACATCCTACCTTCTCTTCTCTTATTCTCATTCTGCAGATTCCATTCTTTCGCATTCTCACCTATTTGGTCTGATAGGTACTTTTAACATTTAATATTTGAAAAATTTCGGTTGAATATATTTTGTAAACTTAATTTTCTTAACCGAAATGAATTAAATTACCTATGGGTTTTGAATTTTATTGAATACGTTCTACAAATTTTGTAATCAAAACATGTACTTATTTAGGTTCTTGAAAATTGGAATGAATCTGAATGCTGATAAAAAAAAATGAAAGTCATGATTTAGAAAGTTGGTTTTTATTTTACATGAAAACCTAAAAATATTGTACATATAAAATAATATATTTGTCCATATTATACATATGCACGTATTTTATAAAAAAAAAGACCATCACCATTTAAATCATAAGTAAATTATTTAAATTAAAAATTATAGATTACATTCATAAAGATAATTTTAATCATAAAAAATTATATATTTTATGCCTATTAACTTTTTTAATAAACCGTAGATAATATATCTACTTATTTAAACTATTTATTATTGTATAAATTCAATAGAAAATAAATTTATTCTATGACACATTATTAAACGTTTTAAAAAGTATTTCATTGTTAATACTTCCTAAAAAAAGTGGATTTATTAAATTTTCAAAAGTTTATTTCCAAAGTACGAGTATGATAATCATTTCAAATAGGTATTTTCTAGAAAGTTTTTTTTTGTGTTTACATGAAACAATGTAGGCAACAAAAGTGTTGCCATAGTTGCCAGAGTTAAAGATTTGTTCCTTTTTTTTTTAACATATTGTAGGTAGGTACATGCTTTCAGCCTGCCCATAAAATCTCATTTATTCTCCCTACATAATAATATTATTAAATATTGCAGCTGACCACATTTTTTTACAAATATTATTTTGTATGGTAACTTAAATCTTTAGCACCAACAATTCAAACATTTATTGACTTTTAGAAATAACTTAAAGAAATTAAAATAAAAAACTTTTACAAACCAAAAAGATTAGAATCACAATGTTTATTTTGTGAAAATGTAAAATAAAAGCTAAATATTTTAAATTAAATGAGTGCTACGTTACTACATTTTATTAGATAGGTAGGTATATCGGCTTAAAATATACATATCTACTTCGAAAAATAAATGTGGAACATAAAATAATTGATAACATAATAGTTAAAATACTTAGAGCTGTTAAAAATATATTTTATTATACAGTTGGTGAGTAGGTAAATATTTAAATAAAATAATAAGATATTGATTTTAAGAGTAAAAATGCAAAAGTTTTTAATGATTTTCATTAAATTAAGGCAGTGTTTAAGGTAGGTTGTGTCGTTTACATGACAAAATATATCATAAAAATAATTATAATAAAAAACCTCTAAAATTAGAGCTACTTATACTAAACAATATTTTCTTAAAATTATTTATTTACATGGTTGATAATGTAAAATTATTATAATATCCAGTTTAAAAAGTATCTTCTTACCTAATCGTCATAAAAAAAAATAGAAAATTGTTTCGATGAAATGGTGGTGAACTGATTTTTTGACATAATATATTTTGAGTATTATTTGCCTTTTTATAATAATTATTTTTAGAATCGAAAATAGCAAAAAAACTATCTTTTATTCTTCATTCAAATGGTAGTACAAAAATGTTTTACGTTGAGAGCTTAATTACATTTAGAATAAGATAAATAACAATAATTATCTATGACTAAAGACACTATGGAAAAATATGTACAAAATTTATTTTTTACGTACATAGGTAAATTCAAATATTGGGTAAAACAAACATTATGTACTTACCCATGTACTTTAAAATATCTTCATCGATATATTTTTTCGCCTTTCAGGATTTCGTGTATATTCACATGATACGACTGATAGGTTGGTATGCGGCTGACCACCCATATTGTAAAAAATGTTTCACTGTGCCAATGTCACCCCTGCTTCAGGGAAGGTCGGCAAGAGTTGCAGGGCTTATGTTCATTTGAGATTGGGTTTTTTTATATTGTAGGTCCACATGCAGCATGTGTAAGCGCGAAATTATGCATGTCTGCTTGTGGGAATGCATTTAATATGAATCTCAAATGATACATATCTTTGCAGCTTAGATTTAGATACATGTTTCTATTTTCAAATACAATAATATTAATAAAATAACCATTTTATTTTATCCTCCGAAATAATTTAGGTAAGTAAAAAAAAATACGTCATGTTCTTGCAAAACGTTTTTATTTACAAAAAAAAAATTCCTTGATTATCATATCAATGCATATTAATTACTTTTTTGATTGATGTTTGTGACATGGCAAAATATTATTATTTGTGACAAAACAATGTCATGTTACGTAATATTAGTTAAAAGAACCAACTTTCAACATTACATCCTCAAAAAGTTTGGTCTGGTACGAGGACTTTAAATCGCTTTCCAGGAATCAAACCAGAAAAACAAGGAACGCTGAAGTATAGGAAATCATATCTGAAATCTATCAGTTTTTAAAATAAAGCAACAAAGTGAACGCTCATACCATTGAGCTATCAATTGATGTATTTTAAGATATTTATACTCGCAAATATTACAAAGTTATAACTTAACCTATAAATATATCTACTTAAAATTCTTTATTCAAATGTCACTGACTGAAATGTCTTCCAAAAAAAAAAAAAAAATGGCGAGTGATTCTATTCCAAATTCAAATCGTCCATTTTGGCCAACCTCAGCGATATTCTGTATTCGGCGCACTTCACACTTATTGTCATTTTTCACTTGTAAACAGTTCTTATTATTGTTTCCTTCAGTCCCATTCCCCGATGTACATTTGTCTGGGTTGCGGAGGCACATATCCTCTAGTTGGCAATGGAAGTCTTCCGTAGATCTGGTTATATGGCGAGATTTCTAGATGATCCGAATCTGTAACGAAAAATACAATCAATTAGATTCGATTGTAATAAAGTATCAACAAATATATTTTATAAAATTACAAAGGGGAAAATAACTGTAGTGATATTTAAATAATTCAATGATATAGGTAGGTATTTTAAAACTACGAAAATGCGTAATCACCACAATCAAGGGAAATGTTTTATTCCACTGGCAGCACTATATTTTTGAATTTCGAACAACTGGGTAATAGGCTAGAGACGTAAACTTAATTCCATTTTTGAAAATGGTTGACCAAATCTCTGTGGACCAAATGAAAATGAATTGAGAGAATGAAAATTTGTGGAAGGCAAAAAATATTGAAATTATTGTAAAATACGAAAATAATTCATAGCACCCATGTAAAATATAATTGTTAATATTTTTCTACAATTTGACCATTACCCAAAGCCATAGTTTTTCCTACACCAATTACTAGGCTTCCACCACTAAAAAGAACAAAGAAATTAGTAAAATTAGATTTGCACATGAATTGACATAAACAATATTGTGTCGCCACGCGGCTGCGTTGCAAGGGAAAAGGCTTACAAATATTTTTTTATTGGTTGACTTCTTTGACTTGAGTTCCTCGACTAATAGGTTGGTATGAGGCTGACCACCCATATTGTAAAAAAAATGGTTCACTTTGCAAATGTCACCCTTGTTTCAGGGAAGGTCGGCAAGAGTTGCAGGGCTTATGTGCATTTGAGATTGGGCTTATGTTGTAAGTCCACAAGTGCATTTTTTAATCCAATAGTAGGTAATTGTAAGGTTTATGTCTGAATAGTGGCCGTTTGACATAATTTACAATTACAATAACCGCAACATAAAATAAATATTCGTATATTAGACGAACCGTTATAACAGGACTTGCATTATTCTCGACGTTTTGTAAGCGAAGTAACTAACGTCTTCAGGAGACACCCTCTCTGCAACTGTGTAGTTATTATAATTGTAAAAAAATGATAGATAAGCCTAACAGGCACTGGTGGGACGAATTTTGAAAGGTTTTGCATTATTTCATCGTTGCTTAATTCATTTGTCAGCATTAGTTTCGTTGCTCACGTTCGCTGTCATATCGCTATAATTTAAAATGCTTTGCAGTAATAATAATAAGAATAATAATAATATAGATCGTGTTGTGTACCTACATTGAGTTTGCAAGGAAGTAGGTACATTCAATATAAATCTTATACACCTGGCGACCTTGCAAAATATACACTACTTTCGCTTGAGACACTGTGGTCATGTAATGTTGCATGCTCCATATTGTATAACTATAATCTAAGTTGCAAAGATGTATCGACATTTACTATACTGGAGGAAATGAAAGAAGTGTGTAAGGACAGAAAGAAATGGCGGTTGATCTGTGATGTTGGCGGCTAGAGTGTGTTAAATAATAATTTGTTTTCTGTTAGTTTTTGATGTCCATCTAAATCTAAATCTAAATCTAAGCTGCAAAGATATGTATCATTTGAGATTCATATTAAATGCATTCCCATAAGCAGACATGCATAATTTCGCGCTTACACATGACGCATGTGGACCTACAAAATAAAAAACCCAATCTCAAATGAACATAAGCCCTGCAACTCTTGCCGACCTTCCCTGAAACAGGGGTGACATTGGCAAAGTGAACCATTTTTTACAGTATGGGTGGTCAGTCGCATACCAACCTATCAGTCAAGGAAATACATGTTATAATTTGTTGATTTTAAAAATGTTATTTGTTTTGTATGTTCCTTGACTTATAGGTTGGTTTGCGGCTGACCACCCATGCTGTAGAAAATGGTTCACTTTGCCAATGTCCCCCCTGTTTCAGGGAGTGTCGGCAAGAGTTGCAGAGTGTATGTCTACGTGAGATTCGGGTTTTTATATTGTAGAACCACATGCGGCATGTTTAAGCGCGAACTTGTGCATGTCTGTTTGTGAAAATGCATATAGTGTGAATCTTTAATGTTTCATATTATATTTTGCAACATAGATTAGATTAGATTACTGCGTTTGACAGAACTGGGGACATTGAGTTACGATATCTGTGGAGTAGAATTTATTTTAATGAAAAAAGACATTCTATTCTACCTACCTACCTGTAATACCTACCTGATGAACAACATGGCAGAAGACGTGAAATGGACAATTTACACTTTTATATGGACAATATTTTTTCTGTTTTAATTTTTATGTTTTATAGCTGTATTTTTTATTTGTATTTTTAAACTCACTTTAGTTCTTAACATTTTGTTTTGTAGCAATGGCCACCAACAATAATTTTAAATCTGTACATTGTGGAAATGCCACCACTAATTTTTATAGAAAGAATGAATGGGTTTTTGGGACATGGAATGTAAGGAAGATGAATGATTGCAAGGAGAAAGAAATTATGAATGTAATGAAAGAGAAACGAATAAAAGTAATGGGTGTGACAGAAACAAAAATGAAAGGGAATGGTGAGAAAGTATTAGCGAATGGTGAATTGTATATTTGGTCAGGTGTGGAAGATGGGAATGAAAGGCAGGGTGTAGGTGTGATTGTGAGTGAGTGTGTGAAGGGATGCATAGCGGGTTACCGAAGAATTTCTCCCAGGATTTTGGTTGTTAAATTCAAAATTAACAGTTCGAAACTTTTCTTGGTGACCTGTTATGCTCCTGTTGATTCAGAGTGTATGGAGGTGAGAATGAGTTTTTGGAATGAGCTGAATGCGGTTGTGCATGAAAGGAAGAAGAATGAAAACATTGTAATTTTAGGTGATATGAATGGATGGATAGGTGCGCAGAGGGATGAATGTTTGAAAATTATTGGTCCTGGTGGGAGAGGTGTAGTCAATGATAATGGGCGACATCTGATTGCTTTGTGTGCGGAGCACAGTCTTTTTGCATCAAATACTTGGTTTCGGCATAAGGATGTGCATCTGTACACGAGGCAGATTGTGGGAAGTCGCACAATCATTGACTACATCTGTGTGGATGAAAGACTGAGAGGAGCCGTAAGAGATAGCCGTGTCTACCGCGGGCCTGAAATAGGCAGTGATCACTATCTCTTATGTGCTAAAATAATGCTTGGTGAAGTAAGAAAGAAGAAACGCAAGAAGCAAGTAAGAATGACTAGAATAAAAGTAGAAAGGCTGAATGAAGAAAATGTGAAAGAGAAGTATGTATCAGAGCTCCACAAAATTTTAAGTGTAAATGAACTTGAGAAGAATGTGTGTGGAAAAGATATTGAAAGCATGTGGAAAGATCTGAAGGAAGGAATGATTGAATGTGCTAAAAAAGTATGTGGGGTAACGAAAGGTGGAAAATTGAAAGGAGATGCCTGGTGGAATGATAGAGTGAAAGAAGCTGTGAAAGTTAAGAAAAAGTGTTATGAAAATTGGCTGAATGATAGAAATGATAGAAAGCTAGAAGACGAATATAAGATAGCTAAGAAAATGGCAAAGACTATAATTTATGAAAGCAAGATGAATGAACAAAGAAAGATTGATGAAAGGATTAACAAAAGTTTCACCGACAGTAAGAAGGAATTTTGGAGGTGGATCAATGCGGATAGAAATAAATCTTCTGCATTGACCACTCCGGGAGTCAAAAGTGCTGCCGGTGAGATGGTATGGGAGAATGAAGAAGTATGCAAGAGATGGAAGAACTATTTTCAAGAAATTTTTGGCCAGGGTGAAAGAAGAATTTATGAACAGACAGATGAAGAGAATGAATTGAAGATTTTGAAAGAAGAAATGAAAGTGTCTATTTCACGTCTGAAGAATGGGAAGTCTGCTGGGTTTGATGGTATAAATGGTGAAATGTTGAAAGCAGGAGGTGAATGTGTGATAGATTGGATGTTTGAATTATGTAAGCTTTGTGTGAATGCAGGAGTAGTACCGATGGATTGGAGGAAGGCAGTCATTGTTCCCATTTACAAAGGTAAAGGGGACAAAAAATTTTGAACCCAGGGAAGAGCATATTTGAAAACATATAATATGGTACTTTATATATACATTTATGGTAAAACATTTTTTATGCTTAGGGGCCATCGATTTTGGCCGATTTTCGATCCCCCCCCCCCCTTACAATCATCCTATAGTCAATAACTAATGAACCCGCCCCCTCTTGCTGTTATAATGGATGAGCTTAATAATTAATAATGTTATATTACTTACATAATATTTTGTATATTTTGTAGAAATTGGTATTCACAAGAACGACGTCACTTTTGGTACTCGTACATCATTTGCCATCATCCGCAGACCAGACTCCCCCCCCCCCCCCTTAATGCTAATGACGTAATATATGGACAGCCCCTTACCTATATATTTTTAATTATATTTATGTTAAATAATACCTCATTTCTTTCTTCAATTATCGATTTTACAAATTCGCATATTTTGTAGGTACCTACCTCAGCATCTAGCAAGTACCTACTATCTCTTTTTGTAACTTTACTTTTATCCATCAACACTAACGAAATCATGTATGGGAAAAAAAAATCACCTTGAAAACAGATATTTTTTTCTTCATTAATATTTTAATACATCAATCACCTTGTATTGTCAAGATGTGTAGAGCTTCTTGTGCTATCCGAGTTGTGTCTCAGCCCCCTGCGAGAGACCGGCCGCGATTTCCCAGACGTACTTTCGTCGCTCCCCCCGCGGCGATCTGCGCTCGAATGGCTGCCACTTCTCGAATAATCCATAATCATTAGCTGCTTTCGCACTTTTGATATTATGAATGGTATATTATGCGCTCGGTGCCGATAAAACAATCAAACACTAGTGTGTGTTGACATTCCCGCCATTTGTTGTGACGGCGTCGCCATGGCAACGCTTATTAGCTGAACAGTGCTGCCAGCTTGGTAGATTTTCTGACGGAATCAGCCATACTGAGCTCCATTCCGCTGAAGCAGTGACATCTATGAATCAATTTTGAAGTAAAATTATATTTATTCTATAATCGAAGTTGCAGAGATATATTAACATTTAAGGCTCTCAAATGCATGCCCACAAACAAACATGTTTACCTAGTTCGCATTTACAAATGCTGAATGTGTACTTACAAATAAAATCCAAACCGCAAATGAACATAAGCCCTATAACTTTTGCCGACCTTCCCTGACATAGGGGTGATATTGGCAAAGTGAACCATTTTTTACAATATGGGTGGTCAGCCTCATAACTTCCTAATACAAAATGTTTTTTTTTAGCAAATATAGGTGCATAAAATTGACTTCCCTTTTATGGTTCTGCGATTTCTTTGGGCTCCCTGTCGGGGTGTTTTTTTAATCTTTCATATTTTCTGCTGCCCTGTACTGTACTGTATCCTGCGGCCGTTCCACTAGGGGTGGCCGGTACCTCCGCAGATGCGCCTCCACTTTTTTCTGTCCTTACAAACCGCACTTTCATTTCCTCAATATTCATCACCTTTTTCATACATCCTACCTTCTCTTCTCTTATTCTCATTCTGCAGATTCCATTCTTTCGCATTCTCACCTATTTGGTCTGATAGGTACTTTTAACATTTAATATTTGAAAAATTTCGGTTGAATATATTTTGTAAACTTAATTTTCTTAACCGAAATGAATTAAATTACCTATGGGTTTTGAATTTTATTGAATACGTTCTACAAATTTTGTAATCAAAACATGTACTTATTTAGGTTCTTGAAAATTGGAATGAATCTGAATGCTGATAAAAAAAAATGAAAGTCATGATTTAGAAAGTTGGTTTTTATTTTACATGAAAACCTAAAAATATTGTACATATAAAATAATATATTTGTCCATATTATACATATGCACGTATTTTATAAAAAAAAAGACCATCACCATTTAAATCATAAGTAAATTATTTAAATTAAAAATTATAGATTACATTCATAAAGATAATTTTAATCATAAAAAATTATATATTTTATGCCTATTAACTTTTTTAATAAACCGTAGATAATATATCTACTTATTTAAACTATTTATTATTGTATAAATTCAATAGAAAATAAATTTATTCTATGACACATTATTAAACGTTTTAAAAAGTATTTCATTGTTAATACTTCCTAAAAAAAGTGGATTTATTAAATTTTCAAAAGTTTATTTCCAAAGTACGAGTATGATAATCATTTCAAATAGGTATTTTCTAGAAAGTTTTTTTTTGTGTTTACATGAAACAATGTAGGCAACAAAAGTGTTGCCATAGTTGCCAGAGTTAAAGATTTGTTCCTTTTTTTTTTAACATATTGTAGGTAGGTACATGCTTTCAGCCTGCCCATAAAATCTCATTTATTCTCCCTACATAATAATATTATTAAATATTGCAGCTGACCACATTTTTTTACAAATATTATTTTGTATGGTAACTTAAATCTTTAGCACCAACAATTCAAACATTTATTGACTTTTAGAAATAACTTAAAGAAATTAAAATAAAAAACTTTTACAAACCAAAAAGATTAGAATCACAATGTTTATTTTGTGAAAATGTAAAATAAAAGCTAAATATTTTAAATTAAATGAGTGCTACGTTACTACATTTTATTAGATAGGTAGGTATATCGGCTTAAAATATACATATCTACTTCGAAAAATAAATGTGGAACATAAAATAATTGATAACATAATAGTTAAAATACTTAGAGCTGTTAAAAATATATTTTATTATACAGTTGGTGAGTAGGTAAATATTTAAATAAAATAATAAGATATTGATTTTAAGAGTAAAAATGCAAAAGTTTTTAATGATTTTCATTAAATTAAGGCAGTGTTTAAGGTAGGTTGTGTCGTTTACATGACAAAATATATCATAAAAATAATTATAATAAAAAACCTCTAAAATTAGAGCTACTTATACTAAACAATATTTTCTTAAAATTATTTATTTACATGGTTGATAATGTAAAATTATTATAATATCCAGTTTAAAAAGTATCTTCTTACCTAATCGTCATAAAAAAAAATAGAAAATTGTTTCGATGAAATGGTGGTGAACTGATTTTTTGACATAATATATTTTGAGTATTATTTGCCTTTTTATAATAATTATTTTTAGAATCGAAAATAGCAAAAAAACTATCTTTTATTCTTCATTCAAATGGTAGTACAAAAATGTTTTACGTTGAGAGCTTAATTACATTTAGAATAAGATAAATAACAATAATTATCTATGACTAAAGACACTATGGAAAAATATGTACAAAATTTATTTTTTACGTACATAGGTAAATTCAAATATTGGGTAAAACAAACATTATGTACTTACCCATGTACTTTAAAATATCTTCATCGATATATTTTTTCGCCTTTCAGGATTTCGTGTATATTCACATGATACGACTGATAGGTTGGTATGCGGCTGACCACCCATATTGTAAAAAATGTTTCACTGTGCCAATGTCACCCCTGCTTCAGGGAAGGTCGGCAAGAGTTGCAGGGCTTATGTTCATTTGAGATTGGGTTTTTTTATATTGTAGGTCCACATGCAGCATGTGTAAGCGCGAAATTATGCATGTCTGCTTGTGGGAATGCATTTAATATGAATCTCAAATGATACATATCTTTGCAGCTTAGATTTAGATACATGTTTCTATTTTCAAATACAATAATATTAATAAAATAACCATTTTATTTTATCCTCCGAAATAATTTAGGTAAGTAAAAAAAAATACGTCATGTTCTTGCAAAACGTTTTTATTTACAAAAAAAAAATTCCTTGATTATCATATCAATGCATATTAATTACTTTTTTGATTGATGTTTGTGACATGGCAAAATATTATTATTTGTGACAAAACAATGTCATGTTACGTAATATTAGTTAAAAGAACCAACTTTCAACATTACATCCTCAAAAAGTTTGGTCTGGTACGAGGACTTTAAATCGCTTTCCAGGAATCAAACCAGAAAAACAAGGAACGCTGAAGTATAGGAAATCATATCTGAAATCTATCAGTTTTTAAAATAAAGCAACAAAGTGAACGCTCATACCATTGAGCTATCAATTGATGTATTTTAAGATATTTATACTCGCAAATATTACAAAGTTATAACTTAACCTATAAATATATCTACTTAAAATTCTTTATTCAAATGTCACTGACTGAAATGTCTTCCAAAAAAAAAAAAAAAATGGCGAGTGATTCTATTCCAAATTCAAATCGTCCATTTTGGCCAACCTCAGCGATATTCTGTATTCGGCGCACTTCACACTTATTGTCATTTTTCACTTGTAAACAGTTCTTATTATTGTTTCCTTCAGTCCCATTCCCCGATGTACATTTGTCTGGGTTGCGGAGGCACATATCCTCTAGTTGGCAATGGAAGTCTTCCGTAGATCTGGTTATATGGCGAGATTTCTAGATGATCCGAATCTGTAACGAAAAATACAATCAATTAGATTCGATTGTAATAAAGTATCAACAAATATATTTTATAAAATTACAAAGGGGAAAATAACTGTAGTGATATTTAAATAATTCAATGATATAGGTAGGTATTTTAAAACTACGAAAATGCGTAATCACCACAATCAAGGGAAATGTTTTATTCCACTGGCAGCACTATATTTTTGAATTTCGAACAACTGGGTAATAGGCTAGAGACGTAAACTTAATTCCATTTTTGAAAATGGTTGACCAAATCTCTGTGGACCAAATGAAAATGAATTGAGAGAATGAAAATTTGTGGAAGGCAAAAAATATTGAAATTATTGTAAAATACGAAAATAATTCATAGCACCCATGTAAAATATAATTGTTAATATTTTTCTACAATTTGACCATTACCCAAAGCCATAGTTTTTCCTACACCAATTACTAGGCTTCCACCACTAAAAAGAACAAAGAAATTAGTAAAATTAGATTTGCACATGAATTGACATAAACAATATTGTGTCGCCACGCGGCTGCGTTGCAAGGGAAAAGGCTTACAAATATTTTTTTATTGGTTGACTTCTTTGACTTGAGTTCCTCGACTAATAGGTTGGTATGAGGCTGACCACCCATATTGTAAAAAAAATGGTTCACTTTGCAAATGTCACCCTTGTTTCAGGGAAGGTCGGCAAGAGTTGCAGGGCTTATGTGCATTTGAGATTGGGCTTATGTTGTAAGTTCACAAGTGCATTTTTGAATCCAATAGTAGATAATTGTAAGGTTTATGTCTGAATAGTGGTCGTTTGACATAATTTACAATTACAATAACCGCAACATAAAATAAATATTCGTATATTAGACGAACCGTTATTTAACAGGACTTGCATTATTCTCGACGTTTTGTAAGCGAAGTAACTAACGTCTTCAGGAGACACCCTCTCTGCAACTGTGTAGTTGTTATAATTGTAAAAAAAATGATAGATAAGCCTAACAGGCACTGGTGGGACGAATTTTGAAAGGTTTTGCATTATTTCATCGTTGCTTAATTCATTTGTCAGCATTAGTTTCGTTGCTCGCGTTCGCTGTCATATCGCTATAATTTAAAATGCTTTGCAGTAATAATAATAAGAATAATAATAATATAGATCGTGTTGTGTACCTACATTGAGTTTGCAAGGAAGTACGTACATTCAATATAAATCTTATACACCTGGCGACCTTGCAAAATATACACTACTTTCGCTTGAGACACTGTGGTCATGTAATGTTGCATGCTCCATATTGTATAACTATAATCTAAGTTGCAAAGATATATCGACATTTACTACACTGGAGGAAATGAAAGAAGTGTGTAAGGACACGGTTGAGGAGGCGGTTGATCTGTGATGTTGGCGGCTAGGGTGTGTTAAATAATAATTTGTTTTCTGTTAGTTTTTGATGTCCATACATATTATAATTTCTTGTAAATGTTTTTAGGCTTTCACGGCCGGATCTAGATGCTTGATTTTCTGGTTCCGGGTTTTGACCGTGGTCCATGTTTTTGCTTGTCTTCTTCTTTTTTCTTTTTATTCTTTCTTGAAGACTTTCTTGAAGACTCCGAAGAAGTCGCCCACAGAGGAGACGAAACGTAAGCTGAAAGTCTTCAAGAAAGAATAAAAAGAAAAAAGAAGAAGACAAGCAAAAACATGGACCACGGTCAAAACCCGGAACCAGAAAATCAAGCATGTAATTTGTTGATTTTAAAAATGTAATTTGTTTTGTATGCTCCTTGACTTATAGGTTGGTATGCGGCTGACCACACATGCTGTAGAAAATGGTTCACTTTGCCAATGTCACACGATGAATTGAATTTAAAGTAAAAAGACTTTATTTTAAAATATTATGGCATGTGCTATACATATTTGGGCGTCAAAACACATAATGGATTTGGACAAACTGGCCTTCGCTTGACTAAACCGACCAAGCTCGCAGAGGGCTCATGAGGTGTGATTCACACAAAAACAGCGCTCACCAAATAAACCATCCTAATATTGTTTCATTATTATTATTACCTAAAATTTCTGCAAGTCAATGATCTAGTTATACTGAATAATATTAAAGATAACCAAACACAATCGAATTGTTTTTTTGCGAGTGTAGGTAACATTTTAAAAGTACCTATATAATATTTTTTTCGCATCAACACCTTCGTCTGAGATGAATTTTAATCTCTATTAATCTTCAAAGTTAATTAATGCAAAGTGGATCGTAAAAAAAAACTCAAATAAAGGTCACGTCAGCCTTAATGTCAAGGTCAGACTATTGCTTACAGATGTATAATCTAAGTTGCAAGCATCTATTGACATTTAAGACTCATAATGATGAAGTTTAAATTCAAATACGACTAAAAAAAAGGATAAATTTCCATTAGGAATCCAACAAGATTCCTCCATGATTCTTTTGAGCTTAAAAAGTACTTTGAATATCAGCTGATATAATCTAAGTTGCAAAGATATATATTAACAGTCAAACCTCATATCAAATGCATGCTCACAAACAAACACGTGTAAGTTCGCGCTTACAAGTGCTGAATGTGTAATTACAAATTAAAATCCAAACTTTAAATGAATATAAGCCCTGCAACTTTTGCCGATCTTCCCTGAAACAGGGTGACATACTTGTTAATAATAATATTAGAATGATTTATTTGGTAGCGCTGTTTTTGTGTGATTCACATCTCAAGCGCTATAGAAAGCACTAATAGATGGATCCGTCGGTCTTAGAAGACCTAACGGTACACTCCATACTATATGCTAAGATCCATTGACGTCACATCCGCCTAAATAAATAAAAAAATGACTTGTTTAACCGGAAATCGAAAATGGGCAAATTTTACAAATTTATAGTTCAAAAACTAAGCCAGATATTATTTTTTTTAAAACGCAGATGTATTTTTAAAAGGTAGTCTATCATTTTATGAAAATTACCCTTATTTTATTTATATATTTCGTTAAAGGCTAATGCAGTATCTAGAGGGTATAGCATATAAATAAATTAATTTTTTTGGAAAGAAGTATGTAAGGATAGAAAGAAATGGCGGTTGATCTGTGATGTTGGCGGCTAGGGTTTGTTAAAGTAAAATTGGTTTTTATGATTTAGTTTTTTATGTCCATGTATATATTATAATTTATTGATTTTAAAAATGTAATTTGTCATGTATGTTCCTTGACTTATAGGTTGTTATGTGGCTGACCACCCATACTGTAAAAAATTGGTTCACTTTGCCAATGTCACCCCTGTTTCAGGGAAGGACGGCAAGAGTTGCAAGGCTTATGTTCATTTGAGATTGGGTTTTTATATTGTAGGTCCACATGCGGCATGTGTTAGCGCGAAATTATACATGTCTGCTTGTGGGAATGCATTTAATATAAATCTTAAATGATATATATCTTTGCAGCTTAGATTAGATTAGATTAACCATACCCATGTTTAGTTATTTCATAACATTTTGTATTTCTGGTTTATGGACGTCAATCTACTCCTGATTGAAAAATTGAGCGGCTGCATTTGTTATAAAACCGCAAAAGACACATAAAACGTGATATGCGTCCCACAAGACGCGTGTCGTGTCATGATTACACGCATTTTTATTATACGACCTCTATGCGGGATCTATTGCGGCCGCAAACGCGCATAGGTGAGATTGAAATCGTGACGCGGACGTTTTGTCGCTGCGATGCGTACAAATGCACACAAAATTACAAAATAAATTTGATATAAAGCCACTTTGATATACGTCTACTTGATGTGAAATCTATTATTCTTTGGCACTTCTCTATTTTCCTAAAATTCCAACTAGTAATTTTAACAGGTCATATAATGTGAATAAGCATTTAAACGTTGAATATACGAATCACAAATAAATATAGTATTAAATAGGTATCTTACAACGTTTAAAATTTGTTATTTTTTTAAATGAGAAAAAGTTGCGAATGATATTTTCAGGAAATTGAATAAAACATGATTATTTGTTTTATCTTCTCCTTGACTGATAGGTTGGTAGGTATGGGGTTGACCCCCCGCGCTGTAAAAAATAGTTCACTTTTTCCAACGCCATCCCGGTGTCGGGGAAAGGCGACAGGAGTCGCAAGGTTTATGTTCTTGTGGGGGTTTGTTTAGGCGCGAACCTACATGTGCCTATTTGTGGGCAAGCATTTAATTTGAGCCTTAGCTATTAACATGTCTTTGCGGCTTAGATTATAGATAGATATTTTTTTTATGAAAGAAGAATGCACGCCTAAATATTATGTTTATATACAAAAAGTTGTACGGAAAAATGCCTGCATATTTCGTGGCAATCTAAATCTTAGATTGTAAAAAATATTCGTTATTGGACCCGAGATCTATATCAAGTAGTGGTCGCATAGTAAAGTATTTAGAATTAAAAAATAAAGTTCTGTACACATATTTGGAGTACAGCATATTCCATCAATTCGTTATGGAGCTTCCTGATATACAACCAGTAGTTTGTCATCAAAAATAGAATCTGAAAATAAATCTAAAATGTATATTGTAACATCATCTGACGGATCGGATTCGTTTTCAGCTGTTGTTGATGAGATTTCAAAATGGCGTCGTGATGCATCTCGTTTCTCTTTTTCAATTTGTTTGCTGCATTTGGTAGCAATGCAACTCTATGCGAGGTAATTGTTTTTACTTCTAATGGAGATTAAATTGTTTTTTTTTCTTAATGCTTTTGCTACAGCGTAAAAAACCGAAAAGAAAAATGAGAAAATTCCTCTCTTTCACAATGCTAATTTGAATAATAATAAAAAAGTAGAAAGTGTGTAAAAGATGGGACTTTGATGAAGGTTAAAAAACTTTAAAATACCTTCATGGTTACTTCATAGTCTATGCCCTATTAAATAAATGCAAGAAAGTAAATAGGTACCTACTATTTTGTATAAAAACTTGCTCTATACTTTTTTGTTGTTGAATAAAATTATTAAAAATTGATAATTAGAATTGTTTTTTCAGATAAATATGTACAATATACTTACAATACTTATATATATAATTTTTTTACTAGATTTGTGAAGAGGAATGCAATTCATCCAACCTCTTATGCCTGGCCAGTAACAGGTTTTAATATGATCGATTAATAAGTCATTTGTAATATTTTTAATGAATTAAAAATCGATAATTACATAAAAGACATCCGTTGAACAATGCTTAAGTTATTGTCGATAGGACACGGCGCAGGCGGGGTTCGAACTTGCGCTTGTGTTTTTTACACATTTTATTCCTGTAGATTTTAGAAGGTTACATGCATTAGTTATATGTAGATTTTTTTTTGTTTTTAATTTTGATCAATATTTCATAATTACACAATGTCATCTATTGAAAAATGCTTAAGTTATTAACGATAGGACACGGCGCAGGCGGGGTTCGAAGTTGATCTTATGATTTTTACACATTTTATTCTTGTAGATTTTACTACATGCATTAGTTATATCTAGATTATTTTGTTGTTAATTTTGATCAATGCTTCAGATGGGGCAGATATTAGAAAAAACATATCAAACTTTTTTTGATTTATCAAAGTTCTTATTTAAATAGTAAATACAATTTAGTTGACAAAACCCGGGTGGTAAATGTGTTTTTATCTAATAACGCAATAGAATGATTTAAGAAACTGATGAATAATGACGCTGAACTAATCTAAAATGTAGATAATGATCATTTGAATACTCGAGTACAGTCCTGCCAGTTGGCAGGACTGTACTCTGTACTGAGACTAAACTAAAATTTTGATGAATCTAGTTAGATTCATCAAAATTTTAGTTTTACTAATTCAGTTTTAACTTTAAGGTGGTGTTAACCAAAGGTCCATCCAGCCTTACAGCAACTGGGTGTTGCTTCAGAATTGGCGCTTGGAATGCTTGCATTCCATGCCGAGAGCAAGGGTCGATCTCAAGGCTCAGCCTTCACAAGAAATGAGAACCAGCCCCTTCGGGAGCTGGGAAACCCCCACTTCAACTGAAAGTGTTTGGTGTGAGGCTGGCCCCCTTACCTGTAAAAATAAATAGGTCCCGAATAGCCACATGCAACCCCTTCGGGGATAACGCAGGAAAGAAGCTACCTACACTATATGTGTAACTTAGTTGCGTTTTTCGTTGTGGTGATATTATAATAATAACCTTTGGTTGGTAGGACTATAATTATGTGCATAAGAAAAGGATCATTTGAGATAGACCAGTTGCTTTATAATTATGATTTATTTAAATTGTGACTGGAAACTTTGTGAGGAATGCACTTTTCGTAATTTTTAATGACATTCTCCATGGAATGCACATTAAAATATGTTTACAGCTTATTAAATCTTCTAATAGATTATATCAGACATAATCATAAATTATTTAGCATTATTATCTAGTGCGGTCGATAGCTCAGTTAGTAGAGTGCTATGCCGAGAGCTAGGTTTCGAATCCTACCGAGGGTGTCAGAAATGATTCCCCATTTCGATGTTTATTTCAAAAACACAAAATAAAATACCGATTTAGTCAGCCTTCACACGAAATGAGTACCAACCTCGTAAGGAACTGGGAAACTCCCACTTCAACAAGAGTGGTTGGTGTAAGGCCCTTAATCCTTACGTGTTACAAAAATAGGTTTCAATCGCCAAATGCGATCCTTTAACATTTCCTCTGTTTACATACGAGTACTTTCATCATCGATTCTTTTTGCATGTCCTAACCATCTCATCACATTCTTATGCACCTTTACTTTCACATCCTCTTTCAACTTGCATTTGTTATTTACCCATTCATTCTTAACTTTTAAAGTTTTTCCTGTCATACTCTTCAAGTGTTTCATTTCCACCTTACATACTTTACTCTACTCATTTCGCTATCACTCGTAGTCCATGTCTCACTTCCATACATCTTTGTTGGTAACAATATGCCATCTTGTACCGACATTCTCAAATCCATCGTCAGCCGCTTCTAATCTAAGTTGCAAAGATATGTAACATTGGGGATTCACATTATAGGTATGCATTTTCACAAACAACACGTTTGCGCTTGTAGGTACATGCCGCATGTGAACCTACAACATAAAAACCCAAATCTCAAATGAACATACTCTTGCCAACCTTTCCTGAAACAGGGATGACATTGGCAAAGTGAACCATTTGCATCTCTACAGAATGGGTGGTCAGCCGCATACCAACCTATAGGTGAGTCAAGGAACATACACAACAAGTTACTGTACTTTCTTCGGCTCATAAGCCTTGAAGGCTCAGGACCTCACGTTACATTTTTTTAAATGCCAAATAATAAAATTTATAAACATCAAAACAAACAGAACACAAAATTCCAATTTGAAAACTCTAGTCTTGTTTCTTGCAATTCTTCCTATCGCACCTACCGCGTTCATTTCAAGCCGTGTAAGTCTGTACAGGTAAATGTCATTTCCGTATACTAGTTGTAATTTGTCTCGCTTTGTATGTAGGTATGCACTTTTTGTATGTAAGTACTTTTTGTATGTACTCTTTGCATGTTTGTATGTACAGATCTTGGACATTGGTTCATCTTTTAAAGGTGTACTAGCTTGCATTAAAGATATTTTGAACACGTCTTCAAATGCCTCCATCTTTTGTTACTAATGATTCTGGTAAACGCTTTATTATTGTTATTACGTTTTGTAACAAAATGTATTAGGAAAAGAGAACACTACATAACCCAAGTTAACAAATATGTTTCTCAATATTGGAGTTTTAACAAAAATGTATTGTTTATGAAAAAGCGTCTTCAAGTGAACGTTTTAGATTCTATATATTTTTCCATAAGTTGAGTTTTAACGTAGGTAGTTTTATACTTCGTCACGCCTCTGGGAACAGAGCTATAAAACATTGCTTTGAATTACAAGAGAGTTATGAAAACTTTGATGGAGTAGAAAATAATCGTAAATAACTTTGTCATCGGCACCACAAAAAACGAAATTAAATTAATCATTTTTTTATTATTTTTATTTACTGTCGATTATCCAATCACATTTTTTTATTGTACTTCGATATACATACAGCTATGTATAAAAGAAGTAAGGTGTCAAAAACCAAAGGAAAAATGTTGTTGTATGTTGGTCATCGATATAAATAATATACATAGATAGAGCGCGTGACTGTTTTCCTATACAAACGGTTGTGGCAAAAAATTGTAGGCACATAATGAAAGAAAGAGAAAGAAACATTATAAATTCTGTTATGTTTCCGTCTCTTTCATGATCTCCATGACAACGTTAGGGGCCGTACTCAGGCCGCCACATTAAAAAATACATAAAAGTTATTTTTTGTAAGCAAAGTATATTTATTGAAATTATGAATAATTTAATCACAGCGACTTACATTTTTCACAGTTCGGTTAAGACTTGAGAATGGAATAAAAATGTGCCATATTATATTTACATAATTCTTACAATACATCAATTATTATCGTAAGTGGCGAGAAAATATTATTATTTAAGGTATATTTTTAATACATGCCCACAAGCAGACACCTGTAAGTTGACGCTAACACATGCTGCATGCTGCATGCTCACTAACATTAAAAATAAATTAAAATTGACATAAGCGCCACAACTTTTTCCCGAGAAATTTCAGATATGTTTTGGATTTTTTAATAACACTTTTTTTTTAAGAAATCCTGTGCGGGAGACTCCCTAGATTCTAAAGACTCTAGGGATCTTTGACACTTGTTGTAGTGCCGCAGAGGTGTACGAGCTTGGTCGTCGCTACAAAGCGCCAATACTCAAGCAAGACTCAGTTGCTGTAAGGCTGGATGGACCTTTGGTGACCGGTCATTGGTAAAGGTTTATGAATTTTTCAACCCAGCGAAGAGCACATTCGAAATATAAATGGTATATTTTTGTGCTCCGCCGGGATCCGAATCCACAACCTTCCATTTACGAGTCTGAAGTGATGCCACTAGTACGGACTACGGACCGGTCCAACACTGTTTTCATTCATTACTTTTTCACAGAAACCAATCTATCGTATCGTCAATGTTTATTGAGACTGTCTGTATCATTTTCAACGTCATTTTTTTGTCACTGAAAATATTGAAATCCTAAATGCGCCCCTGTTAAATACGTCAAAAATACCGCGCTCTGTGAAGAAAGCCTGACAGGTGACCTTGCAACTCTTAACTAAGGGCTGATGTCTCACAACATACGTTTCCCACAATGTAAGAAAAAATAATTGAAAACAAATACATATACATATTATAATTTATTCAATGGATAATATTCAAGCATCGATATAAATGAAATATGAACATAGAGCCCGTGAGTTTTTTTACCATATAAACCTTCCTGCCGAAATTATGTAGGGAAGTAATAAACAAAAGAGACAGACACATAGCAATAGTCATAACAATACGTCATGGGGCATCCACACGCTTGCCAAGCCATTACAAGCCAAGCGTGTGGACGGCCGTGGGCGTGGTTTGTGCCGCCTTGGCTTGGCTTGTCGCCGATCCGACCAGTGTCGGTTTTTGACGCAAGTCAAAGGGAATTTGTGCATGCACATGCCAGGCACCCACATACTTGTGCGCGCGCATTCTGGTACGGTACGGTTTCTATGAATTTTGATCATCCACCATCGTCTTTGCCGAATTATTCGTTTCTTTTTAGTTTCTCTCTGTGTTTTGTTTTTTTCGGTCCTGTTACGGCATTTTTTCACCACACATTTGGGCATGCTGTTTGTTTTTGATTATAACTAAATGTTTCCTTGCCGACGGTTGCTAGACAACTGATTCAAAGAGAACTGATTCATTTATTTCATTACATCAACTTAAATAACATATTTCTACTATATGGGGAAATTTCAAAAATTTATGGAACTGTCAGGCTATCTTCGCATGATATTCGTCTTCAATTTACATGTAGGTACCTCGATGTTTCCTTGCCGACGCTTGGTAAACAACTGATTGCAAATGGGGCGTACACTATCATTTAGGGCAACAATGATGTGGATCGGATATATACGCTAATGCTCCATCTATATATTTTATTTAAATCAATGATGTTGGTAGTATTGTGTTAACAATCAGATATTAAAATTTTGAATTTCGAATACTAGGGTGAAGTTTTTTGCAGTGGTAACATTACGGAAATAGTGGCAAATTTAGAAATTCAAATTTCGAACAATAATTATTGTCAAGGACTACAATATTTGAATATGTTTACTTTATACCTACCGTTTATATTATATTTACATCATTCGATTTTTGTGTAAAAAATGTTGAGAATATTAATTTACGCATTGATTTTTTTGTAAATTTTTCAATGAGAATTTTTTGCATGTATGATTTATGGTTTTTGAGTTGAAATAATTGATTAATTTTTACGACATAAATGGTTATACATGTCACCTGGTGATTGGAAAGGTTAAAGCAAGTATGAAACGAATACAATGCATTATAAATAATATTTTAAATGGGTTAATGTGCTCGCCCGCCCACAGATGCCCTTTTAGCTAAAACTTTAGCAAAAGGTGCACCATCATTTCGGTGACGAAATGTCACAATAAAAAATAAACATGACACACGATCACGACAATAAAATGCATGTTTCTTTTAAATGAAACATAAATAAAAAATGTCGGCGCCTCGCTTTGTTTTATGAATATTATATAAATGGGATTATCATTGCGAATGAAATGAAAATAAAATATGGATGCATTGTTTATGACGTGAAGAAATGTTTTGACGTAAGAACCATTGATGCCAATGTTAAAATGGAAATGTGATGTCGTGATGAAAAATTAAAAATGTTCTATTTACCTAACGAGATTATTTAAACTGATTCAAATTATTTTGACAGGTGAAGCAGTGTTGCTAATGTTAAAAATGGAATGTGTTGTCATAACGAAAAAATAATAACGTATTTTTTACCTAACGAGATTAAAAATAATTATTAATGTATGAGCGTTTTTTTTTAAATTAGATGATTTTTCACGTGCTTTGAGTTTTTTGAAGCAAAAAAGAAACAAACACCTCTGCTTATAGTAATTTTAAATAAATATAAGAAAATATTATTTTTGAAAAATGAAAATATTAAATTTAGGAAAAAGTCGGTTCACAGGTCCCTCACCGCATTTTTTTTGGATGCTGTTAAAAAGCACAAAAAAAGGAAACACATAAATACCCTATTTTTTAGCACAGTGCAGTGGTTCTCCAAGCAGGTTGAGGACTTTTTTGAAAAACTGCTCCCGGAGGGTGTGGTCCTCAAACATTGTGTTAGAAATAAGGACCCTTGGATCATCTCAGAGGAAATCAAAAACCAAAATTACAGAAAACAGTTTTTGTGCTTTTGGGTTGGGAAACATGTTAATTCCTTCTATGTATTTTTTTCTATACTTCGTGAATCTACTATAATTATGTGTTATGCGTCTACAGAATACTAAGTTATTTAAGCCTTTATTGACCCCTGATTTTACCTCAATCACATTAAATATTAATAAAAAAAAAATGAGTTTAAGGGTTGTGTATTGACATAGTGAAGATAAATTTTCAATTCATAATGTAAAAAAAAAACAATGTTTTTCTTTACGAGTCGATTATTTTCTCGAGCGCTTTCAATGTGATCGCACCATTATCAAGAGAACAATCAATTTGTGAAGAAAAACCTTGTATATTTATTTTTACATTATTAAATAAAATGTATTCATCTTTCTTCATCAAAAGATTTGTATGTTTTAGGGGTGTAAAACAAATTGACTCTGTAATATAGTCACCCCAGTGCTTATTTGGCTTATCTACCATTTTATTCAAAGATGACCATTAAAGAAAATTGATAATCTGAGCTAAGAAAAAAAACTTAAACACGACAATGTGAGAGATTGTTTTTAATACTTTCAAAATCAATTTCTAGTGCATTCATACGACACATTGGTCTAGTGCACATACAGATATAGTTCATGTGAAATTGCAGCTGTTGGAGATAAGACAAACCAGCACTAAGGATCCTTGAAGAAAAAAAATGTTTTTTTTTTTTTTTTCATTGCGTTTAAATTACTATCAGGGGTCTTATGTCCATTTTTAGAGGTGGCAACATCATTAAATATTTAAAAAAATTATGAAGCTATTTATTGATTTTGGTTGTGTTTTCTTTGTGTGTGTCTCTACCGCGGCTGGTGCAAGAACCGCAGTTTGGCCGGGTCTATTCTCGCATGCCTCTCGTTGGTGGACATCTTCTTTTCCCGCCGCCTCTCCGCCTTGACCCTGGCCTCCGCGTCGAGGAACAGCTCCTGCCTGCTAGCGTACATGTGTCTGTCATCTTCATACGCACCGATGCCGCTCTCGTAGCTGCGCGCGTGCCAGACGGGCGCGTGCTGCGCGTGGTGCGCGAGCAGCAGCTGCGCGTGCAGCGCGCGCTGCCCCAGCGGCGGCTGCGCGAGGGAGTAGCGCTTGCTGGGCAGCGGCAGCACGTCCTTGCCGAGCGCGAGCTTGCCGGGCGCGCCGTTGGCCTTCACGAAGTTGGGCACGCGCGCGCGCAGGCCGCAGTAGTAGGGATCATCTGGAAGGAGAAAAATAAAAATTGAGTTTTAGTACTGTATTTTTTTTTTTAAGAAATCCTGTGCGGGAGGCTCCCTGGATTTTAGAGACTCTAGGGATATATGACACTTGTTGTAGTGTCGCAAAGGTGTTTACGAGCTTGGTCGTCGCTGCAAAGCGCCAATACTCAAACAAGACCCAGTTGCTGAAAGGTAGGATGGACCTTTAGTGACCGGTCTTTGGTAAAGGCATATGAATTTTGCAACCCAGCGAAGAGAAAATTTAAAAATGTAAATGGTATATTTTTTGTGCTCTGCCGGGATTCGAACCCACAACCTTCCATTCACGAGTCCGAAGTGTTACTACTGGACTACGGTCTGGTCATATCTTTATTTAAAATTCGTATTAAGTGCATGCCCACAAACAGACAGGTATAAGTTCACGCTTAGAACTGCTGCATGTGTCCTTACAAATTAAAATCCAAATCTCAAATGAACACAGGTACACCCTGCAACTTTTGCTAACCTTCCCTGAAATCGGCAAAGTTAATATATTTTTGCAGCACGGCAGCCTTATACCAACTAATAAGTCGAGGGATCTTTGATTCCATATATTTTCTAAAAAAACCTTGATTGTCACCTCTGGTCCTATTCGACTTAAATATGAGGAGGTCTATGTTCAGCAGTGAACATACCTATATTTTAATGTTTATGTTATAATATATACGTCTTTAATTGTAAGTTATGTTGACTACATAGATTTTTGCATATTTATTTGACAAAACCTGTTTTTTTTAATTCAACTAAATTCCGGTATTTTGTCATCATTAAACCAGCAATTTTAGACATTCCATTATGGCAGAAAGTAATTTTTAATTTAACAACTTTGTGTGTCTAATTTGTAGTTTTATGAGGATGTAGGTCGTAGGTTTAAATGTCCGTAGAAAGTTGTATGAATTTAATTATAAAAATAACTGTTTAAGGCGTCCCCATTAATTTTTCGAAGAGACCCACGTCTCTTTATTTTACGCTTGGTTCTTTTCTATTTTTCGGGTAAAATTGGCAGAATTTTCAATTTGTTTTGAATTGAAAAAAGAGAGAAAAATCGCAGTAACGTTCAAAAGAACATAAAAGCTTAAGCGACCTGTAGGTAGGTATTTGGTCCATTGATCACCGGCTATTAAATTCCTTAAATTAAAAACCTAGTAGAACTTTGTTTCCCGCTATCTATTACTGCTTTGAAACAAAATATACATATTCCAAGCGTACTATGCCGAGTCCGTAGACTTTTCACATTTCATCTCATTTACTGTCTCTGCATAATTCACAAAATTTTAATAAATCCTGAGCGGAAGACTCCCTAGATTCTAGAGACTCTAGGGGTCTATGACACTTGTTGTAGTGCCGCAGAGGTGTACGAGCTTGGTCGTCACTACAAAGCGCCAATACTCAAGCAAGACCCACTTGCTGTACCTAAGGCTGGATGGACCTTTGGTGACCGGTCATTGGTAAAGGTGTATGAATTTTTCAACCCAGGGAAGAGCAAATTTGAAAATCTAAATGGTATATTTTTTGTACTCCGCCGGGATTCGAACCCACAACCTTCCCATTCAGAGTCCGCATTGTTTCCACTAAGCTACGGACCGGTCAAATTTATTAATTATTTTATTAGGTAGTTCCTTGACTTATAGGTTGGTATGCGGCTGACCACCCATACTGTAAAAAATGGTTCACTTTGCCAATGTCACCCCTGTTTCAGGGAAGGACGGCAAGAGTTGCAGAGCTTATGTTCATTTGAGATTGGGGTTTTATATATTGTAGGTCCACATGCGGTATGTGTTAGCGCGAAATTATACATGTCTGCTTGTGGAAATGCATTTAATATAAATCTTAAATGATATAAATCTTTGAAGCTTAGATTAGATTAGATTAGATTAGATTAGGTAGATTTCCAGTAGCAATTTGATCAAAAAATGCTTATTTCTGTAATCTAATCTAATCTAAGTTGCAAAGATATTTTACATTGGAGATTCACATTACATGCATTCCCACAACCAGACACGTACAAATTCGCGCTTGCACATGCCTCATGTGAACCTACAACATAAAAACCAAATCTCAAATGGACATACACCTTGCAAATCTTACCGTCCTTCCCTGAAACAGGGGTGACATTGGCAAAGTGAACCATTTTTACAGCATGGGTGGTCAGCCACATACCAACCAATAAGTCAAGGAACGTACACGACTGCATCCGTAAATTGAAATGAGCGGCCTTAAGTCCACGTACTTGGTGTAAAATTAATATTCTAAGCCGACCACATATTTTAAATTAATAGAAAGTCGAAGCAGTTCCACTCGTGAACCTCTCTGTTACTTTACAACAGGTAAGCTCATTTAAGATCCGTCCCGTGTTGGCGAGATAACGCTAAACAGTTGCATTCAATTTTAAACTCATTGAAAATCAATTTAATTTCTGTAGCGAGTAGTGAAGACTTAAGTAACACCTACAACTAAAATTTTCAACAGGATACCACAATGCTGACAAGAAAAATGCGAGGTGTAGAAAAATTGTGTGTGGGTGCGCTAAAAGAAAGATACATTTAACGATCACATTGAATGCATGCCCACAAGCAGGCGCATGCAAGTGCGCGTTTACACACGCTGCATGCGTACATGCAAAATAAACCAAACCTCAGATGGACGCAACTAAGCTACGCATATAGTGTTCTACGCATACATTTTTACATAATGTTGCTGGGAAATGCCAACGCCATGGTATGACAGAAACCTATGATTGGTTGAAACTTCATGGTTCGAAGCTACATTATGTATTGTAACTTCTTTTCCCCGAAGGGGTCGCATGCGGCGAGTGAAACTCATTTATTTTTACAGGTAATGGGGCCGGCCACTTAAGAGTTTCTCAGCTCCAGAAGGGCTGGTACTCATTTCTTGTGAATGCTTAGTAAATCTTGCCGGTATTTTATTTTGGGGTTTGAAATGAACATCGAAACGGGAAATAATTTCTGACACCCTGGGTGGGACTCGAACCCGAGCTCACCGCATGGAATACAAGCACTCTACCAACTGAGCTATCAACCGGACATATGTACATAATATAAGTATTTTTCAAATACTGAATGTTATTATTTGACAAGTGTTTTTATCTGTTGACAGGTGTATTTCTGACACATTCTCACTTCCTCTCGAGATTGACTGCATCATAAGCGAGCGCTTAAAATGGCTCCATGGTAGAACGGCACAGTGACAGAACGACACATGAATGACAGAACGACACATGTCAGAATAACATATGATAGAACGACACATGACAGAATAACGCATGACAGAACGACACATGTCAGAATAACATATGATAGAACGACACATGCCAGAATAACGCATGACAGAACGACACATGTCAGAATCACGCATGACAGAACGACACATGACAGAATAACGCATGACAAAACGATACATGTCAGAACAACACATGATAGAACGACGCATGATAGAATAACGCATGACAGAACGACACATGTCAGAACAACACATGATAGAACGACACATGACAGAATAACGCATGACAGAACGACACATGTCAGAACAACACATGATAGAACGACACATGACAGAATAGCCTATGACAGTACATCACTTGACAAAACATAAGAAGACTAAACATCGCATAGCAGAAAACACCATAAACGGCATGAAAAAAGTGAGACTTGACATGAAGGAGAAAATAAAACTCATGCATATGTATTATTTGGTAAAGCTTGTAAAAAAAATCAACGCCCCCGATTATCATTATAAGATAAAAAAAATATGAATAAACTGAGCCTCACACATAGAACAACTTCTTACCGCGTTATCCCGGTAGGAGTCGCATATGGCATGTGGAAGCAAAATAAATGTTTGTGTTGTCTAAGATGTTTGTGATGTTTTTATCACGCGCCGTTTTAGGTAGGTATGTTGTATGTTAGGTTTGTGATGTTTTGTAAAAGTATGTGTTGCAGTGGCAAAGGGTGCCATACAAGCCGGTTCCCATCGGCTTCCCTTTTAAAATGATGTAACAAAGTAGTTCAAAAATATAGGCACAAAGTAAAAAATACATTGAAAACCAAAGAAGCAATACGTATTTTTTCCCCATTGAAACCATGCAGTCTACTTTAATATCATTTTTGCCTCATTTTAAACGGGAAACTGATGGGAATCGGCTTGTATGGCACCCTTCGCCACTGATGTGTTGTTATATCATGTGTCGTTTTGCCATTGTGCCGTTCTCACCTGTCACGGCTTAAAATATAGAAGCAAGCGCTTAAAAAGAAGCGCGTGATGGCATTCGAGCGCTTTTGAGACTTGAATGAGTTGTCCATGTTCTTTACAGGCTCGTGAGCCGCATGGTTCGCGCCTGAATAGATGGCCTTATGGAGAAAATGAAATGAAAGATGGCCGAAAGCGTTCACGGCCATTGTCTCGTCAAATTTCGAGTAGACTTTCGCTTTTGACTGTTTTAGGGCCTGTTGCACCAAACTCCAATCAGGCAAAAATAAAAATTAAGTGTGATTTCTCCCTTTAAAATAAAAAATAAATAAAATCAACCTATAGGCTATAGGTCATCATCAGGTAGGTACCTACTAGGTTGAAAACGTTAGTGTAATTTGTTTAATGATTTAAAACTATTTAAATTCATTTTTTATTCCTTGACTTATAGGTTGGTATGAGGCTGACCACTCATACTGTAAAAAATGGTCCACTTTGCCAATGTCATCCCTGTTTCAGGGAATGTCGGCAAGAGTATGTTCATTTGAGGTTTGGATTTTATTTGTAAGTACACAATCAGCATTTGTAAGCGCGAACTACACGTGTTTGTTTGTGGGCATACATCTGAGAGTTTTGAATGAATGTATCCTTACAACTTAGATTATAGATTATAGAAATAAATTTTATTGTGAAAATAAACAGTGTTTTGTTTGAATACATCCAAAAATAATATTATTAAATTAAACAATATGAATTTTCACACTGTTAATACACAAACTATACAACATATAAAAAAAAATATTGCATGTACGTACATAAGTCAGCTGATGTACATCATATTTCCTGTTCAAATTCCATCATATGATTACCCACTTCCAAGGAATATTAAATTTATTTTTAAATTTATTAAATAAATTTTAACGGTGGTCCTTGCCAGAATTAACCAATTAAATTTGATGAGTCAATCAAATATTCATTGGAATCAAATATTGACCAACATTAGGTACATAACAGCCGTGTATTTTTCAGTCCTTGTATACTTTTTTTTTTTTTTTTTTCTTAATTATTTTACAAATACGTCTAACGACAGTAAATCTAACCTAAATCGATGATTAAAGTTTCCCTCGCCGGCTCTACACAAGTAAACAAATACTCGAAATAATTTATCAGCCCACTCTTTCAGTGTTTATTTTTTATTTTTGGTACAATAACAATTTAATAATGCTGTTGAGAATACAATTTAACGAAGCTATTTTGCTCTAATGATATATATTTATACAGAACGCAGTTTTTTTTGTCGCTTTTATGTTGGTACACAACACAGTGACAGCAATAATTGAAAACGAGAGTTGCTGTATGGCGCAATGAAAGAAATGACGGGTCTAAATTTATTTAATCAAAAGACTCGTGAGAAGGGAATTCTATCCATTTGTGTAATGTAAAAATAATTTTGATAGGTAGCTTCTTAAAATTTAATTATATTATTTTTGTTTTGTCCATGTTGTAACAGTGTCCTTTCGAAAATGACGGAAGCAAGTCGAAAGTACTTGAGGTGAAATAAATGCTCGAGTTGTGAAAATAAAACCGTGTGTGTTTTTTTTTTTTTTATATATAGAACGATACCGGTCCGTTGTTCAGTGGTAACACTTCGGACTATGAATGGAAGGTTGTGGGTTCATATCCCGGCGGAGCACAAAAAAATATACCATTTATATTTTCAAATTTGCTCTTCGCTGGGTTGAAAAATTCGTAAACCATTACCAATGACCGGTCACTAAAGGTCCATCCAGCCTTACAGCTACTGGGTCTTGCTTGAAAATTGGCGCTTTGTAGCGACGATGACCAAGCTCGTAAAAAAAGGTCGAAAGCTCAATTGGTAGAATGCTTGCATTCCATGCCGAGAGCAAGGGTTCGATCTCAAGGCTTACTCAGCCTTCACAATAAATGAGAACCAGTCCCCCCGGGAGCTGGGAAACCCCCACTTCAACTGAAAGTGGTTGGTGTGAGGGCGGCCCCCTTACCCGAAAAATAAGTAGGTACCGAATCGCCACATGCGACTCCTTCGGGGATAACGCAGGCAAGAAGTTACACGATATGTGTAGCTTAGTTGTTAATACTTTCTCACAAAACAAATAGAGTGTCTGAAATCGATGTTTTTTATGTGTCGAAAAAGCACCCACAAAAAAAACATTCCTATTTCAAAAAAATTGTAGGTAGGTAATAGTAATAATATTTGGATGATTTATTTGGTGAGCGCTGTTTTTGTGTGTATCACACCTCAAGAGCCCTCTGCGCGCTTGGTCGTCGCTGTAGAAAGCGCCAATTCTCAAGCAAGACCCAGTTGTTGTAAGGTTGGATGGACCTTTCAGTGACCGGTCTTTGGTAAAGGTTTGTGAATTTTTCAACTCAGCGAAGAGCACATTCGAAATATAAATAGTATATTTTTTGTGCTCCGCCGGGATCCGAATCCACAACCTTCCATTTACGAGTCCGAAGTGTTGTCAATGGACTACGGACCGGTCCAAGGTACAATGGAAAGTGATCACGTGATGGACCTCTTGTCAGTCTTCCCTGAAACAGGGGTGACATTTGAAAAAGTGCACTTTTTTGTACAGTATGGGTGGTCAGTCTCACACAAACCTACATTTACTTTCTCATAAAAATGAATTTTCACTGTGTAAATACAAAAACTCTAACGGTGCTATTTTCGAAAGGCTAAGCCATGGCTCATCCACAGCCTATAGAAAATTTTCCGTACAAAAAATGATGATCCCTAGACCAGCTATGGATCATTTTTTTGTGAATAGCACAGTAAGAAGTTTAATTTATTTGTATATATAAGTAGAGATGAATGATTACAAAGAATGAAGTACACTGAGTTATGTAGGTCGCGAGGTTGGATGTTTTTGTTCACAGCTTCTGACGCGCCGAACAATCGACTAGTTATCGACGTTTCGTCGGAGCGCTATCTAGATCTCCGCGTGCGGCGCTGTCACTAGGACACAATGAGAAACTCAGACAGAGAAAGTGGGAATGCAAGTCGTTAGTGGGAAACAGCTGAGCGTTGAGGTGGGATTGCTTGCATGCTTTATTAGAAAAACCACGCACGCACAATTATTTCTTAGAAGACGATTTCTATTGGATCCTGTTGATTCTATCAAGGTTATTTATTTTTTTGATGTCGCAATTGCATGCTGTATCCGGTCTTGTCTTGTCTTGTATCCTACCGCCATTCCTCTAGGGGTGGCCGGTACCTCCGCACAAGTGCCTCCACTTGACTGTGTCCTGCATACTTATTTCATCTCATCTAGTTTCATCATTTCATGCACGCTCTTCTCTTGTTTCAACTCTGTATTTTCCATTCATTCGCAATCTCACTTATCTGATCAATCCATTCTTTCCTAGGTTTTCCCCTTCCACGCTTACCAAGTTAGTTATCAACTAAGCTACACATATAGTGTAACTTCTTGCCGCGTTATTCCCGAAGGGTTGCGCATGTGGCGAGTTGAACCTATTTATTTTTACAGGCAAGGGGTCCGGCCTTACTTGGCCAAACACTTCAGTTGAAGTGGGGACTGACACTCACTTCATGTGAAGGCTGAGTAAACCTTGCCGGTATTGCATTTTGGGTTTTGAAATAAACATCGAAAGGGACTGAATTCATTTCTGACGCCCTCGTTAGGATTCTAACCCGAGCTCACGGCATGGAATGCAAGCAATCTACCAACTGAGCCATCGACCGGACCTTTCTCCGCGATTTCTCATATCACTGAATCAGCACTTATTCAGTTTAACCTTTAGGGTGGCGATGTGTTGTCACGATTTCCTTCTTTTATTGTGTCTATAAAACAAATATGACACGTTAACTGAACGTGCATCATTAAATTTAGGAATGTATCTAATTTGTTCGTACAAATTTTACGACATCGCGTAGGCTGTGAGTTCGACTACACAACATTACGGCTAAACTAAACCAAAATTGTTTAAAAAATAAAGAGCTACAGCGAATCTAGCGAGCGTTTCAATTTACCTGTATTTAGTTAAAACGTAAAGATCTTTACGATAGCTGGCATTCAATCTCACGGAAATGAACGATTTTAAATGCCACTTCACACTGCGCTAGTAGTTAGGCAAGTCATTTGGTAGAGTTACAAAATGTTTTTACTGTACATGAATACTAGCTAGTGATTTGTTAGATAAAATAATTGAAGTTCAGATAGAGTGCGTAGAATTGTGTAAAAAAATAGGCAACACAAAAAAAATATCTTATGGACCATGGAAATGCATATTGCATAAACGGTTATTATTTAGCCACCTTGATATGCAACAGTGGTGAAGGGTGCCATACAAGCCGATTCCTATCGGTTTCCCGTTTAAAATGAGGCAAAAATGATAATAAAGTAGACTGCATGGTTTCAATGGCGAAAAAATACGTATTGTTTCTTTGGTTTTAAACGTATTTTTTTACTTTGTGCCTATATTATTTAACTACTTTGTTACATCATTTTAAAAGGGAAGCCGATGGGAACCGGCTTGTATGGCACCCTTCGTCACTGATATGCAAACGGATTGTTTGCACAAGCGGTCGTGGATTTTAATATTTCTAATCTAATCTAATCTAAGTTGCAAAGATATGTTACATTGGGGATTCACATTACATGCATTCTCACAAGCAGACACGCACAAGTTCGCACTTAAACATGCTACATGCGAACCTACAATATAAAACCCAATCTCAAATGGACATACACCCTGCAACTCTTGCCGTCCTTCCCTGAAACGGGGGTGACATTTGCAAAGTGAACTCTTTTTTACAGCATGGGGGGTCAGCCGCATACCAACCTATAAGTCAAGTAACAACCTATAAGTGTAGGCGCGAACTTATACGTGTCTGCTTATGGGAATGCATTTTATATGAATCTTGAATGTAATATATCTTTGCAACTTAGATTATAGATGTAGAATGCGCTCAAGGAGGCAGATGCTTCACTAGGACTGTGAAGTGAACGGTATTTTCTTTAAATACCAAGGTCCAATATGGCTCTGAAATGTCAAGCCATAGACACAGAAGATTTTATAATAGTTTAACTAATGTACCTGCCATTTAATCTACCTTTGTGATAATATAAAGTTACTGCCTATATTAAAAACGTTTTATAACCTAAACCTGTCGTTTTTGTTTCTTAAACTTTATCAGTGCTATTCTTAAACATATTAGTCGTCCGTTGAGCCCACGCTCTGACAAACTAATGATGCATTTGTATGAAGACCTGTCAATCCACGATGGCCGCAAGTGAGCAGCTGATTTGTCTTCATACAAATATTACAGGAGTGAAGAACTCCAAATCTATGGATGTATTTCGCGGAGCACTCAAGACACACCTATTTAGAAAGTCTTATCCATGATCGGAGAGGGCCCTTGAGGTGTGACACACACAAAAACGGCGCTCTCTTATCATTTGTAATTTAAAATAAATTAGCCTGATATTATTATTATTATTATTATTATATTATTACCAAAATTCGTTAGGTAAGAATGGCAGATCAGAATGGTAGATCCTACCTTCTGAATATCGGTAATATTTGTATGAAGACTAATCAGCTGTTCACTTGCGGCCATCTTGGATTGACAGGTATCCATACAAATGCATCATTAGTTTGTCAAAGCGTGGGCTCAACGGACGGCTAAAATGCTTAAGAATAGCACCGATAGAGTCCAAGAAACAAAAACGACAGATTTACGGTATAAAACACTCTTTAATGTAATCATAAAACAAACGTAAAAAACTCTTATCTTACTTAAAATGACTAGCAACTGCAGGTGATCGTTTGTCCCATTGTCTTTGATTTAAACGTTCTTTAAGTATTGAGAAAAAAAACAATTACTGGGTAAATAATAAATAATATTAGGATGATTTATTTTGTGAGCGCTGTTTTTGTGTGTATCACACCTCAAGAGCCCTCTGGGTACTTCAAGATCAACCATCAACGGATCTTCCATTCAAGTAATCATTCACTCACTCACTCACTCATTACGGGTGTAATGAATCTCCAATGAGTATCTCTTTTTTTATTCACTCTTAAACAATGATCGTTAAGAAAGTATACTTTGTACTTAATCACTCATGATATTAGACGTAAAATGAATTATTGTTAATGATTTTATATCAATAATCTATAATCTAAGTTGCAAACATGTATTATATTTTAGAGATTTAAAAAAATACTATGTACATGAATTGGCATAGACAAAACTGCGACGTCTCAGTGAAGGGTTATTAGGGAAAACTTAGACAACAAATAAAAATAAAAATAATGTTTATCAAATATATATTACAATCAAGATTCCTATTCAATGTATTCCCACAAACAGGCACGTGTACGTTCGCGCTTGCACATGCTGCACGTGGACTTTTAACAAAACAAAAACAATCTCAAATGAACATAAGCCCTGCAACTCTTGCCAACCTTCCTTGAAACAAGGGTGAAACTGGTAAAGTTAACCTAAATATGCTATCGATAAATTAAAGGTAAAAATGAATACGTGACATTTTAAGCCAACTTTTCCTTGAAGTATAGGTTGGTATGAGGCTGGCCACTTATACTGTAAAAAATGGTGAACTTTGCCATTGTCACCTCTGTTTCAGGGAAGGTCTTATATTTATTTGAGGCTTGGATTTTAATTTGCAAGTGCAAGAAGTTACACTATATGTATAGCTTAGTCATGACCAAATTAATCAGACGGATTTATTTAACAATCACAGTTCAGTGACCTTTAATAACCATAAAAAAATATGTCTTCCAGCCATCAATCAAAATATTAAAAAAGTACCACATTGTATGTATGTGCTTACAAACACATGTGCAAAATTTAGAACACAATGAAGTATTCGCGAACTAATGATGTTATAGATTTTTTTCGAAAATATATGGAAACTAAAACAGCGCTCCTACCGAGTGTTTAAGTTTTCACATATTTGTTTAATAGCGGTATGGTCGAGTTAATACGTAATATTTTTTGTATGAGTGTCATGAGGACAATAGGAGTAGAAGAAGAAGAGGAGAATTTAGAAAGTATAATATAATATGTTGAGATTATTTATAACGAAACCTTTCTAAGCAAATGTTCTCGATCACTGTCTAAAGAAACAATAGCGATTTTTGTATTGTTTGTTATAACAGTAATCATAATCTAATTTAATCTAAGTTGCAAAGATAAGTGTTCATTGGGGATTCAAATAAATTGCATTCTCATAAGCAGACACGTGCAAGTTCGCGCTTAAAAAAAAATGCCGCATGTGGGCTTGCAATATAAAACCAGAATCTCAAATGGACATACACCCTGCAACTCTTGCCGACCTTCCTTGAAACAGAGGTGACATTGTCAAAGTGAACCATTTTCTACAGCATGGCTGGTCAGCCGCATACCAACCTATAAGTCAAGGAACATACACAGCACATTACATTTTTAAAATCAATAAATAAAAATATGTAAGGACATCAAAACTGAAACAGAAAAAAGTCCAATTTTAAAAACCTTAGCCGCCAGCATTAGAGATCAACTGCCATTTCTTTCTGTCCTTACATACTTCTTTCATTTCCTCCAGAGTCATAACGTTCTTCATACAATCTCTCCTTTTATTATAGGACTCTGGATGTTACATTCATTCGCAATTTCGGATATTTGGTCGATCCATTCCTTTCTCGTTCTTCCTCTACACACAAACGATAAAATGCTTTAAAATACTAGGTGGCTTTTTCCTAGTTCCCGGCCAGGTGACGTCACATTTTTGTGTCGATGTTACGCCGACTGGTGCGCCACAAGCTGAGGTCACAAACGTTAACGATATTTTCAAAATTCCTCATGCATTTCCTGGCCTTTCTTCGGACCATTTGAATACATTAAAATTTAACAGCACTTTGACTAAACTATCGATTTGATTGTTGCAACATAAATGACGTGTGTTGGAACATAAAGAGTCTCAAGTGTTGGAACATAAAAGAGCTGTACAACACAAAATGGCCAACATAGTTCCGACTTCTAGGAAACGTTTTTAATAATGGCATCACTGCAATGAATATTCAATGTGTTACTTTCCTAATCAGCTCGTCGTGCTTGTTTGTCTTATGTCCAACCGAGGTTATTTCACATGGGCAATGTTTGTATGTTCACTGGATCAATGATATTTCAAAACAACTCTCACATTATCGTGTTTAACGCTTTTCTCTAAGCTCAGATTGTGTAGACGTTGAAAGGTAATGGTTGATAAGCCAAACAAGCACTGGGGGGACGCTATGCTGACTTCGTGTGTTTTAGTCACAAGTGTTTTGCAGAGACGATATTTCCTTTTCTATCCAACTTTTATTTACATGTAAGGCAGCCGGCCTTACTACTCCAATCACTTCAGTTGGAATTGAGATTATCTAGCTCCCGACGGAGTTGGTTCTCATTTCTTGTGTAGGCTAAGTAAATCGTGCGATTAATTAATTTTGGGTGTGAAATAAACACCGAAACCGGAAATCATTTCTGACACCCTCGGTGGGGAAATTGGGTCTAACTTGAGATTTGGCGCTTTGTAGCGACGACCAAGCTCGTAAAAAGTCTGGTTGATAGAATGATAGCTCAGTTTCATAGGATGCTTGCATTCCAAGCCGAGAGCCCGGGGTTAAAAATGATACCTCGTTTCGGTGTTTATTTTACAACCCAAGATAAAATTCTGGCAAGGCTTACTCAGCCTTCACAAGAAATGAGTACTAGCCCCCTCGGCAGCTGGGAAACCCGTACTTAAACTGGAGCGGTTGGTGTAAGATCGGCCTCTTACCTGTAACTGTGTAAAATGCGTGTACCTACAAGGCGCACTAGGTTAAATTCACTTTTTTATACGGGAGCGCACACTACAAATTATGCCAGGAACTCGACTTTAACGAGAGCTATGTTTTGTTATAACTCAAATTTTAATCACCTGGACATTTTTTGTTTGTCCAAAAACGCATTTCTTCAAGGGGTGCGGATGTACTACTTGAGAAAATGCTAAACTGATTGAATGGCATCCTCTTCCCCTTCCATTGTCCTTTCTATCCTATTTTCCCAAATCGTCTCTGATAAAAACCTCTGCATTCTTATTTTTTTTTTCTTTTGTTCTTTTCGTTTGCTGTTACATTTGCTGTAGACAAGCTTTTATTGTAATTATTTTTATTTAAGAAAACTATTATTGGCCTTATATGTATTTATTATAAATCTTTACTTGTTTTATGTGTATGTGCTGTTGTATTCTGTAATAAATTTAAAAAAAAAAAAAAAAAAAAATAGTTTCCACTATCCACATGCAGCCCTTTCGGAGAAAACTTGGCAAGTAGTTACACTATGCATGTAGCTTAGAAGCGTTTAACTCTAGTTTGAGATATTTAGTTCTATTCGACTTGTATTCAAAGTTTCTTCTAGAATAAATGATTTACGTAGCTCTTTCACTTCATATTATATTATTTCAGTCTATGGTTGCGAGGGGCATATTAAAAGCACTCGCTAGTATTGTCGTAAAGTCTGCACATAAATTTACTTTTCTCAAATAGTCGCAAATATTTGCATTCAAAAGTGAGATGATGGATTGAACAAATAAGTGCAACAGTGTGGCAATGCGAATTTGAATATTCAATGTGCAAATATGTGAAACCACGCAAGCCGGGCTTTTGCGACTTGCATGCTAATTTTAAAACCAATGTTCCTTCATTTGCACACAAGTAGTATAGGGACATTTAAAGTGCTAGTAAAAATAAATGCTACAGAAAACATTGTTCAAGTAATAAAAATTGAAAGAAGTTTCTTCACCCCTGTTTTAGGGAAGGTCGGCAAGACTTGCAGGCAACTGACACGACATACTGAGATAAAAAAAAAGTGACATCACACGGTCGTGTCGTTAGGACAAGTCTAATATTCTTATCAATTGCTATGGATATTAGTTACATAGAAGAGTGCTGTTTGACAGCCAAAAAATGTAATCAATTTCATCGCATCGTAGGTAGTTCCTTGACTTATAGGTTGGTATGCGGCTGACCACCCATGGTATAACAAATTGTTCACTTTGCCAATATCACCCCTGTTTCAGGGAAGGACGGCAAGAGTTGCAGGGTGTATGTCCATTTGAGATTTGGGCCTTTATGTTGCAGGTTCACATGCGACATGTGTTAGCGCGAACTTATACACGTCTGCTTGTGAGATTGCGTTTAATACGAATCTTAAATGATATACATATATATTTGCAGCTTAAATTAAGATTTACATTCCTTAATGAAAAATACATATTGCTATAAAAAAAAAATATATAGCCTCTAAAGTACTTAACGCATCCGATGATACACGATTGTTTTCCGAATATTGTTATCAACCAATAGCAAGGATTGATTTAAAATTTGAAATGTGACTTCTGTACAAAAATCATGATACTCTGTAGTTTTATTTTAATAATAAGATATGACCCCTTCGGGGATGACACAGGCAAGAAGCTGCACTATACGTGTAGCTTAGTTGCGTTTCGTAAGTGTTCTAATCAATGACGTCACCAAATGAAGTAAAAATATATATTTTTCTCTCTCGATGAAATCCAGAGCTCGATGAATAAGTGATGGCTTAGTGTTGGAGAGACTGTGAATAGCACTGCAAAAAGTGAATGCAGCTTGAAATATGGATGTATGTAGGTTTAAATAAAAATCATTAATTGGATGCATCTTGCGAGATGAGCCTCCTTGAGAAGCGAGTGTGAACTGTGCTTTAGAACCTACTTAATAAAAGCAGATCTTAATTTATAAAAACCATCTAGGGATATTCCATTTTAAACTTATGGCAATGAGATAAGTATTTCATATTAAACTTCAACTTATTTATCTTCTTTTATAAAAATCTATAGATAAAAACATCTACGCAACGCAACGCAACTAAGCTACACATATAGTGTAACTTCTTGCCGCGTTATCCCCGAAGGGGTCGCATGTGGCGAGTTGAACCTATTTATTTTTACAGGTAAGGGGGCCGGCCTTACGCCAACCACTATACAACCACTATACTCTACAATCTATACAATCTATGTTGCAAAGATATATTACATTTAAGATTCATATTAAATGTATTCCCACAAGCAGACACGTATAAGTTCGCGCTAAAACATGCCGCATGTGAATCTACAATATAAAATTCAATCTCAAATTAACATAGCCCTGCAACTCTTGCCGATCTTCTTTAAACAGAGGTGACATGATAATAATAGTAATACGATGATTAATTTGGTGAGCGTTATTTTTGTGTGAATCGCACCTCAAGAGCAACACGGACAATTATTTGGATCGAGCTTTTTGCATTGCCGGCCCTCTGTTATGAAATACATTACCACATGAGCTGAGACCTGTGGTGAGCGCAAATGCTTTTAAAATTACGATTAAAGAGATGTCTGTTCAGGAGGGGAACCGGCAAGATGTACTCAGCCTTCACAAAGAATGGGAACCAGTCCCCTAGGTAGCTGGGAAACTCCCACTTCAACTGGAATGGTTGGCGTTAAGGCTTGTCCCCTTACTTGAAAAATAAATAGGTTCTACTCGCCACAGTTGCGAACGCGTACAACAAACTCGATTCTAATCGCGTGTGTGTCTATAAAACCTTAATCATGTGTTGATTTCTGATATTTGTATTAATTTTATTTTGATCCCTATGGTTTTGATTGTAAACAGCGGGCGGTAACATCTCACAACAGCTCAATTAGGTGTGAAAACATTTATATTTATATTGTGATAAAAATAAACATAGGTAGGTACATAAAACTTGTTGGGTATTTATCTCGCAGCTTGGCAACACTGAAAGTTTTATTTTTTTGTTGGTTGGTTTACCTGGTTTTGTTTTGATTTATTTTGTCAGTGTTGCCACGTTTGAAATTTGATATTCTGCGTTTGTTTTATCGCATGACGTCACCCTTTGAGAGAAAAAAGAGGTAGCACCTATAAATCAATGGTTGAAGATTTTTACAACATATTTTTTTTAAACTAATTTATTTAAATAGATTATGATGCTGACCAACAGTACTGTAAAAATGGTTCACTTTGACAATGGCACCCTTGTTTCAGGGAAGGTCGGCAAGAGCTTCAGGGCTTATGTACATTTGAAATTGGATTTCTATGTTGTAAGTCCAAATTCGGGATGTGTAAGCGCGAACTTATACGTGTATGCTTAAAGATAATGCATGTTATATGACTCTTAAATGCACTACATCTATGCAACTTAGATTATAAATAGCTTAGGTAAAGGTGTACCTAATTTCTAAGATGCAGGTTTTCTTTATTAAGGACGGCAGAGTAAACTGGATAATTGTACTAGTGTTTGCTCATATATTCTTGCAAAATCTCACATATTCCAGTTCCACAATGTTTCGAGAACCGTCCTTACCTCATACTTTATAAAGGGCTAAAGCAACTCTGTTCTCGAACCGAATGTGACCGGAATCTTAAAATAAATTAACCGTAGTTTTTATAAATTGAACCCGTAAATCGTAAAAATATTATTATTTTAAGCACGATATCATCTAGTCTCGTAATAAACGATTCTGGTAGATCTTATAAACCTGCGGCGTGTAATATACCATAATGGGAAACAGTGCTTCATCTCACAGACCGGTTTACTCTCTAGAATCTAGATGATGTGCATTCACACACTATTGCACTACAACTTTATAAATATACTAGTTCTCAACCGACCCACTGCCTTACATGATCACTAACGGACGTCTTTAACCACTTATAATTACTATGAAGACTGGATAACCCGACATACGTTGCCCCGTCTAATTTTCTACCCTTGTTTGATACTGATTATTTTGTGACATCTATAATCTAAGTTGCAGTCATATTGACATTTAAGGCTTAAGTTTAATGAACGCCCACAAGAAAACACGATTAAATTCACGCCTACCTACAAATCGCGTCCCCACAGTACTTGTTTGACTTATGTACCATTTGATTCAAAGATGGCCTTTCAATGATATTGTCTTAAGAATCGTGGGTTCAAATCCCGGTGGAGCACAACAAAAATGCATTTATGCTTTCAAATATGCTCCTAGCTGGATGAAAAATTCATAAGCCTTTGCCAAAGACTGGACATCAAAGATCCATTCAGCCTTGCCAGACGACCAAGCTTGCAGAGGGCTCTTGATCCACACAAAAACAGCGCTCAAACAAAAAAATCATCCTCATATTATTATATGATACCAACGAACATTATTTTAAAAATAAATATCCTTCAAATTTTAGATCCCAATCTCTGTTGAATGCATTTTTGTATTCTTCCTTTTACAGAGTGCTCGCCTTGTAGCGCAGCCTAACAAAAGAGCTACCACTGGATTCACTCCTATTATTTTACAGACGTAACAAATTTCATGGGATACTCCATTTTATATCGTAAAGAATTGAATAGCATCGACGCATTCTTTCGAACAGTGTCCCACCACACCGGGAGGGAGGATACTTTAGTATTTTGTTCCTTTTACGGGCAATACGCTGGGAGAAGTGTTGATAGGGCTGGATTTTTCAATTGGGTGCCCTGGTGCCGGGAAAACTTTTGGGGCCACCAATTTTTAATTAAATTTATTTTGGCAAACATACAGTTAACACCTGCTGGGGGTTTTTTTTAATTGAATGCTATAATTTATTTTTCACAATTTATTTCACAATTTTACAATACTTGACAATAGGGTAATTTCATGAAATGATAGACCACCTTTTAAAAAATGCATCTGCGTTTTTTAAAAAATTATATCTGGCTAAGTTTTTAAATTACAGCTCTGTAAAATTCACCCATTTTCGATTTCCGCTAAAACAGCTCATTTTTTTATTTAGGCGGATGTGACGTTAATGGATCTCACGATGTATAGAGTGTACCGTTAGGTTTTCTAAGACCGATGGATCCGTCTACGTAATTTTGACGTCACAGCGTGTTTTTTCGGTCCCAATGCGTTTTGGCGGGATTCGAATTCTCGACATTTTATTTTTGAAAATTATCAATGATATCTTTATTTTTACTATGTAAAAAATATATGGTTGTGATCCTTGAAATGTACTCTACACAACCATAGTATTTTAAACCGTTTTCCCCACCACTGCAATTACCCTATTACTGTTTATTGGTATTTCACAGCAAATTACTCTCTGCGACTCAACTCTCCGTACCATTTTAGTCTCTTATACACGGTGCCAGAGGGGATATTCTAGTATATTTTAGATTATTCTCCCACCAGAAAGTACAAGCACAATCACTATCACTTCCAGAAGGTTCCGTCTTATGTGTATAGGTGTGCGTAGTCACTTAGATTTCATAGTCCGTCATACGAGGTATGCGTGTATAAGCACACGTACGTAGTTCAAGTTCGCAACAATATGAACAAAATATAATTAAGACAATAAAAAAAACCCTTCCAAAGATTCTCCCCACCTTCCCAATAAAATATATTTTTCAAAAATATTTAAAAAACGCTACTAAGCTACACATATAGTGTAACTTCTTGTCGCGTTGTCCCCGAAGTATCCCCGTTATTGCCGGTATTTTTAAACAAGGGAAAGAGAAATCATATGTTGCACTTTCAGTGGGATTTGAACTCCAGCTCTCGGTATGAAATGTAAGTACTCTACCAATTTAGCGATTGACCATGCACGATGTATAAAAACTAACTATCGATATTTTGGGATTTGAAATAAACACCGAAACGGAAAATCATTGCTGAGACCCCGATGGGATTTGAACCCGAGCTCGCGACATGGAATGCAAGCACTCTACCAACTGAGCTGTCGACCGGACTCGAGATCTAAAAACTACCTATCGATGTACGAAAAAGTAGTGTATATACCATCATCTTTCAGTATTTATTAAGTCTTTGGGGGCGTGGAGCCCTAGTTTGGACGCACAGCTCGAAACGCCCTTAATCCGGGCCTGACTCTGGATCCGCAATAATGGGACCGTGTTTACTTCTAGACCAACAACCTTGAGAGCAATTGAACATCCTCTGCAAAAGGATGCTTTCTGCTTAGATCTTGTAACTTGAGCGTGAGGGTATAGCAGTCAAAGTGTAACACAAAATGCTTAAACTAAGCCATCGCGTTTACTAAAAAATATCTATGGAAACTCAAGCAGCACCAAGAGGTTGACGATGGTTCTAAATTTAAATCTAAGCTGAAAAGATAAATATCTTTTAAGATTCATATTAAACGCATTCCCACAAGCAGACACGCATAAGTTCGCGCTAACACATGCCGCATGTGAAACTACAGTATAAAAACCCAATCTCAAATGAACATAAGCCTGCTACTCTTGCCGACCTTCCCTTTGGCAAAGTGAACAATATTTTACAGTGTGGGTGGTCAGCCTCATACCAACCTATAAGTCAAGCAATGGATGCATGTATAAAACGCAACGCAACTAAGCTAAACATATAGTGTATGTAACTTCTTGCCGCGTTATCTCTGAAGGGTTCCGAATGTGGTCTGCAGAACCTATTTATTTTACAGGTTAGGGGGCCGGCCTTCCGCCAACCACTTAATTTGAAATGAGGGTTTCCGAGCTCCCGATGGGGCTGGTACTCATTTCGTGTGAAGGCTGTGTGAACCTTGCCGGTATTTTATTTTGGATTTAAAGTTAACACCGAAACGGGCAATAATTTCGAACACCTTTGGTGGAACTCGCAGCCGAGCTTACGGCATAGAATGCAAACATTCTACCAACTGAGCTATCGACCGGACAATTGGAGCTAAGAGAAAAACATAAAACACGATAGTGTGAGAGTGGTTGTAAATATTTAAAAAAATCAATTCCATTCTCTACGTTTCGTCAGCGACGTAGCCGACGTCTTTAGGAGAACATCCTCTCTGTACGGCGACTGAGGATGAACTTCATCCTCGTTCTTTTCATCCTCAGTCGCCGTACAGAGAGGATGTTGTCCTGAAGACGTCGGCTACGTCGCTGACGAAACGTAGAGAATGATGTAAGTTCTCTCCAAACGGTTCGTTAAATATCCGATTTAAATTAAGTTTTAAAATTGTTCAGTTTCAAAAAAATTAATATAATTGTCAAAATGTCAAACGACCGTAATTCTAACTTAAACCTAACTAAATCAATTCCAGTTTTTATAAGACACATTGGTCCAGTACACATACAAACACTGCTCATGTGAAATTACCTCTGATGGACATAAGTAAAGAAGCACTCAGTAGACAAGTTTGCATACTTTATTTTTGTTATTACGTTTTGGATGAGTTTTAACGTAAGATTTTATACTAAGCGTAGTATAGGAATCCGATTCTTTGAAAGGAACAAGAGGTCTAGTTTGCTGGGGTCTTGCTTGCCCTATTGTTGGCTTGTCCGAGGACATGTGCGAATAAATTCCACGCCGAGCGATATGTCGGGCTGTTTTAAACGTCCCTTTAGTGCTTGTTTGTCTTATGTCCATTGGAGGTAATGTCACATGAGCCATGTTTATATGTGTCCTCGACCGATGTGTCTTATAAATGCTAGAAATTATTTTTGAAAATATTTAAAATAACTCTCACATTAAAATATTTGAAGTTTTTTTCTTAGATTGTGTGGAATGTGATTTTAAGACAATTTCATCGAAAGGTCTTCTTTGAATCAAAGGGTGGATTTTTTTTTTTAAATCCTGTGCGGGAGACTCCCTAGATTCTAGAGACTCTAGGGGTCTATGACACTTGCTGTAGTGCCGCAGAGGTGTACGAGCTTGGTCGTCGCTGCAAAGCGCTAATACTCAAGCAAGACCCAGTTGCTGTAAGGCTGGATGGACCTTTGGTGACCGGTCATTGGTAAAGTTTTATGAATTTTTCAACCCAGCGAAGAGCAAATTTGAACATATAAATGTTATATTTTGTGTGCTCCGCCGGGATTCGAACCCACAACCTTCCCATTCAGAGTTTTCAGTGCTACCACTGAGCTACGGATACTGAGCTGCTATACGGATACGGAGCAGAGATACGCCAAACGAGCACTGAAGGGACGTAGAGGAGCCTTTATTTGCTACACAATCCCACCTTGTTATCGGACTCGCGCTATTTTTCAAGTTTATGTGTAAAATAACCAACGTCTCCCAGTACAATGAGATGAATAGAAGCACAATCCATACAAGTCGTGCTCGTTTTTCCCTTTCAAACTGTTCAATACCCTGTTTGCATTTTTTTTCACGAGTGTTACAATGGCTAATTACGTGCAGCGGCACACAATTTTTTTTTAATTCTTTTTTTTTTTTGCGTTTGAATCTTTTTTTTTTCAACACGAGTGTTACAATAGCTTTCTACGTGCAGTGGCATACAATACTTTTTCTACAACCCTCTTTTTCATTGCATATAAATCTTTTTTTTTTAACACGAGTGTTGCAATGGCTAATTACGTGCAGCGGCATACCATATTTTTTCTACGACCATTTTTTTTATTGCACTTTAATCTTTTTTTTTCAACACGAGTGCTTGCCTGCAACTATTTGCCTGTATTGAGATTTCGACTCTGATGTTACATTGCGATATTTTATATCATTTGATCATGTATTTTTCAAGGTTTTTCTTATCCTAAATCGTTGACTATCCATTTTATGTGACTTCTGATACCCTTTTAATTATTTTCAGAGCCTTTTTGTCTTAGATCAAATAAATACCAAGATAATGAAATATTTCAGGACTCACCAAACTTCTTATTGTCTTTTCCCTTGTCGGATTTTCCTCTCTGGAAGTGGGTGAGTCTGGCATCATCTTCAATGTCGTCATAGTCAGGCTGCAAAAAAGAAGAAGAAGAAAATATTATAATTACATTTATTCAAATTTATGCACTGGAAGCTTTATGTTCTGGAAGGTTCTAGCAAAACTGGCTTCTAGTAACTACCATCTTTGGAGTATAAAAAGCTGCAAGCAGCTTGCAGGAGTCAGTCTTGATACGACGCTCTGCTTTTGAACAAGAAAGACAGTATCAGTGAAAGTGAACCAACGGTGAAATAAATGTAAATCGCTTAACCATAAATGTGAATTGCTAAAAAGAAATATAAATTGTTAAATAAATATGTAAGTGTAAAATAAATATCCTGTAAAGAAGGCCAGTTTTTTTTAATTTGAAGACTTTTTGAACCCTAAAACCACAACAGTACGTAATCCCCCTATATCCCCCTATCCCCCTATGTATATAATATATAATATAAAATTCAACGGCCTCCCCATACAAAATAATTGTGCGTTAATGGATGACAAACTGAAGAACTCCTGAACAGATGCACGTCATATTCACAACAAATATTGTTCAGGACTTGGGATGTGCTTCCTCATCATTAATAGATTTTTAATTGTTGTTTTTTAAATAAATAAACATGATCAATCACAACACCTTTTTATGTAAAACCTATGCGAGAAACAAAACTCATTTTGACATTCGAATTTCAAATAAATTGCCAACACTTCAACATACGCTTCAAAGTTGCCATACAAGTCGATTCTTTTTCGTTTGAATTCCGTTGAGTACCTACCTATATTCTTTATTTATTTCAAAATTATACTTCAACCAGTTATAACATGTATTTTTTAGAAATAATGACGATCGATTAGGTCAACTTTTTATATGAAACCATACTTATTGCAGCATTTAATTTTTTTTAAGTATTATTATAATATACAATCTAAGTTGCATAGACGCATTAACATTTATAATTCATATTCAATGCACTACTCCACGGAGACACGAGTGAGTTTGCGCTTACAAATGCTGCATGTGTATTTACAAATAAAAATTTCAGCCTCTCATGACCATAAGCCCTGCAACTTTTGCTGACCTTTTCAGAAACAGGGGACACATTTGTTAAGTGAACCCATTTATGCGATATGGGTGGTAAGCCTCATACTAACCCTTAAGTCAAGGAATTTGAGTTTGAAAAATCCTTAAACAACGGTAATCTTAATTTATAATCTAAAGTTGCAAAAAAAGTTATTTGATGATTCAAATTGAATGCACGCCCACAAACTGGCAAATGTTATTTCACGCTAACCTTTAGTTGTGGCGCTTGATTTTTTTTTAAATATTAGAATATATAATCTAAGTTGCACAGATACAATAACTTTTATGATTCATATTCAATGCATGTCCCCCTGGAGACACGAGTGGGTTCGCACTTATAAATGCTGTATGTGAACTTACAAATTCAAATTAAGGCCTGTAATGAACATGAGCCCTGCAACTTTTGCCACCCTTTTCAAAAACAGGGGAAACATTTTTCAAATGAACCATTTTTTGCAATATGGGTATTCAGGCTCATACTAACCTATAAGTCAAGGAATTTCTAATCTAATCTAAGCTGCAAGGATATATATCATTTAAGATTTATATTCAATGTATTCCCACAAGCAGACATGTATAATTTCGCGCTGGCACATGCCGCATGTGGACCTACATTATAAAAACCCAATCTCAAATGAACATAAGCCCTGCAACTCTTGCCATCCTTCCCTGAAACAGGGGTGAAATTAGCAAAGTGAACCATTTTTGACAGTATGGGTGGTCAGCCGCATACCAACCTATAAGTCAAGGATTTGAGTTTGAAAAATCCTTAAACAACGTTAATCTTAATTTATAATCTAAAGTTGCAAAAAAACTTATTTGATGATTCAAATTAAATGCAAACCCATAAGCTGGCAAATGTCATTTCACGTTAACATATAATTGTGGCACTTGATGTTTTTAATATTAGAATATAAATCTAAGTTGCATAGATACATTTTATAATTCATATTCAATGCATGCTTCCATGGAGACACGAGTGAGTTCCCGCTTAGAAATGCTGCATGTGAACTTACAAATTAAAATGAAGGCCTCTAATGCACATAAGCTCTGCAACTTTTGCCGACCTTTTCAGAAACAGGGGGAACATTAGTTAAGTGAACCCATTTATGCGATATGGGTGGTAAGCCTCATACAAACCCTTAAGTCAAGGAATTTGATTCAACAACGTTAAATTTAATTTGTAATCTAAAGTTGCAAAAAAAGTTATTTGATGATTCAAATTGAATGCACACCCACAAGCTGGCAAATGTCTTTTCACGCTAACATATAATTGTGGCACTTGATGTTTTTAATTTTAGAATATAAATCTAAGTTGCATACATACATTTTATAATTCATATTCAATGCATGCCCCCAAGCAGACATGAGTGAGTTTGCGCTTACAAATGCTGCATGTGTAACTACAAATAAAAATTTCAGCCTCTCATGACCATAAGCCATGCAACTTTTGCCGACCTATTCAGAAACAGGGGGAACATTAGTTAAGTGAACCCATTTATGCGATATGGGTGGTAAGCCTCATACTAACCCTTAGGTCAAGGAATTTGGGTTTGGAAAATCCTTAAACAACGGTTATCTTAATTTATAATCTTAAGTTGCAAAAAGAGTTTTGATGATTCAAATACAATGCACACCCACAATCTGGCAAATGTTTTTTCACGCTATCATAAAATTGTGGCACTTGATGTTTTTAATTTTAGAATATAAATCTAAGTTGCATACATACATTTTATAATTCATATTGAATGGATGCCCCCAAGCAGACATGAGTGAGTTTGCGCTTACAAACGCTGCATGTGTAATTATTACAAATAAAAATTTCAGCCTCTCTTGACCATAAGCCCTGCAATTTTGCCGAACTTTTCAGGAACAGAGAAACATTCGTTCAGTGAACATTTTTTTAGGTATGGGAGGTCAGTCTCATACCTCATGCTTCATACAAGAATCTCAGAACATGAAAGAACTAAATAACCCTTTTACCGCAATTTTTTTTCAAATTACTTCTTAAAGCATTTAATTACTATGAAGGAGGTGTGAGGAAAATTATTGCGAAGCCAGACTCACTCTGCCCGAAGGGCCTAGCAGACAACCGTGCGCAGCACGGTCAGTCTGCTAGTATTTTATATTTACAATAATTATAACAAATCTAATCTAATCTAATCTAAGCTGCAAGGATATATGTCATTTAAGATTTTTATTAAATGCATTCCCACAAGTACACATTTAAAAATTATTTATCGGATATTACACGACCTGTTATAAGAGAACTTAGATTATTCTCGACGTTTCGTTAGCTAAAAAATAAAAAAATAATGTCAAACGACCGTAATTACAATCAAAGCCTAGTAATATTTTATATTTATGATGGAAATAAATGTTTTATTCATTTGTTAAGATCACATGCTGAAAGCCTCCTCATACCAGTCTTGTATGTAAGATTTCATTACTCAGAAGGATCCACAGCACATGGACGCTCATGCAAAGCTATGTATTTTCTACAGTGGTGGAAGACCATCACCGGGAAGTGGTTCGATGTTACAGAAGCTAATAGCATACCTCGGGTGGCACTGTTTGTGGGATTGTTGCTAGATCATGGGTAGCGTGAAGAATAAAATATAAATAGATAAGAAGCAGACCTAGTTCAGGATTACTGTGAATCCGCTGCGGATGCAGCTTGGCTAAAGAAAGCACGAAATTGGATTTGTTAGCAACAAAGTCTGCACTCATGGTAAAAAAAACCATGCATGATCATAAAATAGGAAAAGAATAAATCAACTTGTAAAAGAATCTTTGTTGTTATTTTTGCATTATATTTTTTTAAAGCTAAAATTTGCACACCGATCTTTATCAATGCAAAATGCGTTCTTATGTATGTATTTATAAAATAAGAAAAAATATATAAATTTATTTCAAGAAAACCAAAACGTATGATTCACTTTACAAAACATACCTTAATATCTTTCTCCGCACTTTTAACTAAACTAATATATTTTACTTAAAATTGAGATAAAGCACATCCTGTCGGGCGAAAAACTAAACAAAATCCCTTTGATTTAAATCCCTTCTAATGAGGGACCAGTGCTCGAAGTAAAAAATACTCTTTCAAACTCAAATATTCAAAATGTATGGAAACCAAAACGCTCAATTGAGGCGCTGCTTTGATCTTCATACATTTTTGTTTGATAAAACGCTACGATTGAGCGTTTCACCCTTGGTCCACATTCAACACCTTCTCCAAATCTGATCCATTAATTATATCCTTACTGCAGGGTGTAACAACCTCTGCAATAAAGTTAAACGTTTAAACGCATCGTTAGCGTTTTACCAAAAATAAAAGGGAAACTGAAACACTCAGTGGAGGCGCTGTTTCAATTTACGTACTTTTTTTTAAATGAATTTTAAAAATATTTTTTAGTAACTTGTAAGGAGGAATGTGTGGATTTATTTTGGTTCGCGAATCCAAACGGATCTGAAAGGATTCCCAAAAGACCGCCCGATGTGACTCTCTGATACAAATCTATCAAATTCATGCTTTGAATTTGCCTTCATTTCATCTTCTTACTCCTTGTCTTTCTCGTCTTCTTTTTCATCTTCTTCCACGTTTTTTTTCAATAGATTTATGAAGAGGAATTCAATTCATCAACCTATTTTGCGTGGTCAGTCGTTTTCATGCGAAAGCAGAAGCTTGCGTGCATGCAATGGCATCTGAAATTATGGTCAAATGGGCCAGACGTGATTCGAACCAGCGTTATTCTGTTCCAAATACGCTAGTCGGAAAGCGACTTGACCCCTCGCCATTTTTTTCACATTTCACAAATTTTATTGTTATTTTACATTTTATTTTTATTTTTTGTTTTGTCGCTCACCTAATGCTACATTGGTATAAATATGTTAAAGTCCATCTGCTGCTAGAGCTGATTCACTTTTGCCAATGTCACTCCTATTTCAGGGAAAGCCAGCAAGAGTTGCAGGGCTGCTATCAAAATAGTATTTACCCTTAGGAATTGTATCTAAATTAGTAAGAGGTAATGTACAAAAAAGTACTGGATGAAATGAATGAAGTATGTAAGGATAGAAAGAAATGGCGGTTGATCTGTAATGTTGGCGGCTAGGACTAGGATTTTTCTAAATTGAAATTTCGTATTTTGTACTAGTTTTGACGTTTATACATATTATTATTTGTCTATTTTAAAAGTGTAATTTGTTGTGTATGCTCGTTGATTTATAAGTTGCTATACGGCTGACCACCCATGCTGTAGAAAATAGTTCACTTTGTCAATGTCCCCCCTGTCTCAGGTAAGGACAACAAGAGTTGCAGGGTGGATGTCCATTTGAGATTTGGGTTTTTATGTTGTAGTTTCATATACGACATGTGCAAGCGGGAACTTGTACATGTCTGATTGTGAAAATGCATATAACGTGAATCCCCAATGTTACATATCGTTGTAACATAGATTAGATTAGTCGCTACTTTTCTTTGTCCATTATAATATGTACTATCCTAAAAGAGCATTAAACTGATATAGGAATGTAGACAGCTGTACTCCTTTAGATTTTACAGAGATCGAGAGTAATCTAAGCGAGGAATTACAATATATAGAGTCGTAGCGCTCGCACGCTACATGGGTCGGACTTTCGATTTCCCGCGAAACCGGTGTCGGAAGGCCGCTACCTTCGTCTCTCTCCGCCCCCCTTCGGGAATAATGGACAAACCTTGTCCGATCCCAGGAATGACTAATCCAGAGATTTGCAAGCCTCGTTATCATCAATCCACAAAATGCATAAACAAGGATAATCTCGGAGAGAGAAAGAGAGAGATGGAAGGTGAGGTTTTTGAGAACATGCTATCCAAAGAATTCGTACTCCAATATATTATTTGGCATTTCGTCCCCTAAGCGCTTGTTTGTCTTATGCCTATCAAAGGTAATTTGACATGAGCAATGTTTGTATGTGCATTAGACCAATGAAAACTGGAAATTGATTTAAAAAATATTTGAAACAACTCTCACATTATAGGGTTTAACGTTTTTTTTAGCTCAGATTGTGTAGAATATAATTCTTAAAAAAAATTAAAAGGCCATCTTTGAATCAAATGGTAGATAAGCCAAACAAGCACTGAAGGAGCTTGTTTTTTTTTATTGCTTACAGCTTTATTTTTAAATGAGATGTAACGTGTAGGTACAAAAAAAATGTTATTTTTTTATTTTAATAATAATAGGATGAGTTATTTAGTGAGCGCTGTTTTTGTGTGAATCACACCTCAAGAGCCCTATGCGAGCTTGGTCGTCAATATAGACAGCATCAGTTCTCAAGCAAGACCCAACTGCTGTAAGACTGGATGGATCTTTGTTGACCGGTCTTGGGTACAGGTAGTTATATAAATTTTTCAACCTAGTGAAGAGCAAATATGAATTTTATATTTTGTACTCCACCGGGATTCAAACCCACAACCTTCGATTTATTAGTCCGAAGCGTTCGTTACCACTAGACTACGGACCGGTCGGTGATTATTTCAAATTAATATTCCTTGACTAATAGGTTCGGATGAGGCTGACCCTCATGCTGTAAAAAAATGATTTACTTTTAACAATGCTGCCACTCCAGTTTCAGGCAAGGGCGGTAGGAGATGCAAGGTGTACGTTCTTATGAGTTTTTTTCCTTGCAACTGCACATGCAGCATGTGTACGCACAAACTTACAAGTATCTGTCGTCGGTGTTATGGCCGTGTGGGTGAAATCACTTGTCGACTAACGTATTTTTGGAACAGAATTACGTTGGTTCGAATCATGTCTGGCCCATTTGACCATAACTACGACCCTGGTTCAACAGATGCCATTGCATGCACACAAGCTTCTGCTTTCGCATGAAGATAACTGGCCAGGAAAAATAGGATGGGGAATTACATTCCTCTTCACAAATCTATTTAAAAAAAACTGTGGGCGTGCGTTGAGTATCAGCTTTGCTAAATGCCAATTTTTTTTTTTGTTTAAGAAATCCTGTGCGGGAGACTCCCTAGATTCTAGGGACTCTAGGGGTCTATGACACTTGTTTTAGTGCCACAGAGGTGTACAACCTTCCCATTCAGAGTCCGGAGTGTTACCACTGAGCTACGGACCGGTCAAATATATACATTTTTTCAATTTAGATTAAAGATATTATGTAAAACCATGCCATAGTGTTTCTCAAATTATTTTTTGTACCACAAAAGGTGTAACCTAAAAAATAAATTAAGGTATTCAAGAATATTATATGAAAGCTTCATTTGAATACAAAACATCTTGAATGGTTTTATTTTGGGATGTCTGCAGGTCCAGCCTTAAGTAATAATTGAATTGGAGATAAATTAACTCATTTGTCAATGTCAGGATCCAGAATCGCTTTGAGGATTTACAAATTAGACGCCGAATCGTGTAGGCAGTCGCATGCGTTTTATATTTTTTTTACAACCAGAAGCTTTCGCGATTTGAATAAACGCTGACAAAGCATTCGCACATGTCATATTTCAGCCATACAAATGTTGCGACACAGTGTTGGACCTTAATTTTTTGTGGGCCCGCTAAAAAACGGTGACAGGTAGAGCGGCACAGTGACAAAACGACACATGACATAACGACACATGACATAGCGACACATGACAGAACAACACAATGTCAGTAGATCACATGACAAAATATCACATAAAATGCATCACTATGTCGAAACCATTTGGATATATTTAATTTAACTAAGTCGATGTTCTTGCGTGGTGTAAGGGTGACGCTATTGTTCTAATCTAATCTAATCTAAGCTGCGAAGATATGTATCATTTGAGATTCATATTAAATGCATTCCCACAAGCGGACACGCATAATTTCGCGCTCACACATGCCGCATGTGGACCTACAATATAAAAAACCCAATCTCAAATGAACATTATCCCTGCAAATCTTGCCGACCTTCCCTGAAACATGGGTGACATTGGCAAAGTGAACCATTTTTTACAGTATGGGTGGTCAGCCTCATACCACCCTATAAGTCAATGAATTCATAACATAGCCGCACAGTGAAAAACGACACGTATGACAGAAAAACATATGACAGAACAACACACTGACAGTACATCACATGACAAAACATCACATAAAATACATCACTCTGACAAAACAACACAAGGACAAAACAACACATGAAAAAAATCACATACCCATCATAAGCAGCTGCACTTTTTTTTCAGTACATCAGTTTTGTGATGTTTTGTCGTGTGATATTTTTTCAAGGGCTGTTAATGATATCTTCTGTTTTAGGTATAGGTATGATATTATGTTATGTGGTGCTTTGTCTTGTGATGATTTGTCATTGTCATATAATATACTGTGATGTTCTGTCATAATAATGCCTTCTCATGTGATGTAGGTACTGCCATTGTGATGTACTGTCATTGTGATGTTCTGTCATGTGTCGTTCTGTCATGTGTCGTTATGTCATGTGTCGTTTTGTCACTGTGTCGTTTTGTCACTGTGTCGTTTTGTCACTGTGTCGTTTTGTCACTGTGCCGTTCTATGATGGAACCCAAAAAACAAGGCGATAAATTACATTTTATTGTGTGCATAAAAACATGTAAACATAATTTTGTACAAACGTTTTATAAGAATTCTTTTGTTGGTATTACATGTCTGTATATAAAACTGAAAAAAAAGTTTAATGTAATGTCAGTTTTTGTTTTAAATTTAGACTACAGAATAACAAAAAATAATTAATGCATGAAATTGAACGGGCATAATCTTTTTTATAATACAAATTATTTAATATCCCATAAGATATTATGTACTCACGCATTTTATATTTTTTAATTTGTCTTACCTACCTATCAGTTTGACGTATTATTTTTTCTACACTTGACTTATACATTGACTACACATTGACTTATAGGTTGGTATGAGGCTGACCACCCATACTGTAAAAAATGGTTCACTTTGCCAATGTCACCCCTGTTTCAGGGAATGTCGGCAGGAGTTGCAGGGCTTATGTTCATTTGAGTTTGGATTTTATTTGTAAGTACACAATCAGCATTTGTAAGCGCGAACTACACGTGTTTGTTTGTGGGCATACATCTGAGAGCTTTAAATGAATATATCCTTGCAACTTAGATTATAGATTATAGATATATATAGGTATCACTTTGACAGTTGGTAGGTACCACACATAACCTCACTTTTTTTGTAGTTTTACCTACCTGTCACTTTGAAGTGTTATTTTAGTCTCTGGTATCACTTTGACAGTTAATATCACATAACCTCACTTTTTGTTGTACAATTTTCTCTAAATTTGTGCAGGAGTTCTCAATGATTTATTGTGTATTGTTTTTTTGTTATTCACAATCGTTTTAACTTTATCGGAGATACCTACAAGAAATTGAAGAGTATCCGATGCCGTTAGCAACTAATATTTTTACTAATTCCTGAATTCAACCCAAATGGCCACAAAGATTTGTTATTTTATATTCTGCAGACGACACGAGTCACTAAAAAAATCTTTGCCTAAGTGTTGTTTCATTTTGATGCAGAAATAACTTGGGTATATATTGAAGTAGCTTCAATTTGTTTTTAATTCTCTGTCTTAAAAATAAGGTAAGTTCCTAATAACAAATGACATGACGGACGAATTTCCATTAGAATCCTATAACATTCTTCCATGATTCTTATGAGCTTCAAATTATACTTTTGAAATTTTTCTGCTATAAAATACTTCTTAGAAAATAACAAACGTGTACGCGTAAAAACACTTTAAAAATGAAGTCGTACTGACTTAATTAAGATTGTACTAAAAGGTATATTTCTACAATTTTTCTTTTGCAATTAACATTTTTCTTCGTTTTTTTTTTCAGGGACAGAGTATATTAAGAAATGGAGTATTCATATCAATCAATTTTATTCTCGATGCTTCGTTGGACACGTAGCCAACGTCTCAGGAGACTTCAAATCACTGCGTAGTTAGGGACGGAGATAATAATTATGCTAAAAAATCAGTTAACTTAGAAAAAATGAGTTTTAGTGCCATGCCGACAAATATATGTATATTTATTTTCTTATTACATTTTGTTGTTATACAATACGTAATCTGTTTTGATTTATATTTCAGCTCAAACCCGTGCTTGTCAAAGAGAATTTCTTGCATTCCAAACACAAGGCCAATCCGAATGGCCTTGCTGTAGGTACCTACTTACTGCTTACTGCTTACAACTGATACCATTTTCCATAATTGAATTACGAACGCGAAACTCTACGTCTAATGCCCCCTACACACGCGCGTGACATTCAAACGTATCATTCTTGCATGCTGCCGTAACGCGACTGTGGCGAGTTGAACGTATTTATTTTTACAGGTAAGGGGGCCAGCCTAACGCCAACCACTTAAGTTGAAGTGGGGGTTTCCCAGCTCCCAAGAGGGCTGGTACTCATTTCTTGTGAAGGCCGAGTAAACCTTGCAGGTATTTCATTTTGGGGTTTGAAATAAACACAGAAATGGGAAATAATTTTTGACACCCTCGGCAAGATTGTCAAAAATGTCTTCCTCGGCGGGATTGGGGGCTCACAGCATGGAATGCAAGCACTCTACCAACTGAGCTATCGACCGGACTATGCCGTGATGGCTGTATACCAGAAATAATATTCTTCAATAAAAATAGCAAAAAAAAGACTATTGCATTGTTTTGTTCATGTCGATTTTATTCTTTTACTTCGTGATTTGTTAGTTTAGAGCTTAGACCATCTATGAAATAGGGGAAGCGCTGGTAAAGTGAACCATTTATACAGTATACTGTGTAGGTGGTCAGCGTCATGCCAACCAATAAGTCAAGGAACCAAAATTGTAGAATATCGCAAATTTTAAATAGAACAAAGTCCTTGACTTATAGGTTGGTATGAGGCTGACCCCACATGCTGTAAAAAAATGGTTCATTTGCCAATGTTACCCCTGTTTTAAGGCTAGGTCAGTAGAGTTGCAGGGCTTATGTTCATTTGAGATTGGGTTTTATGTTCTAAGTCCACATGCGGCATGTGCAAGCGCGAACTTATACGTGTCGGTCAGACGCATACCAACCTAATAAGTGTACGAACATAATAGGTACACCAAATTACATTGTTTAAATTAACAAATAATATGTATGGACATCAAAACTAAAACATACTACAAAATTCTAATTTAAAAAAACCTAGTCCTAGCCGCCAACATCATAGATAAACCGCCATTTCTTTGTGTCCTTACATTCTTCCTTCATTTCATCCAGAGTCATAACCTTCTTCATACAAGCTCTCCTTTAATTATAGCTAATGACATATATGTTCCTTGACTTATAGGTTGGTATGCGGCTGACCACCCATGCTGTAAAAATGGTTCACTTTGCCAATGTCCCCTCTGTTTCAGGGAATTTCGGCAAGAGTTGCAGGGCTACTGTTCATTTGAGATTGGGTTTTTATATTGTAGGTCCACATGTGGCATGTGTTAGCGTGAAATTATATATGTCTGCTTGTGGGAATGCATTTAATATAAATCTTTAATGATATGTATCTTTGCAGCTTAGATTAGATTAGATAATGCTTGTGTTCCATGCCAGAGGGCTATAGTTTAATGCCCACCAAGAATGACTGAACCTACATTAAAAAATGGCATGCGAGAATGACTGTCTGTAGCGGGTAACACGCTTTTTGCCAGTAATGATATAAATATGATCAATTGTTTGCGGGTTGCTGTTTGATTGTATGTTTCACACATCATGGACTCATTATTATTGAGATTGCCTCTGACCACAAGTTATCATAGCTACTAGACACGGTACGGATGTGCTAGATGCTACTACTAATTCCCTACTTACGCGTATGTGAGGGAAAAGGCGTTATGATTGGCCTGATCGATAACGCGTTCTTTGTATGTACGGTGAAAATAAAATTTGCAATTCAATCGGCTGTTTTTTTTTTCTATCTATACTCACTTCAACTGAAGTGGCGTGAGGCCGGCTCCCTTACCCGTTAAAAAAATAGTTCTCGAATCGCCACAAGCAACCAAAACTAAAATATTTGTAATATGCCTTTTCCCTAGCAGCTAGGCCGAGTGACGACACAATTTTGTCTATGCCAATTCACGTTGTGAAAAACTAATCTAATCTAATCTAAGTTGCAATAATATGTAACATCGGGGATTCACATTTTATGCATTTTCACAAGCAAACACGTATAAGCCGCGTATAAGCCGCGTGACCTACAACATAAAAACCCAAATCTTAAATGAACATACACCCCACAAATCTCGCCGTCTTTTCATGAAACAGGGGTGACATTTGCAAAGTGAACCATTTTCTACAGCATGGGTGTTCAGGCGCATACCAACCCATAAGTCAAGGAACATACGCAACATATTATTACATTTTTAAAATAAACAAATAATTATATGTATGGACATCAAAACTAAAACAGAAAACAAATTCCGATTTAATAAACCCTAGTCGCTTACAGATCAACCGCCATTTCTTTCTGTCCTAACATACTTCTTTCATTTCCTCCAGAGCACAAGCTCCCCTTTTATTATGACTCTGGATATTCCATTCATTCGCAATTTCGGATATTTGGTCCAATCATACCTTTCTCGGTCTTCCTCTACCACGACATACATCTATTCTTGCAACGTATACTTTTTTCATCAGTCTTTCTTCATTCATTCTCTCCATATGTCCAAAGCATCTTAACAAACTTCTTTTAATCTTCACTTTCACACTTTCTTTCGACCTTAGCAACCAAAAATATTTTTTTATGCCTTTTCCCTAGCAGTCTGGCCGAGTGATGATACAATATTTTCTATGCCAATTCACATTGTACAGAACTAATTGTGTTTTTTTTTTTGGCACTTTTTGCGTTAATTTAAAGTTCACTGAACTGATGTAATTAATTTAGGATTTACCGGATTTTTTGCTCCGGGTAATTATGTCATCTAGACGTCTAATTAAATGATTATAATGCTTGTTAACCAATTATTGTTATTAAATTGAAAAACTGAGGTGCCCTCTGGTTAATCCTGACACGTAACATAGCGATTTGAAGGTAAAAAAAATTAAGAGAAGCGTACACGTAAGGAGCAAGGAGATTAAATGTTTAGGTACAAATATTGTACGTAAGCACTTTTGTCTACACAAACATATCTGTGGACAGGCATTTAAGATGAATCTTAAATGTCAGCATATCTTTGTAACTCAGATCTATCTATAATCTATAATCTAAGTTGCAAAGATATATTCATTCAAAGCTCTCAGATGTATGCCCACAAACAAACATGTGTAGTTCGCGCTTACAAATGCTGATGATTATAGATTATCCAAAGTCATAATAAAAGGAGAGTTTGTATGAAGAAGGCTATGACTGGATGAAAATATGAAAGAAGTACTTATGTAAGGACATAAAAATATGGCGGTTGATCTGTAATGTTGGCAGTAAGGACTGGGGTTTTTAAATTAGAATTTTGTATTCTGTATTTGTTTTGATGTTTATACATATTGTTAATTGTGATGAAATGAAATTTGTTGTATGTTTCTTGATTTATAGGTTGGTATGTGGCTGACACCCATACTGTAAACAATGCTTCACTTTTTCAATGTCACCCCTGTTTCAAGGAAAGTCGGCAAAAATTACAAGGTGTATGCTCATTTGAGATTTTGATTTTATTTTGTAAGTGCATAATATGCAACATTAATTATTGTAAGAGCGAATTTTAAATAAAAATATATGTTTGCAACTTACATTATATATTATAGAGATTCTATATTTAAGGGTCGTAGAAAAAGTATTGTATCGCGCTGCATGTAATTAGCCATTAAAAAACTCGTGCTTTCTATTGTGCCATTCGGCCACTCGTATTGTAATGGTCTTCATTACTTTACGGTGGCATAATAACTATTTATTTATTGTTACAATAACAATGTATTATTTTTAAAAGTACTTACATGTCAATGCAATCAATGCTACACTTTCCTTTCATAATATATAACATTGTTCACGTGTTGAACGAAAAAAAAATTGAATGTCTTTTTTTTTTCAATTTCAAAATAAATCTCCGGTGAATTTGTTTTCAATTGCATTTCGATTTCATCAAAAACGAATCGAACGTTGCACAATTTCCTCTTTGAAAAACCGCTGCAAGTACAGGGTGTACCCCGCTCGGGTATTCCTTATTGTTTAAATTATTTTCACTTCTCCCAGCGACTTGATTTCATTTCACGTGTGATTGGACCTCTGTTTATTTTTTATTGCTCTATATAATGGGCTCTTCAGACGTAGATAGTGCGTAGGTAAGTTGAGGACAGTAAAGAAAATAATCAGCGTTGCACATATATTTTGATAAATAAGATTCGTATAAGGAAAGCCGACATGACGTGTAAGTACGCGACTTAAAATACTAAACTTGTAGTCGTCTACAAAATGTTTAGGAAGCAATCAATGAAATGGTTGATAATCTATAATCTAAGCTGCAAGGATATGTTAACATTTAAGGCTCATATGAAATGCCTGCCTACAGACAGGCACATGTAGGTTCGCGTCTACACATTCTGCATGTGTGCATACAAATAAAGAAAACCTCACATGGACATAAACCTTGCAACTCCTGCCGTCGTTCCCTGAACCGGGGTGGCATTGGCAAAAGTGAACCGATTTTTACAGCACGGGTGGTCAGCCTCGTACCAACCTATCAGTCAAGGAGCATAATAATAATAATATTAGGAGGATTCATTTGGTGGGCGCTGTTTTTGTGGGTGAATTACACCTCAACAGCCCTATGTGAGCTTAGTGGTCGCTGTAAAAAGCACCAATTCTCAAGCAAGGCCCAGTTGCTTTGCTATAAGGCTGGATGGACTTTTAGAGACCGGTCTTTGGTAAAGGTATATGGATTTTTCAACTCAGAGAAGAGCATATTTGAAAATAAAAATGACATATTTTTTGTGCCCGGCGGGATTTCAATCAACGATCTTCTATTTACAATACCAAGCGTTATCACTAGACTACGGACTTTTCAAAAACTATTTTTATTTCAATTTTTTTTTCAAAAATTGACTCTCTGTGATCTCAATGATCTCGCTGTGAATGTTTTTCAACAGGGAAGGCGAGAAATGAAATGTACCGCGCCCAAACCACAAATTCGTTTTTGATGAATATCCCATCGCCCGAGGGGCAGGAGGGGGGACGCGGAGGTAAAGTAGCGATGAGGAAGCGAAATAAAGATGCGATTAATGAGGCCGGGCACCGGTCCAGCTCCCGATGTTACGTCCCAGGGCGTTTGCGGTCGGAGGAAATGAAAAAAAATAATACAAAAATTACGCACGAGCAAATGGGGGGAAGATTTATTTTATTTTATTATTGTTTCGACTTGTATTGTTTGAACAGCTGTGTGAAAATTTTCGATGCAATTTTGCAGATATTTTTCGACAGTTTTATTTTTAAGTAGAATAGTTACCTGTACATAAATAGTGTCATAATAAAAAGAAGAGAAATGTTAAATAATGAATATTTATTTATGTTCCTTGACTTATAGGTTGGTATGCGGCTGACCACCCATGCTGTAAAAATGGTTCACTTTGCCAATGTCACCCCTGTCTCAGGGAAGGACGGCAAGAGTTGCAGGGTGTATGTCCATTTGAGATTTGATTTTTATGTTGTAGGTTCACATGAGGCATGTGCAAGCGCGAACTTGTACGTGTCTGGTTGTGAGAATGCATGTAATGTGAATCTTCAATGTAACATATCCTTGCAACTTAGATTAGATTAGATTAGATTAGATTACCTTTTTTTCCTTTTAGGTGTATTTTTTTAAATTTTGATTTAACATTGAGTAGGTATTTTAAATCCCCTTACCTGTAAAAATAAATAAATAACACTCGCCGCATGCGACCCTCTCGGGGAAAGAGCTGCAAGAAGCTGCACTATATGTGAATCTTAGTAGCGTACTATCGTTCTTTACTTCAAGATGCTATCTGTTTTGAATTCAGATTTTATAAAAGAAGATAATCGTAGACAGAGGTATGTTATGGGATGTTTTGAAAGCATACGGAGTGAATGGGGCTCTCCTAGGTGCGGTGCATGCAAACTATGAAAATAGTACAGCATGTGTTCGTATTGATGATGAGTATAGTGAATGGTTTGAAGTTTTTAAGGGTGTAAGGCAAGGATGTGTGATGAGCCCATGGCTATTTAACATAGTCATGGACAAGTGTGTTCGAGATGCTAGACTTGATGATTGTGGATTAATGATAGGAGAGAGCAAAGTGAGTGTTCTACTGTATGCGGATGATGCTGTTCTTGTATCGGACTCAGCAGTAGAATTGCAAACGATGCTCTCTAGATTGAACGAAGCTCTGCTAGGTAATTATTTTAAATTGAATGCCAGTAAGACGAAAGTTTTGATTTTTGAAAGAAATGAAGAAAATACGAACTACGAATTTAGAATAAACGGAATGAATGTTGATGTGGTAAATGAGTTTGTATACTTGGGAAGTAAGTTTGAGAAAGATGGAAGAATGACAGGTGAACTTGAAAGAAGAGTAATGAAGGGCAGGTGTGTACTGGGTGCCACAGCTTGTATCGCCAAAAATCAAAACATTTCTAAAAATGCTCGATTGGCGGTACGCAGTGGCATACTTTTACCCACCTTGATGTATGGAAGCGAGGCCTGGACGGTGAATGAAAGTGAAATTAGTAAAGTCCATACTGTTGAAATGGACTTTCTAAGAAGTATGATTGGGAAAAAACGGAGTGACAGGGTGAGGAATGATTTTGTAAGAAAAGAATGTGGTGCAAAAGAAAGTGTGAAAGTGAAGATTAAAAGAAGTTTGTTAAGATGGTTTGGGCATATGGAGAGAATGAATGAGGAAAGACTGACGAAGAAAGTATATGTTGGTAGAATAGATGGATGTCGTGGTAGAGGAAGACCGAGAAAGGTATGGATGGACCAAATATCCGAAATTGCGAATGAATGGAATATCCAGAGTCATAATAAAAGAAGAGCTTGTATGAAGAAGGTTATGACTCTGGAGGAAATGAAAGAAGTATGCAAGGATAGAAAGAAATGGCGGTTGATCTGTGATGTTGGCGGCTAGGGTTTGTTAAAGTGAATTTGGTTTTATGATTTAGTTTTTTATGTCCATGTATATATTGTTATTTTTATTCTTTGATTTTAAAAAATGTAATTTGTCATGTATGTTCCTTGACTTATAGGTTGTTATGCGGCTGACCACCCATAATATAAAAATTGGTTCACTTTGCCAATGTCACCCCTGTTTCAGGGAAGGACGGCAAGAGTTGCAAGGCTTATGTTCATTTGAGATTGGGTTTTTATATTGTAGGTCCACATGCGGCATGTGTTAGCGCGAAATTATACATATCTGCTTGTGGGAATGCATTTAGTATAAATCTTAAATGATATATATCTTTGCAGCTTAGATTAGATTAGATTAGATAATCACCGGTCCGTAGTAGATATAGTGAAAATGCTTCAGATTCAAAATGGAACCTTGTGGGTTCGAATCCTGGCGTAGCACAAAAATATACCATTTATGTTTTTCAAAATGCTCGTTGCTGGGTTTACAAATTCATGTACCTTTACCAATGACCTGTCACCACAGGTCCATCCATCCTAACAGCAATTGGCGCTTTCTATAGCGACGACAAAGCTCGCACAGTGCTCTTTTAATCTAATCTAAGCTGCAAAGATATATATCCTTTAAGATTTATATTAAATGCATTCCCACAAGCAGACATTTACAATTTCGCGCTAACACATGCCGCATGTGGACCTACAATATAAAAACCCAATCTCAAATGAACATAAGCCCTGCACCTCTTGCCGTCCTTCCCTGAAACAGGGGTGACATTGGCAAGGTGAACCATTTTTTACAGTATGGGTGGTCAGCCGCATACCAACATATAAGTCAAGGAACAATTAAAAAAAAAAGTCTTTAGGCTTTCACGGCCGGATTCAGATGCTTGATTTTTTGTTTCCGGGCTTTGACTGTGGTCCATAGTTTTAGTTTATTTTTTATTTTTCTTCTTCTTGATACTTCTTGAAGACTTCAGCTGACGTTTCGTCACCTCTGTTTGTGACTTCTTCGAAGCTCTGCTCGCTTCTAAGGTCTGTACGAAAGGCGACGTGTATTTATTTGTTAATGCTTAAAGGGTGCGTGGCTTGATTTTAGGTATAAAAATACCCTGTGTCACAACTTCAATTGTGCTCAACCGAGTTTGGTTGAATTTCAAGCCCTCTTCCTTTTTGGTGAACTTTTTATTTTTATAAATTTCAATGGCTTCCCTATAAAGCCGTGCATAATAACCACGAGCTTTTGCAATTATTTTTTATCTTTGCAACTAAGATTGATTATATAGATGGAGTTGTGTGTTACCTTGGGTATGTCATGCGGGTAGATCCCGTTCTCCCTGGGCGGCAGCTTGGGCGGCTTGTCTCCTCTCCTCTGCCCGCCCTGCTGCAGCATCAGCTGCTGCTCCCTGGGGCTGAGGGCGTGCCCGCCCATACCGTTGCCGTTGAACCCTGAGCTCCCGCTGGATCCGGATCCCGCCAGACCGTTGCCGGCGATGCTGTAAGGATCCTCGTCGGGAATCGGGATCCTGGGGCGGTTCTTGATGTCCATGGGACGCTGGACTGAAAGGAAAAAGAGGAAAACAAAAGATAAGTATGTGTAATAATAATAATAGGATGATTTATTTGGTGAGCGCTGTTTTTGTGTGTATCACACCTCAAGAGCTTGGTCGTTGCTGTAGAAAACGGTTATTCTCAATCAAGACCCACTTGTTGTAAAGCTGGATATATATTTAGTGATCGGTCTTTGGTAAAGGTAGGTATATGGATTTTCATCCATCGAAAAGCATATTTGAAAATATAAATGGTTTATTTTTTGTGGTCCGCTGAGATTCGAACCCACAAACCTGCATTTACGAGTCAGAAGTGTTAACCACTAGACTGCAGACCGGTCAAACCTCAATGATGTGAAAGAGGTGATGAAATGGAGTAGAATTTTTGTCTGTCAAACAGCGCTCTTCTATGTAACTAGTATCCATAGCAATTGATAAGAATATTACTTTTTTGCCCTAACGATACGACCGTATGATGTCACATTTTTTTTTATCTCAGTGAGTCGGCTCCTTTACATAAAGGACTAGAAAGTTAAGGGCTCATAGCAACAAGTATTTTTTATTTATTTAAAAGATTTAGGGTTCATGTATTGGCATTGTGAAGATTAATTTTGAATTAATAATGTAAAAATAAAACATAAAGTTTTTCACACCATTAGAGTTGCTTTCTTGATAATGCGTGTGATAACATTGAAAGCGCTCGAGAAAAGAAATCGACTCGTGAGAAAACAATGTGTTTTAATTTTACATTATTCATTTAAATATTTGTTTTTCTTTTCCTAAGCAACCCGGCCGTGAAGTCATAATTTTATTGTCTATATTATTTGAGTAGAATGTTTTTTTTTATCTACCTGCACATACCTACCATATTTAAGGAAAATATTTTTTATTACTGGTATCATCATTAACATGTTGGCAATACTTTTCAGTACAAACCTAACCTCACTTTTCTCATCATTTTGTACAAAAACAAAGTGACTTCACGGTAGGTATCATACAGACAGATTCCGACAATTCATGCTATTTTCTTACAATCCGTCATGTATAATACGTCAAATTGAATTCTAATGCGTGTAATTTTACAAACTTGTATTTTTTCCTGTGACGAATCGCTCCTGAGCGGTTTTGATTTGATTTATAAAATAGAGTCTTGGTCTGTTTTTTTTTTGCATCGAAATCACACAAATTTTCTGTGGAAGTCTCACAATACTCTATGACAAATTGATTAAACTGAGCAAGCTATCGAGATGTTTTTTTACATCTACGTCACACATCTACGTCACAATTCAACTAACTTGTACGTAATTATTTGTAAAAAAACTTTTTGCATGTAAATCTAAATCTAAGTTGCAAAGATGTATATATCAGATCCTGTAAGAAGATCACAGCGACTGGCCAACCACTGATAATGCCCATCGGAGCAATGGGCGAAACTGTCCGAAAAGAATCAACCAGACCACGGCTACATAGCCCGAAAAGTGATTGTTATGTCAAGATACGAGTATATATATCATTTGAGATTCATGTTAAATGCATGTCCCACAAACAGACACGCATTATTTCGCGCTAACACATGCCGCATGTGGATCTACAATATAAAAACCCAATCTGAAATGAACATTAGCCATGCAACTCTTGCCGACCCTCCCTGAAACAGGGGTGACATTGGCAAAGTGAACCATTTTTTTACAGTATGGGTGGTCAGTCTCATACCAACCTATAAGTCAAGGAATAATTAATAATTACTCAATAACATCTGTTGAACCAGGGTCAAAGTTATGGTCGAATGACCCAAGCGGGAATCGAACCAACGTTATTCTATTCCAAATACGCTAGAATGATCAGATCAGGGTTTCTCAGATAAATGCATTTTTTTTCTATTTTCTCAAGAAAACACCAAAAAGTGTGAGAATCCTGTAGTTTCAAAGATCTTCACGAGCACTGCCTTATAATTAGTTCACCTAGGTACTATAGGAAGTTACAGCCAATACGATGTTTTATCCACGATTTTATCATTTACTAGGCATTTCCATTGAAAATCATTGTTTTTTTTGTTGTTTTTTAATTTGATTTAAATAATCAGATTTATTAAATTTGAGATACGGAAGTGTTTTCAGGGCCCGCTCATAGGAGTTAATTGCAATGGGAACATTCACACAATTCAATTTTTGTCTTTTTGTGGATACGACGCACCGATGAGATCAGCGAAGGCCAACCAACAAAACGTTATGTTCTATTGTATTGAATTTTGTACGCATACCATCTTAATAATGTAAAATAAGATAATTAAATTATTTAAAAAAATGTGTGTAAAAAAATCAAAGACTTCAATCGGAATCTAAAAAATCATAGTACTCTGCTTTCACAAGAAATGAGTACCAGCCCTCTTTGTGAGCTTGGATACCCCAGCTTCAGCTGAAGTGGTTGGCGTAAGGCTATCCCCCTTCAGATTCCACTCATAACATGCAAACGCGGCAAGAAGTTACCCTATATGTGTAACTTAGTGGCGTAATAAAGCTTCAAAAAGAATCCCAAAATATCAAATCAGATATAAATAGATCTAACGTAAATTTTATTTTAAGTCCACCCGGATCGTAGTAAATACAAGAAGCAAAATTAATATCGTCCTCTCAGCACTTGTTTGGCTCATCCACCATTTGATTCAAGGTGGCCTTTAAATGAAATTGTCTTAAGAATCACATTCTACACAATTAGAGCTAAGAAAAAACGGAAAAAACAATAATTTTAGAGTTGTTTTGAATATTTTTAATTCAAATTCCTTATTTCACAAGACATATTGGTCCAGTGCACATACATACAAACATTGCTCATGTGAAATTACCTGTGATGGACATAAGACCGACAAGCACAATGTTTCTTTAATGTTTGTACATCTCTAACATCTAAGCTCATCACGTACATATGTAGTTTGTTCCTAACTGTACATATTTTTCCCTTTGAGGCACTGCCAAGCGCCGGGTTCTAAGAGGCAGCTTGTTTATATAAAAGGTTAGAAAATGAGCCCATCTGCTGGCTCACTCACGTGTCCTAGAGTAACAGATTACACGGCAGGCATACGTCGCATTTTAGCCATTTTCATATCGTTGGTATTTACGATTTAAATGGGCGTGCGAAACATTTTTATATATTGTGGCTACACATGCGGCATGTTTAAGCGCGAATTTTTACGTGTCCGCTTGTAAAAATGCATGTAATGTGAATCCCCAATGTCAACGACGTTACCATGTTGAAAGCACCGGTTCCCATAGATCACCAAAGTCAAGCAACATTGGGCGCGGATAGTACTTTGATGGGTTACCGCTCAGGTACACCGCGTGTCGTTGGCATCTTGGACCGGTCCGTAGTCCAGTGGCAACACTTCGGACTCGTAAATGGAAGGTTGTGGATTCGGATCCCGGCGGAACACAAAAAATATACCATTTATATTTCGGATGTGCTCTTCGCTGAGTTGAAAAATTCATAAACCTTTACCAAAGACCGGTCATCAAAAGGTCCATCCAGCCTTACAACAACTGGGTCTTGCTTGAGAATTCGGAGAGGGCTCTTGAGGTGTGATACACACAAAAACAGCGCTCACCAAATAAATCATCCTAATATTATTTTATTATTACATGCATAGAGTACATGCAACATAGATTAGATTAGATTGGCTGTGAAAGGCCAACGCAATGGTAAGACAGAAACCCATGAATGGTTGAAACTTCATGGTCGCAATTAAACTACTCATATAGTAAAACTTCTCACAGCATTATCCCTAGAAGAGTTTCGCATGTGACGATCCTTATTTTTTTTTTATAAGTTTATCTAATCTAATCTAAGTTGCAAAGATACATATGTTACATTGGAGATTCACATACATGCATTGTCACAACCAGACACGTACAAGTTCGCGCTTGCACATGCCTCATGTGGACCTACAACATAAAAACCAAATCTCAAATGGACATACACCCTGCAACTTTTGCCGTCCTTCCCTGTAACAGGGGTGACATTGGTAAACTGTCCTATATTATAATTATCCTTTACTATTTTTATCCTTTATTATTATTATTCTTACGGATGTTTACTTTTTATATAAATTGTTGTGAAAGACCATTACAGTATGTACCTATTTAAATTTTTAATTAACAATTTAACAATATTATTACTGGCATTCTTCAGACATTACGATTGCCAAAAAAAACTGTACTAATGACTCTCCATACAAAAGGATCGCTTGCTTTTGTATGCACATTTTTGCATACAAAAAAATGCAACAAAAAAATTATGCACACGAACTCATTCTACCTTAATATTAAAACTAATTAAAAGATATAATCGAAAATATAAAACAGAAGCATCTATCATTCAAATTGCAAAGATACCTACATTACATTTCTGATTCATATTAAATGCATCCCCATAAGCAGACAACACCTTCTCTCAGAGTCAGTCTCCCCTCCACTGACACACGCCCTGTATATCCATCCCATCCGGGGATGTGTCACAGGACTCGCATGCAAAAGTTATGTGAGATGGGAGTGGCAGAAGGCCCTCCCGTGAAGCTATACTTTCCCAAGTGTTTACACAAAGCAAAGGAGGCTCAGAAATCACTGAAAGATTATAGCCGTGAGGGTTTAGGGCTCGAGGATTTAAAATTAACAAACAAAAATGCAAATTGATTCTGAGAGTTTGCGCTTACACATGCCGCATGTAAACCTACAACATAAAAACCTAAATCTCAAATGGACACACACCCTGCAATTCTTGCCGTTCATTGGCGTTCACGGACATTGGCAAAGTGAAACATTTTTTACAGCATGGGTGGTCAGCCGCATACCAACCAATAAGTCAAGGAACAGCTTAATAAAGTAAATTTCGTCTCATTTCACTTTTGTATCCATTTACATTCGTTTTATGTGTAGGCGCGAACCTACATATGACTGTCTGTGGGCATGCATTTAACATGAGCCTTAAATGTTAACATATCTTTGCAGCTTAGATTATAGATTACACTCTGTAATCTAATTTGATAAAGTTACATAACTTACGTCAGTTTCATCTGAGTCAAAACGTTTTACATTCTACATCACTGCGATTATTTTCAAGCTGTGAGACCTTGGAGTAGGATGGCAAAATCCGTTTCAACTTTGATGTCACATACAAATATGGAAGTGACGTCCAATCTCTACAGGATCTCAACTACAAAACGCAACATTTCAACTCGACCACATCGTATTACCAAATAAATTTGAACTAACACTAGAGGCACTGCTTAAGTATTTGTATATTTTCTTGGTTAACGCTTTGGTTGACGTTCAACATGAGGTTTAGTACTTGTATAGTAGGTACAGACGCTCCCATTAACCTCAGACGAAATATTACGTGATTGTCATAAATACGAGTGACTTAGAATTCGAGCTCGGAAATGGCCAAGCTACACAGCGTACTGAAACCTCATAATTCGTTGTTTTTCAATTCGAAAGTGAAGCATTGTTTTCGCTGTCTATGAATAGACAAAAACAAGATATTTTAAAGAATATCTATAATCTTTAGAAATTTCACTTTATGTGTAGCTTAGTTGCGTTTATGAGCCGCCAACATTATTTTCCTTACCTACTTTAACCGGTCCGTCGTCCAGAAGCAACGCTTCGGACTCGTAAATGGAAGGTTTAAGGTTCGAATCCGGGCGGAGCACAAAAAATATATCATTTCTATATTCAAATATGTTATTCGCTGGGTTGAAAAAAATGTAAATCCTTTACCAAAGACCGGTCACTAAAAGGTCCATTCAGCCTTACAGCAACTGGGCCTTGCTCGAGTATTGGCACTTTGTAGCGACGACTAATCTCGTAAACAACACCTCTGTGGCATTACAACAAGTGTCATAAACCCCTAGAGTCTCCCGCACAGGATTTCTTAAAAACAAAATTGTATTCCATAAGGAGTCATAACCTTTTTCATGCGAACTCTCCTTTTATTATGCCTCTGGAATGATATCTCATCCATTCGCTATTTCAGGTATTTGGTCCATCCATACCTTTCTCGGTCTTCCTCTGAGCTATCTACCGGACTGTGATGCTCAATAAAATTGTAGACAGGACACCCTGTGCGACTGCAGGGATATCCAGGATTTAGCACATATGTCAGTGTGCCCCTTGATTGGTAAAAAAATGCACACTTACGGACCTGCTTCAAAGAAACGACAATGCAGTGGCTGCCGCTAGTCACTGGAGATACTGAGCAAAGGTGGTTCTGGGCATCTAAAGTTAGTTATAAAATTGCCCAATTCCTATGAATATTAGAGGCAATACGTGTACAAAACCAAGGCATTCAATAGCCGAGACTTGCGATTTCGAGGCCTTGTGACAACTGGTCTATGCGGAATCCATTTCACTATCTTTTTGGCATCATGGTCACGTTCTAATGTCTAGATCACGCATGACTAAACGACAATATGATGCTGGGGCATGTCGCTGGTGTAGCGCAGTCGTTAGTCTTTCCTTGACTTTGATTCGCATTTGACAGCACTTTAAATGCTCAGACAATTGCGGCATTTTCGCACACGAGAGTTCAAACACCTCTATTTTCTTTTAAATTCAACTAAGAAACTATACCTTGCAGACATCTAATTGCCCTCGAAGCTTTAGAAATCCGTACACACAGAAACTCTAATTCTTATAGTTTGATCAATGTTCAAATTCCTGCTGCTTATCTATAATCTAAAATCTAAGTTGCAAGGATATATTCATTCAAAGCTCTCAGATGTATGCCCACAAACAAACACGTGTAGTTCGCGCTTACAAATGCTGAATGTGTACTTACAAATAAAATCCAAACCTCAAATTAACATAAGCCCTGCAACTCTTGCCGACATTCCCTGAAACAGGGGTGACATTGGCAAAGTGAACCATTTTTTACAGTATTGGTGTCTTTGTTTTTACCTATTTGTACCTCTTTGTCTTAACTCAATATTTTTATTTCTCTATGGTTTTTGTCTTGTCAATTTTGTAATAGTGTCCTCTTGATAATGACGTGAACAAGTCGAAAATACTTGAGGTGAAATAAACACTCAATATGTGAAAATAAAATTTTGTGTTGTTTAAAGTTTTTATAATTTATTGTGTACCTTGCCTGTTTATTTAACATAAACAATGATTCAAATAAACAAGGTGGGTAAAAATTTTGAATGCCTACTCCTGCCACCTTTCTCTTAAACCGATGAGACATTGGCAAAAGTGAACCAAGTTTTTACAGCATGGAGGTGGGGAGGGATCAGGCTCATATTAACCGATTACTTAAGGAACATTAACTTCTATTTACAACAATTTAAGTGCATATTTATAATTTTTTTAATTAATTTTGCAATATTGCATGCTGGGAATCAGTCTAAGAGCCAGAGTTCCAAACCAGGAGATCCGTAGACGCACTGGTGTCACTGATGTTATAAAGCGTGTGGCCTGCTTAAAGTGGTGCTGGGCAGGTCACGTTGGAAGTCAGGACCATGACAGGTGGTCCAAAAGGATCGTACAGTGACCGGACTGAATGTCCAAGCGAGGAGTGGGGAGACCCCAACTGAGGTGGCTGGACGACATCAAGGGAACTGCAGGCAGAGTTAACACCATTTTTGGAGAACGTTCATCTGCAGTTGCTAGTCATTTGGCCTGGAACCACCTGCCACTTCATGTGAGAGAGCTAGGGGACCATGGAAAGTTCTGTAATGCGCTGAAGACAAGCTAATTTCTGGCCTCATTTCCACAAGCGCCATTGGAGTGACTACATCACGAAACGGCGCTGTGTAGAAATCAACCCATCATCTTCAGAGGATAGCTGAACACAGCAGCGAATAGACAGAAGAGGAGGCCTACGCCCAGGAGTGGACTGAAAAAGGTTGAGGAAGAAGGAAGAAGAAACTATTTTTGTTGATTGTGTATTGATTTACTTGCGAAAGAGTTGTTAAAACAGGTCACCCATGGAGGCAGAAATCTGTGGTTGTTCTTTGCGACAAGCATTTGAGCGAGAAATCTGATTTGCCGTTATGAAATGTTATTCAACACAGCACAGCCTTCTGCCAATCGATGTTATAATAATAGTAGCTCCAAGTTATTGCAGAGACAAGTTTCGTAAAACAATTAGTATTTTCATAACGATTACTTCATCATTGTGGATTAAAAATATCATCTGAATTCAGGGGTCTCAATGCCGGTATTATAAGGCAAGAGTTGCAGGGCCTATGCTCATTTGAGATTGTGTTTTTATATTGTAGGTTCATATGTGGCATGTGTTGGCACGAGCTTATACATGTCTGCTTGTGGGAATGCGTTAATATGAATATCAAATGATATATATATCTTTGCAGCTTAGATTTAGATAGATAAGTAAAATTCATGAGCATTAGGGGTCTTTGACCATCTATAAATCTTACAGTATCTATTTGAAGATAAGACCAAATAAAACATGGCGGCGTATCAGCAGCTGATCCATTTTATATAGAACAACGATCTGTTGTTCAGGCACCGATGCTGCGCTTTAGAAGTTTTACCTTAACTGTAGATTTTTCCTGAATTCAAAACAAAACGTTTTCATTTATTTTAAAAGCTGTATAATTCGTTTCAGTACTTAGAAGTGAGTTTTAAGTGAACACCAAAACTGAAGTTCAAATCGAATCAGATTCATATGTATTTTAGCCTAGACACATATTAAGTAATTATAGTACATTATTATACTTAAAAACAAGAAGCTTCTACAATAAATCTATAATCTTAGATATATTAACATTTAAAGCTCATATCAAATGCATGCCCACAAACAAACACGTGTAGTTTTGCGCTTACAAATGCTGAATGTGTACTTATAAATAAAATTCAAACCTCAAATGAACATAAATCCTACAACTTTGGCCGACCTTCCCTGACACAGAGGTGACATTGGCAAATTGAACCATTTTTTACTTAAGCTCAATTAAAATAAAATAAAATCTCACTTAAAATAAAGAAAGACCAAACCGGGTTTTGAACTTAAAAAAAACGGTATTTATTTTTTTTTTTTCTTTTTTTTTTTTTTATATTTTTTTTTTTTTTATATTTTTTTTAAAAAATAGATTTGTGAAGAGGAATGCAATCCACCAACCTATTCTACCTGGCCAGAAACAGGTATTAATATCATCATTTAATAATTCATTATTGTTAATTATTAATGAATTATTAAATAATAATTACCCAATTACATCTGTTGAACCAGGGTCAAAGTTAAAGTCAAGTGACCCAAGCGGGGATCGAACCAACGTTGTTCCATTCGAAACACGCTAGAAAGATCAGCCCTCTTGGCCCACGCGGCTATAACCCCGACAACGTATTCAATAACAATCCCAAAAGCGAAGTCCCTGTTTATTAAACAAAAGTAAGTAAGTAAGATTACTAGAATAATAACTTAACGCGTTATTGACTTTTGGTGGTAAGATCTACTTTCATTGTTTTGCCCTCATTCTTTGACAAGTATAAAGTCTTACGTTCAAATTTCACCACAGTGTTCACTTACAAATATACAGAAACTAAAACGCTCACAAAGCATGCTGCTTTCATTTCAATGCACTTTTGGAAAAACGATTGAATTCGGTGTGTTATTTTATACTCGGGAAACAGATTGTTATCTTAGTGCTTGTTTGTATTATCTCCAACAGAGGTAATTTCATATAAACAATGTTTGTATGTGTACTGAACCGATGTGTCTTATGAATGCTGGATATTGATTTTGAAAACATTAACAATAACTCTTACACTATCGTGTTTTGTATCGTTTATTTTTCTTAGCTCAGATTGTGTAGAATGTGAGATTAATCTAAATCTAAGTTGCAAAAATATGTATCATTTGAGATTCAAATTAAATGTATTCCCACAAGCAGACACGCATAATTTCGCGCTCACACATGCCGCATGTGGACCTACAATATAAAAACCCAATCTGAAATGAACATAAGCCCTGCAACTCTTGCCGACTTTCCCTGAAACAGGGGTGACATTGGCGGAGTGAAGGTTAAAAGATCATAAAAGGGCATTTAGGGGTTTGTCTGGTTATTCGGAGACGGCGGACCACTGCATCAAAAATGGCCATTCATTCAATAAATACGGTGTTAAGGTTTTCCATTCTGGGTGCAAGGACAAACAACTAATTGCCCTTGAGACTGTGGAAATTGAAAAACACAAAAATTGAAAATTATAATTTGGTCAATTTTCAGATTCCTGCTGCTTCGCCTTTGTTATTACCTAATTGTACCTCTTTCTCGTAACTCAGCCTTCTCATTTCTCTATGGTTTGGCTCCCCTGTTTTTGAGATTGGGTTTTATAGTGCAGATTCATATGCGGCGTGTGTTAGCGCGAACTTATACGTGTCTGCTTGTGGGAGTGCGTTTAAGGTGAATCTTAAATGATATATCTTTGCAGCTTAGATTTAGATTTTTTGATTGCAGTTAAGTATATAAACAAATAATTACTAAGCACACATGGTAGATAAGCCAAACAAGCACTGCGCGGACGAGATTATGATCGAAGTATTGCTAATAATTTACCTTTTACTATGAAGGTATAATTTTATCAATGAAATATATAAACCAGATCACTCTGAAGTCTGAAGGCGGGGAAACAAACCAAATAATAGCTTTGGTTTACTTAAGACTTAATAACTGTGTGGTAAGAAGTACGGTTTCGTTGCACTCGAATCGTTTGGTTTTAAATTGACAGTTGTAGATTTGATAGATAAGTGATAATAATCAAGCATTGCTATTTTGAAAATATTGAATCAGATTTTGTAAGATTTACGCGTCTAAAGTAATGATTTTTTCATATATTTTTTTTAATTTATTAACGGACATGATTGTCCATTTACGTGAAGAAAAATAATTAATGTTTGGGTTGTTGGTGATGTTTTTTCATTTGCCGTTTATCATCGATGTGAACCGACCACTACTTGAAGAACTCACCGTCACCCAAGAACAGAGGCGCCTGAGACTGTGGACGGATGGTAGTAGCTGGATGGAACCAGCCGAGACTCTCCCACCTGGCAACCAGCTACCATACAATACCTGGAGAGCCCTCAACAGACTCAGGACTGGGATGACAAGGTGCAGGACAAACCTTCAAAGGTGGGGCCTGCTCGACCGTGGACAGGACACCCTGTGTGACTGCGGGGATATCTAGGACTCGGCACATATGTCAGTGTGCTCCTTAATTGGTGAAAAATGCACACTGATGGACCTGCTTCAAGGAAACAACAATGCAGTAGCTGCCGCTAGTCACTGGACATACTGAGCATAGGTGGTTCTGGACACATAAAGTAAGTAACCGACCATTGAGGTGGTTGGAGGTATGTTTGGCTTACCTGGAGGCAGCTTGGACTTGAGCATGTCCATGGCGACCACATTGATGACCAGCACCCAGATGGGGCAGTCCAGCACATCAGCGTCCGCCTTCACGAAGGCCACGGCGCTGAGGCACTGCGCCTCCAGCCGGCGGCGGTCAGGGTACGCGCGCCGCAGCTCCCGGCTCACGTTGGACTGGAACTTCTTCATGTCGAACAGCTGCAACACACAAAAACCACATCAGTAAAGCTGGGGATATACATTATTATTATTAATACAATATTTGCATAGCACCTTTTATGACAGTGTGTCACTACAAAGGCGCATGTCCATATGATAGGACGAAGAAGTGAGTCTTGAGACTTCTTTTAAATAGTCTCTCCAAATCCAGTTCCCTCAGTGAGGCGGGAATAGCATTCCAAGTCATTGGAGCGGCCGCCTTGAATGCCCTGTCTCCAAAAACAGTGCGGGGCCTTCTTGCACGGATGTCCAGGCAGCTGCTTCTTGATGCAGCTGACCTCAGTGTTTGTCCGCGCGAGGTTGTAGTTTCTGGAGACACCAGCTCCTTCAGGTACCCAGGAGCACTCCCAAGCAGTGCTTTAAAGGTAAGCAAACCGACTTGGAAGGTGATGCCCGTTGCTTGCACACTAGTAGCATACCAGCTCCTTGCACGGCCAGCTACTGTCATGTGTATACTCTAACTGGCATGCCTTCAACTAGAAAACAACGATGACTGGTCCCTAGTCCAACAGTGGCAACACTTTGGACTCGTAAATCGAAGATTCTGGGTTTGAATCCCGGCGGACCACAATAAAATACCATTCATATTTTCAAATACACTCTCTTCTCTGGGTTGAAAAATTCATAAAACCTTTACCAAAGACCGGTCACTAAAAGTCCATCCAGTCTTACAGCAACTGGGTCTTGTTTGAGTATTGGCGCTTTGTAGTGACGACCAAGCTCGTAAACACCTCTGTGGTACTACAACAAGTGTGATAGACCCCTAGAGTCTCTGAAATCTAGATAGTCTCCAGCACAGGATTTTTTAAAAAAAAAGTCACTATTCTTCCCTTTAATCATAACATCGAACCTGGTTCAAGCGATGTCTTTGCATGCACACAAGCTTCTGCTTTCGCATGAAGACAACTGTCCAGGCAAAAAAGGTTGTGTGAATTGCATTCTTCTTCTTCACAAATATATTTAAAAAATCTAATCGAAATTCATGGTCCACTGGAAACCTGATTGGCATAAGTTGCATTTAGACTAAGCTGGCAGATTAAATTTGAACCAGCTGAGCATTAAAGAGCGCCGTTTCGTAAACAATGCGTTGAATTTTCTCATTGTACCGACCATTGTGAGCGGATTACAGTTTTGGCAGCTGTGAAAGTATCCTAAACAAAAGAAATGTGATGTTTGCTTTTTTCTTTCTTTAATATTTTTTGAATGGAATGAAATGGAAAGTAAACACTGCACGACACGACGCGGAAACAAAGAGTGGATACAAAAAGATAGATTTATCTGTTTATCTTTTTGTTTCAAAGATAACACACATGAGTTGTTATATTAGGAGTAGAAGTAAAAAACGATAATCTATTTTAACATGATTTTTTGTACATCTGGAAACTATAATCTAAGATATTTACACATTTAGAATTCATATTAAATGCATGCCCACAAACAGACACGTGTAAGTTTGCGCTCAAAAATGCTGCTTGTGTACTTACAAATTAAAATCCAAACCACAATAATTAACATCAGCTCTACAACTTTTGTCGACCTTCCCTGAAACAGGGGTGATATCGACAAGGTGAACCATTTTTTACAGTATGAGTGGCCAGCCTCATACCAACCTACAAGTCAAGGAAACGCGAACAGCATGTTTATTTTTACTTTGGATGCTGTGGTTTAAATTAGACCCTAAGGGCCTGTTGTACCAAACTCCAATCAATATTTGATTGACACAACAAATTTGATTGCTTAATTCTGGTAAGGACCTCGGTTAAAAATTTCTCGGAATTGGGTAATAATATGATGGCATTTGAAAAGGAAAGATGATGTACATCAGCTGAATTACGTACATCCAACCAAATTTTTATTTTGAAAAAGAGAAATCACACTTAATTTTGATTTTTGTCTTATTTGAGTTCGGTGCAGTTCATAAGTTCTAAACTAAGGCCCAGATCAAAATATATATTTTTCTCTACCATTGACCTTTTGACGTATGTTTTTTTAGGATTAAGAGTCTTTTTATAAACCCACACTAAGTATTGCACTTCAAAACATATGATTCATTCAAATATTAATGTCTCAACTCGCAACGCAACTAATCCTCACATATAGTGTAACGTCTTGCCTGCTTTATCCGATTCGGGACCTATTTCTTTTACAGGTAAGGGGACCGGCCTCACGCCAACCACTTCAGTTGAAGAGGGGGTTTCCCAGCACTCGATGGGGCTGTTATTTTTTGGAAAAGCTGATTTTAAGCCTTGCCGGTATTTTTATTTTGGGTTTGAAATAAACACACAAACGGGAAATCATTTCAGACGTCCTCTGTAGGATTCGAACACAAGCTCTCGGCATGCAATGCAAGCACTCTACCAACTGAGCTATCGACCGGAATAATATACAATACACTGAAAGTGAAAATCTCTCAAGATGCAATCGTCTGTTCAAGTATAACACTATGCGTTTAAATTCAACAATAGCGCTTAAAAAAAACCTACAGAAACTGATACATCGCCTCTAGTGAACGTTAAAGTTTACATACATTTTTTTTATGTAGCGTTAACGTTTTGTACGCAGTGATGAGTGAGTGTTAACCCTTGACCTTCGGAACACTTCGGATGAGATGACGGAGATTCACGAAGATAATAATTTTGGACGCAGAAGATTTAACAAGGAAATTAATTGTTCGCAAGAGTGATGAAATATGAAAGTTATCGCTGAGGCGATTATAATCTTAGTGGCAAATATATTTAAGATTCATGTTTAATCCACTTCCATAAGCATCAGTGGCAAAGCGTGCCATACAAGCCGGTTCCCATCGGATTCCCTTTTTAAATGATGTAACAAAGTAGTTAAAAAATATAGGCACAAAGTAAAAAAATACATTCAAAACCCAAGAAACAATACGTATTTTTTCCCCATTGAAACCATGCAGTCTACTTTATTATAATTTCTGCCTTATTTTAAACGGGAAACCGACGGAAACCGGCTTGTATGGCACCCTTTGCCACTGAATTATAATAATAATAAATTGGACAATTTCTCTAGCGCCGTACTGTGATCAATCACCTCAAGGGCGCTTTACATAGTTGTTAAAACAGGAAAATAATTAATATTAACTTAAGCTTACGTACAAAACAAATATTAAAATGGCAAATAAAAAAATTTCAAGAAAATATAAAATCAAAAGTACAATAAATTACACCAATGCTTGACGAAAACTAAAAAATCAAATCAAATTATACCCATTCTCAAATGAACATGAGCCTAGCAGCTTTTGCGGAACTTCCTGATTCAGGGATGGGGGGTGGCCGATGGAATCAACTTCTTGCCGTGTTATCCCCGAAGTGTTTCGGATATGTGGCGAGTTGAACCTATTTAACGTATTTATTTTTACAGGCAAGGGGAACGAGCTCTCGTCATGGAATGCAAGCACTCTAGCAACTGAGCTATCGACTGGTTGTTCGGATCAATTAGTCGAAATCCTAGTAGATGTTTTGATGGTTGCTAAAAAAATATCAGACCTCTGATGATGAATCCAAGTAAGCCCGCGGGCCAAGTCATTTACGCTAATGGACGCGTAGGCGCTAAAACTGTTCCGCGTTTATTAGCGCTTAATATGAATAAAAAAAAAACAAAAAACAAACACGGCTATCTAGGATTTTTTCAAAAAATTACAAAGTTTTTTTTAAGTAATCGTGTGTGGCAGATTCCCTAGATTTCAGAGACTCTAGGGGTCTATGACACTTGTTGTAGTGCCGTAGACGTGTTAACGAGCATTGTCGTCGCTACAAAGCACCAATACTCAAGCAAGAGCCAGTTGCTGTTAAGCTGGATGGACTTTTAGTGACTGGTCTTTGGTTAAGGTTTTCTGTTTTTTTTTTTACCAATTCACGACCTATAGGTTCTAGGTTAGTATGACGCTGACCACCCATACTGTAAACAATAGTTCACTTTGCCATTGTCACTCCTGTTTCAGGGAAGAACGGCAAGAGTTGCAGGGTGTATGTTCATTTAAGATTTGGGTCCTTATGTTGTAGGTTCACATGCGCGAACTTATACGTGTTTCCTTGTGAAAATGCATACACATAATGTGAATCCCCCATGTTACATATCTTTGCAACTAAGATAAGATTAGATTAGTCACATCCTATATTGCTGCCTTTGATTCTATACCTACCACTCATTTTTATATAAGTGTGGAAGTAATGTGTTCAAACTTCTAAACCGTAACCCCCTTATTCATAAAAAGGTTTTAGTTTTTAAACCAGCATAAAGTCAGATTTCCCATACTAATAAACTCGTTTATCTCTGGTTTTGGGTTCAACCAATCTAATGAATAAGGCCGTAAAAGTTTACATTTCAACTTGAATATAGCGTGTAAAAAAAATGTATGGAAACTATATCTCTCGTTTGGTGCCCTTTTTTCAACTGTTTACTCTTTTGGTAAACGCGGTGGTTGCGTTTAAACGAACATGTTTATACTTGAAGTGCATATTAAGGGGAACCTTGAGAAATATTGTAAATTTACTTGTTAGACTTAATTAGATTAAGGTGTCAGGATTACTTCTATATCCGGTAAACTTTTTATAATCAAATTGTGTCAGATTAGCGTGTGGAATGCATTAGGCCAGCCTTACGCCAACCGCTTCAGCTGAAGTGGAGGTTTCCCAGCTCCTGACGGGGCTGATACTCTTTTTTTTTATTTATTGTGAAGGCTGAGTGAGCTTTGTCGGTATTTTATTTAGGGTTTGATATAATCCCGGAAACGGGAAATTATTTTATTTTATTTTTATTTTACTTTATTAGGAGAAAAAACAGATACAGACACAGTTGCAATAAACAAAAAAGTGGATACATATAATTTAAAATGCCTACATCCTTAAAAATTTCCCACATATATATTATAAATTTAATGTAGCTGACATAAAAATATAAAAGAAGTAGAGGAAGTCAAAATTCAAAAGTAATAAAATTAGTAAAAGAAACAAAAATAACAAGGAGAAACAAGAAGAGTAAACAAAGAAAAACATAAGAATGTAAAAGTTAAAGAAGAAAAAAGAGAAGAATAAAAAAGAAGAACAAAAAGCCCAATCAGCACCTATAAACTGGGTGTAAAAGACATTTTATATATAGTTTTCATCAAGTCCCCCCTAAAGGAGTATTTCCCCTTATTAAACAAATCTAAATCATTAAAATATTTATTAAAATCACTGCACATTCTATGAATAGGAGCTCTTTGACCTGCATTTGTTCGACATTTTGACAGAAAAAATAATTGTGAAGAACGAGATGCGCATCTTGGTATACGAAACTTAATTTGACATAGAAGACCAGGGCAATCCGTTTCCGATAGACAGATACTCCTCAGAGTCAACGCACTCAATATTAAACATCGATTATCAATACTTACCAGATTTAGATGAAGTAGGCGTTTGTCGTAAGAGCGGTTTTCGTAGCTTAACCGATGGAACAATATTTTCGTAAATTTTCTTTGAACCGACTCTAGTAGAGTTTTATACACATCATAAAATGGGTTCCATACAGTCACAGCAAATTCTAGTTGTGATCGTATCAATGAATGATATAAAGTCATATAGCTCGATATCATTTTGAATTTTTTTGTCATTTTTTATTTCTAACACCTTCGATGGGATTCGAACCTGGGCTCTCGGCATGGAATGCAAGCATTCTACCAGCTGAGCTATCGACAGTGAGTAACTGTAACTGTAACTTTGTCGCGATTCCGCTAGAGGGGGTCAGAACCTCTGCAGAGCTGCCTCTATTTCTTCCTATCCTGACATACCTCTTTCAATTCATTCATATCCATCAACTTTTTTATGCATTTTCTCCTTTTACGCTCGCTTTGTATATCCCATTCATTCACAATCTCCTCAATCTAATAACTCCATCCTTTTCTCGGTCGTCCCTTCTCTTTTTCAAATAGCTAGAGTGATATAGTTATAAAGTTTTACGCTCGAAGGGAGATTTATAGCCATATACTTATATTATGGGATACTAAGTAAACACGGAAACACATTTTTTATTCAAAAAACTTTGAATGATGAAAAAAAAAATAAAGCACGTTTTTCGACAATTAAACAATATGCTTGCCTGATTTATAATGTGAACGCCTACTAAGTATTTATTTATATTTTTATCTTGAAGTCTCATAGAGAAAAAAACAAACTCGTGATGTAAAAAGTGTATAGATTAGAATTAGCGAAATCGAATGTTTGTTTAAATCATTTAAGCAAATAAATTTGCGTAGTTTGCAAGTTCATGGTTAAAAGAAAAAAAATAACTATATGGTCAAAACCCTCCTTATACCCATCCTGTATGTATGGGTCAGAAGGACCCAAAGGACATGGATATGAGCGTCCATGTCCTGTGGGTCCTTCAAATAGCAAAGCTATATATTTTCTTAAGAGGCGGAAGGCCTTCCCGTTATGTAAAAGCAGCGGTATGACAAAACAAGAAGCTCTAGGTCAGAAGTGTGCCCGTGACTCTATAAGTGAGTGGTTCGATGTTAGTGAAGCTAGTTGTACACCTCGGGTGGCACTCTTTGTGAGATTGTTGCTAGATCACGGGTAGCGTGAATAATGATATAGGTACATAATACAAAATAATAATATAAAGTCTAAGGACAGGATTACTGTGAATCTGCTGCGGATGCAGCTCGGCAAAAGGAAACGCAGAATCGCTCAAAGCGGAGAAATTTGATTTGGTATAAACAAAGTCTTCATAACCGACTGGGCCGATGGCCGGCCGTAGGTACTGCAGCAAGGAGCGCAACCCAATCAGAGTGTCGCAATGGACAGTGCCATAATATGTGAGGCACGTCCTGGGAGCTGGCACCGCAAGCGCACTCTATTGATAAGATGGATGGGATACCCAGCTGGTGTAGTTTGGCTTTGAAGTTTCCGTGGCCAGTAAGAAACTGGCTGGTAAAGGGGTTTGGGACAAGTCACTTTGCAGCCAAGCGCTACTCGACGGAGGCTCGATTGCAACCCGCAAACGCAACCTTGGGATCGTACCCTTGCTCTCGGCATGGAATGCAATCATTATACCAATCGAGCTATCGACCGGACTTTTTACTAGCTTGGTCGTCGCTACACACCACCAATTTTCAAGCAACAACCATTTGTTGTAAGGCTGGATAGACCTTTTGATGACCGGTCTTTCGTAAAGGTTTATGAATTTTTCAACCCAGCAAAGAGCATATTTGAAAATATAAATGGTATTTTTTTGTGCTCCGCCGGGGTTCGAACCCACAACCTTGCATTCACGAGTGTTACCAAATGACTACGGACCCGATTAACAAATGCAAGTAATATCTCCCGCATACCTTGACTATCTTCTCGTGCTCCAGCGCCTGTCCCGGCAGCTTGAGGATGTCCTGGCCGATGGCGTTCTCATCATTCTGGGCAGCGGCTGTGCTCTTCACGTAGACATTACTCTTGGAGTAGCGCCTGATGAGGATGTTGCCCGCGTCGTCCATCTTTATCTTCACACCCTGGAGGAGGAAACAAAGGAACATTAGAAGCCCCCTCACACAATATATTGTTACGAGCTTGGAGTACCTACGTGCGACTGTACATGCAAACATAGAACAGTGTGGCACTAAGATGATGATAGAGCTATGAACTACCAACTTCGATGGACCTACGCGAGCTTGTTCATGTAAAAAAAGAATATAACAATAATATTGGGATGATTTATTTGGTAAGCGCTGTTTTGTGTGAATCACACCTCAAGAGCCCTCTGCGAGCTTGCTCGTCACTGTAGAAAGAGTAAATTTTCAAGCAAGACCCAGTTATTGTAAGGCTGGATGGATCTTTTGTGACCGGTCTTTGGTAAAGGTATAAAAAAATTTCAACCCAACAAAGAGAATATTTGAAAATATAAATTATATTTTTTTTATGGTTCGCCGGGATTCGAGCCGACAACCTTCCATTTACGGGTCAGAAGTGTTGACTTCTAGACTATGGACCTGTAAACAACTAGGACAACCTGTCAAACGATACAATGGGAAGGTCAAAATTAAGATAGCTCTATCGCCTTGCGTTATGAGCATATAACAGGAAGGCTTCAGGCAGCGATGGCTGCGGTTGATCAAGGAAGATGAGATCCACCCGGGTTATCGTGCCATTGATGATCATAATATAGATCTGTCTGAAGACCTAGTTTCAATAATAGGCAATAGCCTTTACAAGGACAGTCAATCGAGGGGTTTTGACTTCTTTTTGAGGAGTAAATGGGATAAGACAGATTAACAAAAAACTTACTTGTCCTATGTGCCTTTTGACTTCATCTGTTTTTTGGTCCCTCATCGGGTTATCGAATCCACAGAGTCCAATTCTGAAACAAAAAGAAAACACAACAATTAATTCAATATTCTCTAAAAAATATTCTTTCCTTAGAAACTTGTACCTAAAGTCTCTAGAGACATCTAAGACAGTTTTTTTTTTTTTTCTAAAGATAAGTCATTTTTTTTATACACATTTTAGGCATATACATACATTTAAATGCTGGTATATTAAAACTCAGTAAATTATGCTCGAACATCTTTATTACATTTTAGCAAAAATTCTTAGATTGCTGGCAATGATTTCATACGATTTATTTCGAACCTATGCTTTTTTTCCTGACTTATAGGTTGTTATGAGGCTGAACTCCCGTGCTGTAAAAACTAGGTTCATTTACGACAATGTTACCCCGGTTTCAAGGAAAGGCTGCAGAACTTGCAAGGCTTATGTTCATGTGGGGTTTTGTTTTTTTTATAAGTAAGTACACATGCAGCAAGCGTAAGCATAAACTAACACTTAAATGTCAATATATTTTTTAGATTAATAATAATCATTTGACCTCAATCTTACCCTCAATCAGCAGCTGCGATATTAAGGTAACAAATCATTTGGGTAAGGGATAATGACAATTATTGACATGGTTTTATCTATATCAGGTCAATACATTTGATTCATTTAGCTTTTAGAGTCATTATCCTTTACGCTGTTATGCAACATGGCCTTCAATTACAATCGATTAATATTGTTGTAAAAATAGTTACGGGTAAACAAAAACAGGGCTGCCAAGATACACATTTTAATATTTTTTACATCCACATTTAAGCTTCATATTAACTGCATTCCCATAAGCAGGCATGTATAAGTTGCGCTTACACATAACGCATGTATTCCTACAATATAAGAACCTGAATCTCAAATGAGCATAAGCACTGTAACTCGTATAGCCTTTCACTGAAACAGGGGGGGTATTGACAAAAGTGAACCAAGGTTTTACAGCATGGGGGTCAGCCTCATACCAACATATAAGTCAAGAAAATATTAAGTAGCAAAAATGGTCTTAACACATTTGACAGTTTTATATTGAAATTGAATAGAAAAACAAAGTTTGAAAACACTTTTATTTATTTTTTGCATCTTCAAGACCGAAAGTTTTTTTTTTTTTTAAGGAATCCTGTGCGGGAGGCTCCCCAATTCTTCTGAGTCTTGGGGGTCTATGTCACCCTGGAAGGGTGCCGCAGAGGTGTTGCTTGAGTTCTTGGTTCTGTCGTGAGGCGCTGCAAGGAAGTGGTGATTGATGTTGGTTTTGAATAAAACCGGATTAAATTGGGAAGGGAACACAGATACTGGTAGACCATTCCATAAACGGGCAGTTTGACAAAGGAATGAGTCATGAAAACGCCAAGTTCTCATAGTTTTGAGATCGACTGCAAAGGGATGAATGAGAGTCGTACTACGAGTTTCCCTTTCTGAAATGCGAGGGGGAGGGATTAGTGAATGGAGCTCATTAGAACAAGCTCCGTGGTAATATCGATAAAAAAGACTGAGCATTCCAACTTTTCTTCTGTGCTGGAGCGGCTGCAGATCGGATGTCAGAGAAGGATCATTGATCAACCTCACTGCCCTCCTTTGCACAGAATCAAGTTGGTCACTTAACTTCTTGGACATACCACACCAGAGATGGCTGCCATACTCGATAATGGGGCGGATTTGGGATTTATACAGAGTCAATAACTGGGCTGAAGTAAAAAACCTACGGGCTCTGTATAATATGCCGAGTCGCCGGAAAACGGAAGTTGTGCGAGACTCAATAGCATCATGGTATTTTAACTCTGATGACAGAGAAACACCAAGAAGATTTAAGTGTTCATGGTTAGAGAGGGAGACATTGTCGAAAGTTGGGAGATAGTTGTTTGGAATCCTCTTTAAGGACATCAGACATGCTTGAGTCTTTTTGATGTTGAACTATACAAGGTTGTCAGTGCCCCAACGGCTGACAGCCCTGAGATCTGTATTGATCTTTGAAGCTAATGATTCAAATGGCGGTTGATCTGTAATGCTGGCGTTTAAGGCTGAGGCTTTTAAAAAAAAATCACTTTTTTATAGAATGTGTTTTTTAGGTTTTAATTTTTACTGTTTAATTGTTTAGTGTTTATTTGTTTTAAATACTCAAATGTAATCAATCCCTTGTATTCCTTGACTTATAGGTTTGTATAAGGCTGACCACCCATACTGTAAAAAATGCTTCACTTTGCCAATGTCACCTCTGTTTCAGGGAAGGTCGGCAAGAGTTGCAGGGCTTATGTTCATTTCAGATTGGGTTTTTATATTGTAGATCCACATTAAATTATACATGTCTGCTTGTGGGAATGCGTTTCATATGAATCTTAAATGATATTTATCTTTGCAGCTTAAATATAGATTTTCAGAAGAGCAGAATTGTTGAACAAATAAATTGTACGATTAAGAGTTTTTTCCGAAAGTTGAGATATAAAAACGACCTTATGGATTTTTGGCAACCCTAATCTTGTCACGAAGTCAGTAGTTAAAGGTAAAATGTAAGACATATCGAAGTATTGTGATTATTGCGGAATGGGACAATATGGCCGCCATTGGTCACAAACAACAGCCATCAACTATCACGTCTGTATCTTGACATTACATTGTCGAAGCGGGTGAACTAAGCCGGCTATAATTTAGGTTCATTGTGTCGGTTAATTGATTGGATTGAAATTGAATTGCCGAGTGTTGAAATCGTGATGTTGATGAAATCCAAAATGAAATTATGCCTATCTGATTTTCTGTGTGAGATTGTATTATAAATAGGTTCCATTTGCCATATGCGACGCCTTCCGGAAAAAAGCAACAAGAAGGCACACTATATGTACAGCTTGGTAGCGATTTTTTTTTTCGACAACACCATAAAAAATTATCGACAGTATCCATAAAAATAATTCGTATGAACCAGAATCTTTTTGCAGCAAGTATTTAAGCCACGCCTTTTTTCTCGTAAGATCAATAAATGCAAGACGCTTTTCCCGAAGGCGTCGCAGGTGGCAAGTGGAACCTATTTATTTTCATAGATAAGGGGGGCGAATTTACGCCAACCACTTCAGTTGAAGTAAAAGATTCCCAGCTCCCGAGCGGACTCGTACTCATTTCTTGTGAAGGCTAAACAAACTTTGACGGTATTTTATTTTGGATTAAAATTTAATTAACACCTAAACGGGAAATACTTCCTGACACCATCGGTTGTTTGGGGTCGAACCTTAGCCTCTGATACGGAATGCAAACAATCTGCCAGCTATGCTATTGACCGTAGCTTGTTAAACTAGATTGTTAAATGAGATATATTATTAATACACAAACGCAACTGAGTTGAAAATAAAGTGTAATTTCTTACATACATACTTGTGGCGATTCGGAAACTATTTTATTCTACGAAATCTGGATTAACTTTTGCCATCGTCACTCCTTTTTCGCAGAAGATGTATCAACGAAAAGAAAAAGTGTTTTCTTCTTTATATAATTATTGTTCATAATAAAGTGAGACCTAATATTATTTCTTAAACAAAGCCTTTTATAAACGTCTGCCCGTAAGAAAGTGAGACTATTAATTTAATTAATTTTAAACAGCCTTTCAATTTCTAGATAATGAGTCTGAATTACTCTGTCCTTTGTATTGAACTATCGACAAGTTAACCTTCTGTACTTACAATTTCCGTCTTTTATGTTTTAACAATGAGCAATCAGTCAACCACGCATTAAATAAATACGTCTAAACTCAACAAAAGTGTCAAGAAACTAGAACAGCGCCTCTAGTGAGAGCCTTAGTTGCCATACATTTCGTCTACAGAGTGAATGTTTGTCGTAAGTCCATAACTGTAACTATAACTCTGTCGCCATTCCGCTAGGTGTGGCCAGAGCCTCTGCAGAGCTGCCTCCATTTCTTCCGTTTCTTACATACCTCTTTCAATTCATTCATATCCATCACCTTTTTCATGCATTTTCTTCTTTTACGCTCACTTTGTATATCCCATTCTTTCACAATTCCATCAGAGGTAATATCACGTGAGCAATGTTTGCATGTGTACTGGACTAATGCGTTATATGAATAAAACGCAACTAAGCTACACATATAGTGTAACTTCTTGCCGTGTTATTCACGAAGGATTTTGCATGTGGCGAGTAGAACCTTACACCACTTCAGTTGAAGTGGGGGTTTCCGACCTCCCCATGGGGCTGGTACTCATTTCTTGTGAAGGCTGGTATTTTATTTTGGGGTTGTAAATAAACACCGAAATGGAAAATAATTTCCTTCACCCTCGGTGGGATTCGAACCCGAGCACACGGTATGGAAAGCAAGCGAACGGAATACATACTTAAAATTTATTTTGAAAAACTAAAAACAATTCTCACACTATCGAGTTTAACGTTTATTTCTCAGCTTTGATTGTAAAGTATGTGATTCATGAGACAATTTAATTTTAAAGTCATGTTTGAATCAACTGGCAGATAAGTCAAAAAAGCAATGGGGTGACGATTTTTTTTTTGTAAGCGCTATGGCTGAGTGAATAGTTAAAGTTTTTATTTCTAGTACAGTCACCCATGCAACAATAAAACGACCTCTCAAATGAAGAGATTGATATGCTAGTAAGGTCGTATTGCTTCAAAAAGGTCAAAATTTTCAATATACGCGCTTCTTCATAATAGTCCTCAGATACTTTCATTGTTAGACCTCTTGGAGCAGCTTTTGTTAAAATTGAAAGTGCTTGATCTGAGGTGATCTTGTAATCAATACAATACCGCTACGAATGTGTAGTTGTGTTTTGTGTTTGTCTGTGTGAGTTATTAATAAAATCTGTGAAGTCCCTCTAGAAATGAATAAATGTTCGGTACTTATATAATTTGTAGTTAATTTTGATCCATACTGTAAAAAAGGGTTAACTTTGCCAATGTCACCGCCTTTTCAGTTTTCAGGGAAGGTAGGCAAAATTTTCTGGGTGTATGTTCATTTCAGGTTTGAATTTTAATTTATAAGTACACACGCAGCATTTGTTAGCGCGAAATTATTCGTGTCTGCTTATGGGAATGCATTTAATGTGTATCTTAAATTTAATATATCTTTGCAACTTATATTAAATATTAAAGATTTACTCAGCCTTGACAATAAATGAGTAACAGCCCCCCCGGAAGCTGGGAAAACTTCACTTCAGCTGCAATGGTCGGCGTAAGGCCAACCACCCTCCCTGTGGAAATAAAAAGGTCCCGAATCGTCATATGCGACTCCTTCGGGGAAAATGCAGGTGAAAAGTTACACTATATGTGTGGCTTAGTAGCGTTTGTTGCGTAGTAAGCAAGGCCGGTAGAGAAGGGCCATCCGACCTTACAGCAACTGGGTCTTACTTGAGAATTGGCGCTTTCTATACCGACGACTAAGTTCGCAGGACTCTTGAGATGATTCACACAAAAACAGCGCTCACCAAAAAAAATATCGTAATTAATTATTATTATATTTGTATTCAATATTTTTGTACCACCCGGTATAAAATAAAAATGCTTTACTTTTCGGCCTTGCCCAAGGCTAAGGCGTGGTTCATAGCATATCTCTTATCTCACTCACTCTCATAAAATCCGTCAATACACACTCGATGCATCTGTCTCTTTTCTACTCGAGAATTTATACAATTAAAATGACGTCATCTGTCAACATTCACTTCATGATTGCCAAACCAAAATGGGACAAGCCACGTTTAAATGTCTTAGAATTACAAGCTTTATTTACTCTAATTGTAAAGGCTATTTTACGTTTTGTTCTCACTACTAAATGTCTCATTATATTTTGACTTAACCGGGCTGGAACGATTATTTGTAATTTATAAAAAAAAATGTTTTTGACAGGATCCTTGACTTATAAGTTGGTATGAGTCTGACCCCCCATGCTGTAAAAAAATGATTCACTTTCAACAATGCCACCTTTGTTTCATGTTTATGCTCATGTGAGGTTTATTTTGTAAATACACATGCAGCATGTGTAAGCGCGAATTTACATGCTTATGATTTTGCATTAAAATTATGATCCTTCAATATGTATTTGCAACTAAGATTAAGGATAGAAAATTTACTTTATTCCCACGATTAATCTAATAATGCACTTTTCATTAATCGAAGATCTCGTTAATTTTGGTTAATCATTGACGTAGTTAATACACTATGGTATTAGTGTTGAGCAATTAATTGTAGGTACTTTCCAATGAATTCAATTCTATATTTATCACTTGCGTTTATTATTAAATTTGATTTTGGCGATAAAACTTTATCTACTGTTCACTAGAAATAAAATAAAACATTTAATTTTTGTTAGTTATTTACCAGATTTAAAATAGAGCCTATAATATTGGTAATCTAAGATTCACGTGAAACGCATACCCACACAACCAAACACGTATAGTTCGTCTTTTCAAATGCCGCATGTGTACCTACTTATTTGAAAATATAAATGGTAAACTTTTTTGTGCTCCACCGGGATTCAAACCCATGACCTTATATTTACGAGTACAAAGCGCTTACCGCTAGACTACGTGCCATTCGAACATGTTTCTCTTATTTCTGAATATTTAGTAGTTTCGCTTTTCAAATAGTTTCTCAGGACTAAAAACAATAATTCTAACGGAGTTATTCACACACAGCAAACCCATGGCTTAGCCGCCACCTAAAGTGAAAAATTTCATACAAAAATACGATGATCCGCGGATCAGCTATGGAGCTAACGCGTAATGAATAGCGCTGTTTGTTATTTAATGCTGTGCGTTCACAGCTAAAAAAAAGATTGCATTTTTCTGCATCTCGTGAGAACTGCATTTTAGAGTCTTATCCGGTTTTTAAAGGCATAAGGATCCAGAGGCATTTTAAGAGTCCACTTAAATCACAAACAAGGACCTTAAACCTGTTTAATTGTGGCCTTAGTTACCTATCTAAAAATGGTTCCATGGTAGAACGACACAGTAACAAAACAACGCATGACATAACGACACATGACAGAATGACGCATGATAGAACATCACATGGCGTTACACCACAATGCGATACATCACATAACAAAACATTTCAATGATAAAACATCACATACCTAAAACAGAACATACTAGAAACGACGCGTGAAAATATATCACATGACAAAACATTAAAAAAACAGAAAACACCATAAAAATGACAAAAAAGTGAGACATGAGAAAATGGAGCTCGTGCATATACTATTTGGTAAAGTTTAAACAAAAAATAAACGCCCCCGATTATTTTTATTAAATAAAAAAAATAAGCTGTAATAAGTGACAATTTTTTTTTTTATGTTTGTGATATTTGCGATGTATTTTCAAGTGCTGTTTATGGTATATTCTGTTTCAGGTGTCTGATTTTTCGTCTCTGTGTTGTTTTGTCATAGTGACGGACTGTTATTGTGATGAAATATCATGTGAGCTTTTTTTCATGTGCTGTTCTTTTATGTGTCGTTCTGTCATGCGTCGTATTGTCATGTATCGTTGTTATTATTACTATTTTTTTTAATAAATCCTGTGCGGGAGACTCCCTAGATTCTAGAGACTCTAGGGTTCTATGACACTTGTTGTAGTGCCGCAGAGGTGTACGAGCTTGGTCGTCGCTACAAAGCGCCAATACTCAAGCAAGAGCCAGTTGCTGTAAGGCTAGATGGAACTTTGGTGACCGGTCATTGGTAAAGGTTTATGAATTTTTCAACCCAGCGAAGAGAAAATTTTAAAATATAAATGGTATATTTTATGTGTTCTCCGCCGGGATTCGAACCCACAACCTTCTCATTCAGAGTCCGCAGTGTTACCACTGAGCTACGGACCGGTCAAAAAGTATATGTCGTTTTGTCATATTTCGTTATGTCATGTGTTGTTTTGTCACTGTGCAGTTGTACCCTGTCACCTAAAAATTATGCATACAATAAAATAAGGAACATTATGAAACCTTTACCCGAAAATAAAACATTAAACTCAACAAAAGTATTTTTCTAAAAAATGTATGTAAACTAATACAGAGATTCCAGAGACCGTTTTAGTTTTCATATTTGTTTTGAGATTACGATGTGTTTGAGTTGGGATAAAGTTTTAAACTTGGGGGAGGAAACAAAATAAAACAAGTCGCCTAAATGGGTTCTGTGTCCTTTGGAATTTAAAAAAAAAATGTTTAAAAAAATTCAATATGACATAAGCTTGAATACTTTAATTTTACGTAAGATATTTATTACGAATATGCAAAATATTAGTAGTATTATTTGGTTTGTCTGTGTTTGTTTATTAATAAGTCTATGCACTCTCTAGAAGTTGGAAGAAACTTAGGTCGATATCCAATAATGATTAATTGTTTGTATTCCTTGACTTATAGGTTGGTATGAGGCTGACCACCCATGCTGTAAAAATGGTTCACTTTGCCGATGTCACCCCTGTTTCAGGGAAGGACGGCAAGAGCTACAGGGTGTATGTCCTATTCAGATTTGATTTTTATGTATGTTGTAAGTTCACACGCGGCATGTGCGAGCGCGAACTTGTACGTGTCTGCTTGTGAAAATGCATATAACGTCAATGATATAACGTGAATCTCCAATGTAACATATCTTCGCAACTTAGATTAGATTAGATTAGAATATTATGGTGAAATCCAGCAAAGTGGTGCATAACATCATTCGAGAATGATCTTAATAATCTGTATAAATTAGGACCAAGATCCCTTGAAAGAGTAATGTACAAATATATCTTGCGTTTCAAGCATTCTTTCCTTCACCATTTTCTCAATCAAAATTAAATAATGGTTTTAATATAAAATATAAAAAAACCAAAACAAAATTTGTGAACCGTTTTGTAAATGATAACAGGATTTTCAATGTGTCGTAGGTATATCTCATAAAGTCACTTCATGTACCTACAATTTTCGATCACGAGCAACAACAATTATTTCGGAAAATTTAGTTTTTGCTCGTCGTCAAAAAAGTTAACGTCTTGTGACTTTGACGAAACGTTGAGGTTCTCGTTTTTCTCTACAATACGCAGATTAAAAAAAAAACATGAATACCTACTGAATTTTATTGTGATGATTATGCCTAATGCACGATTAAGGTAACAAAACTTTAAAAACGTTGACACATTAAATATCAGTCATTTCAACACCGAAATTATCGTGACAAGAAAACAACTAAAAACCTTTCTATTTCCCTGTAAATTAGTCTCAGCAGAAAAATAACTACGAATACTATTACTGTTACTGTATCTTGCCGCTATTTCACTAGGGATGGTCGGTAGCTCCGCAGATGCGCCTCCACTTTTTTCTGTCCTTGCACATATCTTTCCTCTCTTCAGTATTCATCACTTTCTTTATACAAACTCTTCTCTTATTCTCACTCTCCAACTAAGAAAAAACGCAACTAAGCTACACATATAGTGTAACTTCTTGCTTGCGTTATCCCCGAAGGGATTGCATGTGGCGATTCGGGACCTTTTTATTTTTACGGGTAAGGGGGCCGGCCTCACACCAACCACTTTCAGTTGAAGTGGGGGTTTCCCAGCTCCCGGGGGCGCTGGTTCTCATTTCGTGTGAAAGCTGAGTAAGCCTTGAGATCAAACTCTTGCTCTATGCATGGAATGCAAGCATTGTAGCAATTGAGCTATCGACCTTTATACGAGCTTGCGATCGTCGTCGTTGCTGTAAGGCTGGATGAACCTGCATGTTCCATTATTTTGCAATCTCACCTATTTGGTCTATCCATTCCTTTTTTTGTTCTTCCCCTTCCACACTTTCCCCTGACATTTCCTCTGTACACTTTCTTCGTCAGTCGTTCATCATTCATTCATTCAAGATGTCCAAACCATCTCATTGTGTTTTTTTGTACTTTCATTCTCAAATTCTCTTTTACACCACACTCGTTCATCACCCAATCATTGCGGACTCTATCATTCAGTGTCTTTCCAGTCATTGCTCTCAGGTAAGCCATTTGCAATATTTTTATCGGCCGGCTGTCAGAGCTCGTATGTTGTTATTCACACACAGAAAATCTGAGGCTCAACCGCGACCCAACATGAATTTTCCGTTCAAAACAAAAACAATGATCCATCGAACAGCTGTGGATCAAACGTGTTGTGAATAACCTTAGTATCGTTCATTGAATGAGACCATCTGCATCTGACCGTGAAGTCATTCTTTAAACAGAAAGCAAAAAGTTCAATCGTAGAACAAAGAGCATACCTAGATTTTTTCATGCCCATAATAGTTAAAGGTAAACAACTTTTCATGTTAACTTTTTTCTTGACTTATAGGTTGGTATGAGGCTGACCACCCATACTGTAAAAAAATGGTTAACTTAACCAATGTCACCCCTGTGTCCCGGAATACCAGAAATAAGTTATAGGGTGTACGTTCATTTGAGGTTTGGATTTTAATTTTTAAGTAAACATGCAGTATTTTTAAGCGCTATCTTGCACGCGTCTGCTTATGGGCATGCATTTAAAATGAGCCTCACTGTAAATGTAACTGTAACCTTGTCGCCATTTCGCTAGGAGTGGCTAGAGCCTCTGTAGAGCTGCCTCCATTTCTTCCTAGCTGCCTCCATTTCTTCCTAGCCTCAAATGTCTATTATATCTTTGGAAATTGTATTTGAGATTATTTAAGAATATATACTACAAAGAATATAATTATAGAAAATCTGCACATAAGCTGATCGTTAGGTACAACTTTTACTCTTAATGGTATGCTAAGAAAAATATTTTGCAATATTGTTTGCAAATTTTTTGTCACGATATATAAATATTGAAGAGAAATATCAAAAGGTACTGAGTATCATTAAAATCTCATTTATTTTGTATGAAGGCACGAGCTATTTGTATTGTATTTTGTTGCTTTATTTTTTGTTTTGAAAGCGCAAAATATTTTTTTGTATGAAAATAAAATGGAAAGTATATTCGATGACATATAAGTACATACGCAATATAAACAGAGTCATCAAAAAGGCGAAAATATTTGAGCAAAAAAAAAAGTGAATTCAAACTGTTTTTTTTAAATATTTTAAGTCCACATGCGGCATGTTTAAGCGCAAACTCACGTGTCTGCTTGTGAAAATGCAAATAATGTGAATCCCCAATGTTACATATCTTTGCAACTTAGATAATAGATATCCTGTAATTAATTTTTGTGCATGGCCAACTATATTAACAGACAAGTTTCTGCTATAAATAAAACAGGAATGACGAAGAAGCAAGTTGTGTTGAATTGCATGCATTAAAAGTCATGCGCCGAGTGCATTTAACTTCCTGGTGCATTCACTCTGATGATAGATATAGCAGCCATTCTCAGAGAACCGCTCGACTTTCCAAAACGCCTGACGCAGCAAGCACTGCCAGGTCTAGGAAAATATTACACACACACACACACACACAAATGCAAGAAAATTACTAGAATACTTAGCAGCTGAGGCAGTATACACTGACGATGCTAAGTAACATTCAATCGGTTTGTATTAGCAAGATAGTTATTTGAATTCTGCAATTCCCGTAATTAAAGGTGCAGAGGTCTTGCTTGCAAATTTTAATTTTTTATAGATGATGGTATGTGGCTGAACATCCATGCTGTAGAAAATACTTCACTTACTGCCAATGTCACCCCTGGTTCAGGGAAGGACGGCAAGAGTTGCAGGGTGTATGCTTATTTGTTGTAGGTTCACATGCAACATGTACAAGCCCTTACTTATATGTGTTTGATTTTGAAAATGCATATAATGTGACTCCCCAATGTTACATATCTTTGCAACTTAGATTAGATTAGATAGATATGACAAGCTTGCACAGGGTTTTTAAGGTATGATCCACATTACAAACCTCATTTTTTTCTTTTTATTTAAAAAATGTGTAGGTATTAGTCTATGTATTCGAAATGCTTATGCATCGATACGAGTCAAACTTAACGTGGTGAAAATCGGAAATAACTTCGCCATCTTGTAAAATGTCCCTTTTGATAGTTCAATGTGATGTTAGCTGAGTTGCTACAATTTAAAAAGTATTTCGTTAAAGAAAAGCAAAAGAAAATCATTGATTTTATCAGTTTAAGGCCCTTCATAACAGCGCTCTCATTAGCTGGCATCTGCATTTAGTTTAAGCCGTGTATATTCTGTATACCCACTGATGATGCGATGTCGTACTTAATGCAAAGAGCTCACGCTGAGGGTATACTTAAGTGTCGTCAGTAAATACGTGCCTATAATGCGTCTGCGGTAGGTAATGTGATTTTCTTTGATTTTTCACGCTGAGAGATAATCTCCTTTCTCTTCGTGATTACTTAATGACAAGAAAAACTAAGCAGCAACATGACAAACACTTAAGCATGAACACTAACCGTCTTATTCACACATGCATTTATTATTTTTTTTTACCAAATCTTTAAGAATACTTAACGTTTCCTTTGTCATTTCCCGTTGATCTTTGGCGGTGCATCCACACCGACGAAACTTTGAGGTACACGTTTTTCTCTACATCCCGGTTCGTGAAATCTGTTTTTTAATCCAATAAAACATATCAAACGATCGTATGGTTTATATCTATTAAAAAAAAAAAAAAAATTAGGCTCATTTATTTGGTGAGCGCTGTTTTTGTGTGTATCACACCTCAAGAGCCAGCCCTCTGCGAGCTTGGTCGTCGCTGTAGAAAGCGCCAATTCTCAAGCAAGATCCAGTTGTTGTAAGGCTGGATGGACCTTTTGATGATCGGTCTTTGGTAAAGATTTATGAATTTTTCAACCCAGCGAAGAGAAAATTTTAAAATATAAATGGTATATTTTTGTGCTCCGCCGGGATTCGAACCCACAACCTTCCATTTACAAGTCCGAAGTGTTACCACTGGACTACGGCCCAGTTTGAATGAATCAAACCAAACGAATCTTAAATGTAATATATCTTTGCAACTTAGATTATAGAAGAGGAATAAATAAATAATAAAAAAAAAAACGATTAATTTTCTTGTCGATTTCACGCGTCATTAGTGCCGATAATCGCATACACTTTTTCCGCATTCACCAAAGGAAGTGCATAGGAAATGAAACTGTGTGAAATTGCAATAATGCACCGTCGAGCATCGGCTTTTCCTAAATACCAGACTTCCTCGAACACTTGACAATGTCGGAACCTTGACAGTAGAAATCGTCCTCTTAGTGCATGTTTGTCTTATGTCTATCAGTGGTAATTTCACATGCGCAATATTTGTATGTGTACTGGACCAATGTGTCTTATAAAAACTGGGAATTGATTTTGAAAATATTTAAAACAACTCACATAATTATTATCTAGTTTAACTGTTTTTCCTAAGCTCGGATTGTGCAGAATGTGATTAAGACAATTTCAGTTAAAGGTGATCTTTGAATAAATGGTAGATAAGCCAAACATGCATTGGGGGGACGAGTTGTCGCTCTGAACTAACTTGTAGTTTTGATTCAAACATTTCGTTATAAAATAAATATACGTAAGCTTAAACTGTCACTAGAGACGCTGTTTTAGATCCTATACATTTTTTGGTTCTCACTTACTTTGAGTTGGATGCGAAGGCTTGAAGGTTACTCGGGTTGTTAGTCTAGTGGTAATATGTACCTACTTAAAGAGCTTGTTAGCAGGATTCGCGCTTGATTGCGTCGAAAAATACTAAACATTATACCAGGAATTATTTTTTAGTTGGTAGTGTCGACGTCCGAGTATGAGAAATTAGAAACAAAAAAAAACATTCAGGATTCAATCATTTGTAAACAAAATAGGGATTGCTTTGTATTTTTTGTGAAAAGTTAACAAATAGTCGGTGCTATGGCCACTGCGGTCAAGACGCTTGTTCAGCTAGCGTATTTGGTTCAGATAACGTTGGTTCGAGCCACGGCTGGCCCCTTTGACCATAACATTGCCCCTGGTTCAGATGTCGTAGCATGCACACAAGCTTCTGCTTTCGCATGAAGACAACTGGCCAGGCAAAATAGGTTGGGGAATTGCATTCCTCTTCACAAATTTATTTAAAAAAAAAATGTCGATTATTTATTTGCTAAGAGTTGTTTTTGTATGAATCGTGATTTTAGAGGTAGGCGGTAGGAGTCGCAAAGTTTATGTTCACGTGAGGTTTGGTTTATTTTGTTTGTACAATTCCTTGACTTATAGGTTGGTATGAGGCTGACCACCCATATTGTAATGAATGATTCACTTTGCCAATGTTACCCCTTTTTCAGGGAAATTCGGCCAAAGTTGAAGGGTTTATGTATGTTCATTGGAGGTTTGTATTTTAATTTGTAAGTACACATGCAGCATTTTTAAGCGCAAACTTACACGCTCCTGTTTGTGGACATGCATGTAATGTGAAATATAAATTTCAGTATATCTCTTTACCACTTAGATTATAGATTATTATAGATACACATGCGGCATGTATGAGCGCGAACTTACTTGAGCCTGCTTAAGCGCATGCGTCAAATATGAGCTAAATGTTAATGCATCTTTGCAATTTAATTTATAGATTATAGATTATTAAAAGAAAAACAAATTTCAGTTTTTTTTTCAGGTAGATTAATTCGTTCACCACAGAAGTGAATCAAGAAACAACTATCGATTTGCAGCAGGACGCTTCATTCATCCTTGAGGCCTGAATTCACAAGAAGTTCTCAGAGGTACATGGATCCTTGGGATCCCAGCGTTTCATTTTCAAAAGATCAGCCACAAAGGTTCCGGTAGACCAAACACTACTACAGTCCCATGTTTAAAACTTAACTTAAATTGCATCAAAACAAAAGCTGCGCTACTAGAGAGCGTTTTAGTTACCATTCATTTTCGTTATGTAACTTTTTACAAAAGGTTCCCGAAGATTATTGTTGTATTTTTAGATTTACTGAAGCATGGAAAAAATATAATTTACGATTTTAGATTTGTCTATTCAGGATTCCACGTTTTTTTTTATACATATAACATTAGGATTGTAGAAAAATAATTATGTTGTTTTAAGGATAATCTTGCGGTTTGAAAAACAGGCAGATGGATGGGTTTTTTTGTTAATTTAGTTTTAAAAAAATGTATGAACCAATTTGCAGCATTTTTTTATTGATTTTGTGAGAGAGTTTGAGTAATAAACCAATGTTTTTGTTTAGGTTACTTTTTCGAAAATTTCACCGTCTGGATGAAATAAAAGAAGTATGTAAGGACAGAAAGAAATGTCGGTTAATCTGCAATGTTGGCGGCTAGGACAAGGACTACAGTTTTTAAAATTAGAATTTTGTATTATGTTTTAGTTTTGATGTCCATACATATTATTATTTGTTGATTTAAAAAATGTAACTTGAAAATGTTTTATATTTCTTTGACTTATAGGTTGGTATGCCGCTGACCACCCAAGCTGTAGAAAATGGCTCAATTTGCTAATGTAGCCCCTGTTTCAGAGAAGGACGGCTAGAGTTGCATGGTGTATGTCCATTTGAGATTTGGGTTTTTATGTTGTAGGTTCACATGCGGCATGTGCAAGCGCGAACTTGTACGTGTCTGCTTGTGGAAATGCATATAATGTGAATCCCCAATGTTGCATATCTTTGCAACTTAGATTAAGATTGTTTGTTTTAACAAAATACTAATTGAGACGTCATTGTTTCTGTACCATTTCTGACCCATTGCTAGTACATTCGATAGACATTTATTTGGTATGTCCAACATTGAACGAGCACACGTAGTACTGGCGGGTGTTTGACTTCCATTGTGTTAAGGGGCGGAGCTTTACACGCCGTGAACTTATTGCAACAACGTCTCAATGCATCCAGTTTTACGTAACGTGTTGTCTCAACCTTATTATTCAGAGTCCGACATAGACAAAGCTCTGCCTTGATCATTTGCGTCTCTAAATTTCAATGAAAGAAGTTTTTTTTTTTTGCAGTCGATTCTTGCAACTTCTGCCGCCTTCCTTGGGGGTCAGCCTCATACCAACCTATCTGTCAAGAAACACGTCTATAATCTATAATCTAAGTTGCAAGGATACATTCATTTAAAGCTCTCAAATGCATGCCCACAAACAAACAAGCGTAGTTCGCGCTTGCACATGCCGCATGTGAACCTACACCATAAAAACAAATCTTAAATGGACTAACACCCTTCAACCTTTGCCGACCTTCCCTGACACAGGGGTGACATTGGCAAAGTGAACCATTTTTAACAGCATGGGTGGTCAGCCGCATACCAACCTATAAGTCAAGGAATATGAGCTGTCGAGAAATACGGTTCAAAAGTCACCCTAAGTACTGACTCGAATGATCTAAATATAATATTCTGGTGAAATCTCGCATGTTACAGTTCCCAATGTTTCAAGAGCAACTCTTATGCCTGCTATATAAAAAGGACCAAACATATCAGTAGCGTAATACTTGTATCTAAGCTGTCGAGAAATACAATACCCTTAGTACGAGTTGCAAAACTTGAGAAAAGTAAAGTTTACGGAAAATATTAAAGAGTGATTTCTCCCAAAATCTGCCGTTTTTGTTTCTTACACTTTATGGTCTTAGCTAAAGAGTTACAGTGATTAAAAAAATCAAGTTCAAACAAACAAAAACGGCCGGCTTTAATCTATAATCTATAATCTAAGTTGCAAGGATATATTCATTTAAAGCTCTCAGATGTATGCCCACAAACCAACAAGTGTAGTTCGCGCTTACAAATGCTGAATGTGTACTTACAAATAAAATCCAAACCTCAAATGAACATAAGCCCCACAACTTTTGCCGACCTTCCCTGAAACAGGGGTGACATTGGCAAAGTGAACCATTTTTTACAGTATGGGTGGTCATAATTGCCGTAAACTATACATTACTTAAGTTTTGCAACTCGTACTAAGGGTAGAGTTCAAAAATATTTGAACTATTATAAATTATTATAAAGATAAATTTATCCTTTTTTTTAAATCAAAAACTAAAATAGAAAGCAATGGCTTAGTAAATAAATGACTGTGAATAAGACAGAACACATATTTATCTTGTATTGCCTGTATTACAGATGTATTATTAAACAAAATGATAACTAAGATGTTGGTTGCGGAGTTATTGCGAATTGCAAAATGGTTTAATACTGAATGATGACGCGGGGAACTGTATTTGTAAGTGGAATAAAATTTTGCAATTGACCAAGAAATGACCATAAAAACAAAGCCATTATACTGCAGTTTTCATTTAAAAGATTTCATAAAAAAGACAGATTATCGAATAGAAACATAAACATGAAAGTAAATAAACTTTTTAAAAAGGCTACTTTGACTTGGAATTGATTATAATAAATATATAAGGATTATTTATGTATTTGGTGAGCGCTGTTTTGTGTGAATCACAAATCAAGAACCCTCTGCGAGCTTGGTCGTCACTATTGTAAGCGATAATTCTCAAACAAGATCCAGTTGCTGTACGGCTGGATGGACCTTTGATGACCGATCTTTGATAATGGTTTTATGAATTTATCAACCCATACCTCAAGAGCCCTCTGCGAGCTAGGTCGTTGCTATAGAAAGCGCCAATTCTCAAGCAAGACCCAGTCACTGTTATGTTAGATGGACTTGATCACCGATCTTTGGTAAAGGTTTTATGAATTGTTAAACCCAGCGAAGGGCATATTTGAAAATATAAATGGTATATTTGTTTTGCTCCGCCGGGATTCAAGCCCACAACCTTCCCATTCAGAGTCCGCAGTGTTACAACTGAGCTACGGATCGGTCAAAGAAAGAGGGATTCGGGATCGAACCCACAACGTTCCATTGACGAGTCCGAAGTGCTACCTTTGGACTACGGACCGGTCCACCATTCTAGGTATCAAAAACAAATGAAAAATTACCATTAAATTTCATTGCTCTATGATCAGCATTGATTGCAGACTATTGAGATTGTGTATGGGATAATTGCAAGTGATTCGGAATGAGATCATGAGCCCAAATGCCAAATGACCCTATTAATTTCCTAGAAAGGGTACTGCGCCATTGTCTGTAAATGTTGTCTCCCTGCCCAGCGACTTGCGGCAATAGTTGCATGGTATGTAGGTCTGCCAACTTGGGCAACGCTTTGGCAACGAGGGTTTCCAAAAGTATTTGGCTCCGTAGACCCTGTAAGGTTTTTGATTTTGTTTTGCGTAGACCCCACTGAATCTATTTCACGTCTTGAATATAAGTTGCTTAGATAAATAGATACCTTATACGTAAAAATAAATAAGTGACATACTACGCTAATATGGGTTTCTCAGATAAATGCACCTTTGATCATATTTTCTACGAGAGAAAACACTAAACATGTGTGAAAATCCTGTAGTTTAGAAGTTTCTCGCCTGAGTACTTCCTTTTAATTAGTCCACTAACTATGAAAAGTTACTCCCAATAAAAATGTTTCATCCACGATTTCTCAAATCAGTGAATCTGCACTGATTCAGTATTACCTTAAAGGTGGCGATTTATATTTTCAAATATGCTCTTCGCTGGGTTAAGCTATTCATAAACCTTTAATAAAAACCGGTCACCATGGGTCCATTCAGCTCTACAGCAACTGGGTTTTGCTTCAGAATTGGCACTTTCTATAGCGACGACCAAGGTCGCAGAGGAGTCTTGATTTTTAATTCACACAAAAACAGCGCTCGCCAAATAAATCATCTTAATTTTATCAGTATTAGATATTATTAAGGGGTGTATATAATGCATGCTCTCAAGCAGGCACATGTATGTGTGCGCTTACACACGCTGCATGCGTATATAATACAAAATAAACAAAATCAAATCCAGGGCTGGAAGTCTCATCATCACGGTAACTCTAACCTAGTGAATATTGGTGATATTTGTATAAAGACTAATCAGCTGTTCACTTGCGGCCATCTTGGATTGGCATGTCTTCATACAAATATTACCGATATTCGGTAGGTAAGAATTACCGTGGTGATGAGACTTCCAGCCCTGACCTGTCGAGCTCATGACGATGATGGCAATAACTGCAGATATTGGATTATTATAGACCTTCAACTTCATGGAACTCAGTTTAATATTTTCGTTTACACGAACCCCCAGTTTGCCTTTGAGAACCGCTGGTGTAGGTAGACGTGGGCGGGTGCAGCTAGCAGCTACGGTTGCACTCGCTAAAACAGTCACTCACGACTTCTCCTCGTCATTCTGAAGAAATTTCACTTCATTTTGTAAAAGGAGATTTATGGCCTGTAACTTACGATATCTGTGGACTAGAAGACAATTTTAACAAACTTATCGCCACCTTATATAAAACTGAATAACAACTGATTCACTGATTTCGTAAATCGAGGATAACACTTATTATTGGGTGTAACTTCTTGACTTATATGTTGATATGAGGCTGACCATTCATAGTGTAAAAAATGTTTCACTTTGCCGATGTCACCCCTGTGTCAGGGAAGGTCGGCAAAAGTTGTAGGGCTTATGCTCATTTGAGGTTTGGATTTTTATTTGTTAGTATATATTTAGCAGTTGTAAGCAAGAATTACACGTGTCTGTTTGTGAGCATGCATTTGATATGAACTTTAAATGTTAATATATCTTTTAAACTTAGATAGGATTATATGATAGAGCTTCTCATGGTAAGTGAATTATTTATAAAGATGTGCTAATGAAAAACTTCTTAACTGCAGGTTATGGGCAAACATTCTGCGCACACGTTATACATCTTTTGAACAGTAAATTTGTCATTTTTTAAAGGAAAAAGGCTTCTTAAGACATTATGACATTGGGTATTAAAACACAAAATGGAGAAAGCAAGAAAACATAGGATTTCATAGGTAAGAACATGTATTGTACGAATATGACTACAGAATGAATTTTTGATAGTTCATTTTATCCGCTTGATTCGTGGTGAGATTTGTAATCCCGCTGTTCTGGGACAAATCAAATTGGTCTGCATGTTCCTGACAATAATTGTAGGCAACGTGAGCATAGACTATTGCTAATCCCAAGATGCAGGACTAACCTACCTAGGGTTATGACTGTGGGGAGGGCAATGGCTATGCTCAATCAGATCTCCTCTTCGGTTGATATCTTCTACCTGAGGGAGAATCAACTTAAGCAGAGGCTTACGTTTCTCCTAAGCTGATTTAGGTTATGTTTTATCTTTAATTTAATTTTTATTGTATGTCATATAATGCAATATGAATGTTTATAATTCTTGTATGTATTACCTGTAATATACAATAATGTGTGTAATCTATCTATCTTCATCACTGCTGTGTTTTTGACAGGACTGGGGACAACTGTGTCCCATAGTATGTATCAAAGCCGTAAATTAGTTTCTACTCCTCTGTGTTATACCTCAATGCTTAGTGCTTTGTTCGTTGGAGGGAAATTTTTGCACAAACTTCTATCTGCGGATTTCATAAAAAAACCGCAAAAATAATATGATTGAATTGGCGAATTAAAAATTATAATGTTTGGCAATACAAAGCTTTTGTTTTTTTTTCTGTTATGAAATAAAACATTAAAAGTTATTGCTTTATGTCTGCTATTACGTCATTTGCAAATAAAATACCCGCCGGTTGGTGGAATGCAGAATTGAAAAAGACAAATTTAATATGAATTTCGTACATTTTTACGACTTCTAAGCTATTTTAATGTTATTATTGTCTGCGATGCAGTTTAACGAAATTTTTCAGAAATCTTTTGTGCATTTTTCTAAGGAAATACCGTTGTAAAAAGACGTTTGAGAATAAAAATGCAGTGAAAAAAACGCAATCCCAAAAAAACAAAATTGAAAAAAAAATCAATGAAGAACGTCTCTGAACGTCCCTTGACTTATAGGATGGTATGCGGCTGACCACCCATACTGTAAAAAATGGTTCACTTTGCCAATGTCACCCCTGTTTCAGGGAAGGACGGCAAGAGTTGCAGGGCTTATATTCATTTGAGATTGGGTTTTTATATTGTAGGTCCACATGCGGCATGTGTTAGCGCGAAATTATACATGTCTGCTTGTGGGAATGCATTTAATATAAATCTTAAATGACATATCTTTGCAGTTTAGATTAGATTGGTTCTGAGCATCATACCAACTATAAGTCAAGGAAATCATAAAAAAATCATACATCATTTTTTGTATGGTTAAAAAATTTATCACTAGATGGTAGAAACTATTGGTGATAATAATAGGAGGATTTATTTAATGAGCGCTTTTTTTGTGTGAATCACACTTCAAGAGCCTTCTGCGAGCTTGTTAGTCGCTGTAGAAAGCGCCAGTACGCAAGCAAGATCCAATTACTGTTAGGCTGTATGGACCTTTAGTGACCGGTCTTTGGTAAAGGTAGATTATTTTTTCAACCCAGCTATTTTTGTACGCCCCGCTGGGATTCGAACCCACTGCCTTCCAATCACAAGTCTGAAACATTAAACACTAGACTACAACACTGGTCGGAAAACTACTGAAGCTAGCCTTTTTTTTATACGAGGTTTTAGGACAAATAGCTGTATAGCTAGATCTCATTTCTTGTGAAGGCTGAGTAAACCTTTCGGATGATAATGCAATTATTGAAGATTTACAGCGCGTTGCGAAATTTCTGGGAATTAGCAAATGTCATAAATCAGACGATAACCTAAACTACTCGTATCTGCTTCATTGATTCCCAAAGTTCATCCGCACCTCTGTGCTGACATTCAACTTAAATGGAGATATTCATGTTTAGAAAGGAAATAACTTTGTTGCAATGCACATTATTAAATCTAAAACGTACAACAGATGAAAATTCTGCATTCAACAGATGGGACGGTTTGGATTTGTAGAAAATATTGGAGGATGAACTTACTTAGGTCCACATGCGGTATGTCTTCTTATGGGAATGTCATGTTATATGAACGCAAACGCAACTAAATGCAACTAAGCTACACATTTAGTGTTCTTTCTTGCCTGCGTTATCTCCAAAATGGTCGCATGTGGCGATTCGGGACGTATTTATTTTTACAGGTAAGGGAGCCAGCCTCACACCAACAAATTTCAGTTTAAGTGGGGGCTTACCAGCTCCCGGGGGGGCTGGTTCTCATTTCTTGTGAAGGCTGAGTACACCTTGCCGGTATTTATTTTATGTTTGAAATATACGCCGAAACGGGAAATCATTTCTGACACCCTGAGTGGGGATCTAACCCTTGCTCTCGGCATGGAATGCAAGCATTCAACAAACTGAAATATCGACCGGACTTTTACGAGCTTGGTGGTTGCTACAAAGTGCCAATTCTCAAGCAAGACCCAGTTGCTGTAAGGCGGGATGGACCTTTTGATGACCGGTCCTTGGTAAAGGCTTAGGATTTTTTCAACCCAACGAAGAGCCAATTTGAAAATATAAATGGTATATTTTTTGTGCTCCGCCGGGATTCAAGCCCACAACGTTCCATTTACGAGTCCAAAGTACTACCACTGGACTACGGACTGGCGAACCTTAAATGTGATATGTCTTTGCAACTTAGATTATATAGATAGATTGGCCAACATTGTTGTAATATGTCCGACAGTGTTTGTAAAATAAACCACAATTGTTTTAAATTTAAGACAATCGCTTGGGGGCGTTTAAATTGTTGAATAAAAACCCATGTATTTGACAACTCAAGGTGTATTTAATATTATAAATTAAAGTAACTACAAATTACTTGAAAAGAAATAAACAAAAGTATATTTAAAATCTAAGAAATCTAAATAAATGTTACTGTTTTATTTGATAATTAATTTAGGTTTTGTTTTAACTCAAGAGGAAGACCTGAAAAGTATGGGTGTATCAAATTGCTGAAGTAGCAAACGAATGGTTAATTTAGAGACATAACAAAAGAAACTATGCGTGAAAATATATGATTCTGAATGAAATGAAAGAAGTATCAAAGGACCTGAAAATGGCAGTTGATTTGCAATGTTGGCGGCTAGGGCATACAATTTTAATTAAAACATTAAATTAATTTAATTTCTCTATTATTTCACCTTCCGAAATTTTTGTGTTCCTTAAATAATAAGTTGGTAGGAGGCTGACCTCCCATGCTGTAAAAACTTGGTTCACTTTTGCCAATGCCACCGCGGTGACAGGGAAAGGCGGCAGTAGTTGCATAGTCTATGTTCATGTGAGATTTGGTTTATTTTGAATGTACATAGGTACGATTACACGTGTCTGCTTGTGGGCATGCATTAAACATGAACCTTTAAAGGCAATACATCTTTGTAATTTCGATTATTATATATCGATGGGAACTCGTTAAATTAATACTAATAAAAGTATTATTGTGGCCATGAAAATGTATTCTTTTGTAATTCTCTTGTCCTAAGAATGCAGACAGGGACAACATATATTTTTGGGAATAAATTCTTCACCAAGAAATTTCAGATATTTGCTGTTGTTTTATTTTTTTGGTTTTAGACCTCTTATTCCCGTAAAAAAAAAACATGTCTAATACATAACAATAAGAATGCATGAAGGTATGTTCGAGTGTTCTTTTTAGACTCTTAAATTGCTAAAATGTTTTTTTTGGTTCCACGACTAAATGACCATAGACAGAATGTCCACCCGATAAAATGATCACGCGACAAAATGCCCACGCTACATAATGTACGCAAAAAAAAAACGCAACTAATCTACACATACAGTGTAACTTCTTGCCGCGTTATCCTCGAAGGGGTCGCATGTGGCGAGTTGAATCTATTTATTTTTACAGGTAAGGGGGCCGGCCTTACGCCAACCACTTCAGTTGAAGTGGAGGTTTCCCAGCTCCCGAGAGTGCTGGTACTCATTTCTTGTGAAGGCTGAGTAAACCTTGCCAGTATTTTATTTTGGGGTTTGAAATAAACATCGAAACGGGAAATCATTTCTGACACCCTCGGTGGGATTCGAACCCGAGCTTTCGGCATGGAATGCAAGCACTCTACCACCTGAGCTATCGACCGGACCATCGGCATAATGTCCACCGATAAAATGTTCAGCGATAAAACATCCATCAACAATGGTAGGTAAAATAATTATTTACTTAGGAAATTTGAATTGTAAACCGCAGCATTTTCTAGACTTCAACATTGATTTTTTATTGTCACATTTCTTATGTCGGTTGACTTTAGGATAGTATTAATTAAGCTAAATTCTAGTTGTAATTATGTTCTTTTCTTGTCGAATATTAGACCAAGACCATCGTTGTATACTTGTACCTTCTTGAAATAAAAGTGCTGCATCATCAAGAACTGTCTTTGTCTGCAATCTCTCTAACCTCAAACGAATAGCGAAGATTCCAGCAGACTTGGAAGCATAGAGCCAGAATCCCCAACATTTGAGAGACACCAAGACGGATGAATGGATATTGTGACCTCTGGTATGCGGCTGACCACCCATACTGTAAAAAATGGTTCACTTTGCCAATGTCACCCCTGCTTCAGGGAAGGTCGGCAAGAGTTGCAGGGCTTATGTTCATTTGAGATTGGGTTTTTTATATTGTAGGTCCACATGCGGCATGTGTAAGCGCGAAATTATGCATGTCTGCTTGTGAGAATGCATTTAATATGAATCTTAAATGATACATGTCTTTGCAGCTTAGATTTAGATTCCCGGAATCCTGTACAATGTCAACCCGAAAAAAAAATTCACGCGACAAAATGTCCAAAGTCAAAATCTCCACCGATAAAATGTGGGCATTATGTTTGTGAACATTTAACGTACGTAATGATGCTGGACATTTTGTCGCGTGGGCATTATGTCGGGTGGACATTCTGTCAATGGACATTTAATCGTGCCACGATTTTTTTACAGGATGGGTGTTCAGATTCATACCTACCTATAACTCAACGAACCATACTCTTCCATACAATTATGAAACTGAATATTATTGACATTTACGTTTTGAATTGCCGTTTCCGTCAGTCTCCGCGGTGAGTGGACGCCCTTGAGGTGCGACTCACAAGCCGGACACGCTCCGCTGGCAGAATGTCGTTCATTTGTAATACTTCTGATCAATGATATGGAACTGCAGCAAACGCCCAGACGCAATCAGAATCAGAAAATCCTGTAAAATTATTATTTTAATCCTAAGTCTTACGTTCTTAATGCTTCTTGACTTATATGTTGGACCGGTCCGTAGTCCAGTGGCAACACTTCGGATTCGTAAAATGGAAGGTTGTGGATTCGGATCCCGGCGGAGCACAAAAATATACCATTTATATTTCTAAATATGCCCTTCGCTGGGTTGAAAAATTCATAAACCTTTACCAAAGTCCGGTCGATAGCTCAGTTGGTAGAGTGCTTGCATTCTACCCCGTGAGCTCGGGTTCGAATCCCACCGAGGAGGGTGTCAGAAATGATTTCCTATTTCGGTGTTTATTTCAAACCCCATAATAAAAATACCGGCAAGGTTTACTCAGCCTTCACAAGAAATGAGTACCAGCCCCCTCGGGAGCTGGGAAACCCCCACTTCAACTGAAGTGGTTGGCGTAAGGCCGGCCCCCTTACCTGTAAAAATAAATAGGTTCAACTCGCCACATGCGATCCCTTCGGGGATAACGCGGCAAGAAATTACCCTATATGTGTAGCTTAGTTAGTTGCGATCACTGAAAGGTCCATCCAACCTTACAACAACTTGGACCGGTCCGTAGTCCAGTGGCAACACTTCGGATTCGTAAAATGGAAGGTTGTGGATTCGGATCCCGGCGGAGCACAAAAATATACCATTTATATTTCCAAATGTGCTCTTCGCTGGGTTGAAAAATTCATAAATCTTTACCAAAGACCGGTCGCTGAAAGGTCCATCGAACCTTACAACAACTGGGTCTTGTTTGAGAATTGGCGCTTTCTACAGCGACGACCAAGCTCGCAGAGGGCTCTTGAGGTGTGATACATACAAAAAAAGCGCTCACCAAATAAATCGTCCTTATATTATTATTATTATGCTACTGACCACCCATGCTGTACAAAATGTTTCACTTTGCCAATGTTACACCTGTTTCAGGGAAGGATGGCAAGAGTTGCAGGGTTTATATTCATTTTAAGTTTGGATTTTGAATTGAAAGTACACATTCCGCATTTGTAAGCGCGAACTTACACGTGTTTGTTTGTGGGTGTGCATTTGATATGAGCTTTGAATATCCTTGCAACTTAGATTATAGATGATAGATTTTAGATAAGAAAGTTTAAAAAACAGAGTGTTATTTTCACAAGTTGAGCATTTATTTAACCTCGAGTACTTTCGACTTGCTTACGTTATTTTCAAGAGGACACTGTTACTAAATTGACGTAAGCATGTCGAAAGTGCTCTTATCTAATCAAATTTAAGTTGCAAAGACATACCAACATTTAAAATTCATATTAAATGCATGTCAGTAAACAGAAACGTGTAAGTTGTGTACTTACAATTTAAAATTACCTTAAATGAACGTAAGTCCTGCAACTCTTGCCGACCTTCTCTGTAACAGGGGTGTCGTTGGCAATGTGAACCATTTTTTACAAAAAGACACAAGAAGAAGATGAAGTGAATGCTAAAACCGTTGACTTATTCATTGGACTTTTAATTAATACTTTATATCATGATTTTTTCTAGTATCCCACAAGCGTCCTTGAGTTTTTTCTCAGCATTCTCGAAACCAAAACCTAATTCATTATTAATTGTTTTGTACAAAAAAAATATTAAAGATTCAGACGCCAGTTTTTTTTACGTCCATAGCTTAGTGGTTAACAATTTTTATTGGATGCTTATTACAAACATTCAATCAGACCACTAATTGGTGGCATCCTTGCGATAAATCAAAGCAATGGTCGCGGGTTCGAATCTAGTACGGCCGATTATTTGTTCAACATTTGAATTGAAGTGTAAAAAAAATCATTCCTTTAGTTCTTGTTTGTCTTATGTCCATCAAAGGTTATTTCACATGAGCAACGTTTGTATGTGTACTAGACCAATGTGCTTTGTGAACACTGGAAATTGATTTCAAAAAATATTTAAAACAGCTCAACAAGCATGACAGGAAAATCTCTGAGGGATAGAGTTAGGAATGAATGGGTTAAGAAATAATGTAATTTGAAAAAGGATGTGAAAGTTAATAAGATACAAAAGAATGTGATGAGATGGTTTGGGCATGTGGAAAGAATGAATGATGATAGACTGACAAAGTTTATATACAAAGAAAATGTGAAAGGAAAAAGAAGGTAAGGACGACCGAGAAAAGGATGGAGTGATCAGATTTAGGAGAATGTTAAAGAATGGGATATACAAAGTGAGTGTAAAAGAAGAAAATGCATGAAAAATGTGATGGATATGAATGCATTTAAAGAGGTATGTAAGGATAGGAAAAAATGGAGGCAACTCTGCAGAGGCTCTGGCCACCCCTAGCGGAATGGCGACAGAGTTACAGTTACAGTGCAGTTACATTAATATTTTCGTGTTTTACAGTTTCTTAGATTGTGTAGAATGTGATTTTAAGGACCATTTCAATGAAGGGTCATCTTTGAATCAAATAGTAGATAAGCCGAACAAGCACTGGGGGGACGATTAGACGAAATTGCCGATCGAACAATAATTGAAAATCAAAAGAATCATGATGGTAATTAAATTTTAATAGTTTGTGTGTTTTAAAAATTTCGATTTCATCATTTCCGGTTCTATTTTGGGTTTTGATTTTTTGTCCAATAAAAAAATACTCGTATGCTTTATTCATTGGGACTATAGATATAGATATTAGGCTCATTTATTTTGTGAGAGCTGTTTTTCTGAATCACACCTCAAGAGTCCCTTGCGAGCTTGGTAGTTGCTGTAGAAAGCGCCAATTCTTAAGCAAGTTCCAGTTGGTGGCCGGTTTTTGGTAAAGTATCCCTGAAGAGGTCGCATATTGTGTCGAGTAAGCCTTTTTATTTTTCATACAAGAGGGCCAGCCTTACGCCAACCACTTCAGTTGAAGTGGAGGTTTCCCAGCTCCCGAGAGGGCTGGTACTCATTTTTTTTGCATGGGCTGCGCAAACCTTCCCGGTACTTTACTTAAGATTTGAAATAAACATCGAAACAGGAAATCGGGATTCAAATCCGAGCTCTTGGCATGGAATATAAGCACTCTAACAACTAAGCTATCGACCGGACTAAATCTAAATCTAAGCTGCAAAGATATGTATCATTTGAGATTCATAATTAATGCATTCCCACAAGCAGACACGCATAATTTCGCGCTCACACATGCCGCATGTGGATCTACAATATAAAAAAAACCCCAATCTAAAATTTACATAAGCCCTGCAACTCTTGCCGACCTTCCCTGAAACAGGCTCACGTAAAAGTAAAATTTACTATAATAAAAAAAAAATACGGAAACTATATTTTTAGATACTTATTATATGAATTTACTTAAACGGTTCATAGCTTTAAGTATATTTAACGAGTAAAGGGCTTACGGAAACAGGAAGTATTGTTTACAGCAAATCACAGAAATTTACTTTTAAATTATTGATCGTTGGTTAATAAAGCAGACACGAATTGCTGATGCATATAATCATAAACTGTTAAGCAACATCTAAGCCGTCGATCGACAGTTTTCTCTTGGCGAAATTTCATAAGTGAATACTTACGAGTACACATAGACTCTATAACATATTACAGGGTACATACTATAGTGGGTTTTCGAATAAATGAAAGTTTATTATTGTGGTTTACTGTGAGTAATAATATAAACGCAGCTAAGCTACACATATAGTGTAACTCCTTTCCTGTGTTATCCCCGAAGGGGTCGCATGTTACCTATTTATTTAACCTTTTTATTTTTACGGGTAAGGGGGCCGGCCTCACACCAACCACTTTCAGTTGAAGTGGGGGTTTACCAGCTCCCGGGGGGGCTGGTTCTCATTTCTTGTGAAGGCTGAGTAAGCCTTGAGATGAAGAATTTCCAGTGTTCACAAGACACATTGGTACAGTACACATACAAACGTTGCTCATGTGAAATAACCTATGATGGAGATAAGACAAATAAGAACTAAAGGAATGATATTTTTTGCACTTCAATTCAAATGTTGAACAAATAATCGGCCCTTGCTCTCGGCATGGAATGCAAGCATTCTACCAATTGAATTATAATCTAAGTTGCAAAGATATATTAACATTAAAAGCTCATATCAAATGCATGCCCAAAAACAAACACGAGTGGTTCGTGCTTGCAAATGCTGAATGTGTACTTACAAATAAAATCCAAACCTCAAATGAACATAAACCCTACAAATTTTGCCGACCTTTCCTGACACGGGGGTAACATTGGCACAGTGAACCATTTTTTGCAGTATGGGTGGTCAGCCTCATACCAACCTATAAGTCAAGGAATACAATTAATAAATAACATTTAAGTATAAAAAAGAACAAAACCTTAAAAATAAATCTATCCAAAAACAAGTCAATAATTTCCTGTACAAAAAATGTAACAAATTAATAAACCAACATTACAGATTAGCCGCCACTAAAAAATATAATTTTCAAAAACCTTAACTATACTGTTGCCATTGTGATACACATAAAGATATTTTTAGATTAATTTAGCAAGTTAATTAGTAAACAAATATACAAAAATATGAGCAAGTATGTGACAACCGGTCTAGTGGAAAATTCGCAATCTACGAATCTCAATAAAACCAAATATCGCATAATTGTCAAACTTGTCCCGGATCTGTGTGACAATCATATAAACAGTGCCTACGTCAACAAATCGTTAAGTTTTGTGCTTGTTTGTCTTATGTCTATAAGAGGTAATTTCGCATAAGCAATGTTAGTACATAAGCAGTGTACTAGATCAATGTGTCTTATGAAAACTGGAAATTGATTTTAAAAATATCTAAAACAACTCTCACATGATTGTGTGTGTATGTTTTTTTTATTAGCTCAGATTGTGGATAATGTGATTCTTAAGACAACTTCATTGAAAGGTCATCATTGAATCAAATGATGGATAAGCCAAACAAGCACTGGTGGGACGAAATGTATTCATACATAGTTTTGAATATTAATCGAAAAATTATCATATTTTTGTTACATTTAGTCTACAAAGATTCTGAAATAAAAGTTGTACTTTTATTTATTAAACAAATGCGAGAAAAACAATAGATGTCGGTTAGTTAAGAAGTCCGGTCGATAGCTTAGTTGGTAGAGTGCTTGCATTCCATGCCGAGAGCTCGGGTTCGAATCCGACCGAGGGTGTCAGAAATGATTTCCCGATTCAGTGTTTATTTCCAACTCATAAAAATGAATACCGGCAAGGCACACAAAATTCACAAGAAGTTAGTTCGCTCGCGAGCAGGGAAACTCTCACTTCAACTGAAGTGGGAGACGTGAAGGTGGCGTCAGGACAACCCCCTTACCTGTCAAAATAAAAAAGGTTCCTCTTGCCACATGTAGTCCCTTCAGGGGAAAAGCGGCAAGAAACATGGCCTTCTGGCTTTGAACTCAAGAATTCTATCTACTGAGCTATTTATCTGTGCTTTCTCAATATTTTTAAAGACTTTAAATTGTAAAAGGAGCAATAAATGTAGCAAGAAACATGAAAATCGACAACAATTTTGCAGCTCTTGTTGCCTTCTCTTAAAACAGAAGTGGCATTGGCAAAAATTATATTTTTTTACAAAATAGTTGAACAACCTCATGAAGAATTTTTAACCAAAAGTATATCGATACCTTAAAGCAGTGTTTTTCAACCTTTTTCATGACACGACCCCCCTAGTATCAAAAAATATTTCGCGACCCCCCAACCCTTTTTTTATATATTTAATTGAATAAAATAATTTAAACTCTTATCGACTTTTTATTTAAGTCTCACAAATTATATGTTTTATAAAAAAACTGAAGTTTTCTCGACCTCTCGCGACCCCCCTACAGAGGCTCCGCGACCCCCCAGGGGGTCGCGACCCACAGGTAGAAAAACGCTGCCTTAAAGAATCAATGATATATCAAGCTAACATGGGTTTCTAAGATAAATGCACCATTTTTCCTATTTTCTACGAGAGAAAACTCTCAAACAGTGTGAAAATCCTAGAGTATGTAAGTTTGTCATGAGTATGTACTTCCTTCTAATTAGTTCACTTAATACAGTATGTTACTCCTAATAAAATGTTTCATCTGCGATTTCTCAAATCATTGAAATTAACACTTGTTAAATTTTACCTTTAAAGTGGCGATGTACGAGTATTAAAAACCTTGATAAAACTCAAAGAATAATATGTGGTCATTTTAACAATTTATTATACATGCTTAAGAACATATTTGTATTAAATTCTGTTATCAATAAATATAAATGTATTTAAGATGAGCTCACATTTTTTTTTAAATTCACGGTCGATTTCTTCTCACGGCTTGAAATGACAAAAATACATCAATTTCATTGTCAACTGATGAAATTTATAATTTAGAAATTAATTTAACATTTTAACTTGCCATCTTAGATTAACAAATAAAATTAAATAAACGAATAAACAAGAATAGGGAGGATGTTGAAGTGTCATTAGCCTATTTTTTAAAAAACAGGACGGATGGAATTAAAATAGATCAATAGTGATTTTAAAAGGCCTCAATTTATCATGAACTAGCAGTACCCGGCGTGTTTCACTACGCCATTTGGGCATGTGGTATCAATTTTTTTCTACAGATAAAAGAGGAAACAACAGGATCAAAAAAAAAAGTGTGCTAATCGGAATCAAGCTTCACACAATTTATCTCTAGGTTAATCTTCACGTTTTCTAAAAAAAAAGGTCTAGGTACAACTGTTCAGCAGCAGAGCCAAGCATAGGGAAAATCGATTGCGGTGCTCCATTTATATTTAAGATAAAAAAAATCGGCTATGTAACGTCACTCATCTAATCTATTCTAAGTTGCATGGATATAATTGTTACATTTGGAATTCACATTAAGTGCATGCCCACAAGCAGACACGTATAAGTTCACACTTGCACATTCTGCGTGTGAACCTACAACATAAAAACCCAAATCTCAAATGAACATACACCCTGCAACTCTTTGCTGACCTTCCCTGAAACAGGGGTGACATTGGCAGAGTGAACCATTTTCTATTTATAGTTGGTCAGATGCATATTGACCTATACTAATCTAATCTAATCTAATCTAAGCTGCAAAGATATATATCATTTAAGATTCATACTAAATGCATTCCCACAAGCAGATATGTATAATTTCGCGCTAACACATGCCGCATGTGGACCTACAATATAAAAACCCAATCTCAAATGAACATAAGCCTTGCAACTCTTGCCGTCCTTCCCTGAAACAGGGGTGACATTGGCAAAGTGAACCAATTTTTATATTATGGGTGGTCAGCCGCATAACAACCTATAAGTCAAGGAACGAGAAAAGAATATAAAGAAAAGAATATAAACAATACATTAAATTTTATAATCATACAATTAAAGAACTAATCTATAAAATTCACTATACTCTTTGAGCAAAGTGAAGAAATAAATGTATTCCAAACAATCAGGAATATTTTTCAATGTAACCGCACTGTGAAACGTATGCAGTTGGGGAAAATGCTTCATACAATATGATGCACTTAAGTGTTTTTTCAACTATCTCCATGAAAGTGTTTAATTTATGTTGAATTTTTGACTCCCTGTCCTGTCTTTATCCCGGCCAAGTGAATTCACATTTTTTCCCCACATTTAAAATGTGCTCTATCCATTATTTCAATAAGTGAAAGTTTTAGGTAGTGCACACGGAACATTTTCTATTGACAACAAAATTGTAAGTCGCACGGCCGGGTTAGGTAAAAGGCAAACATTTTGTTTATCTTGGTTGCTTTGGACCATTGTCACATAGAAGAAAGACGTTTAACCGCCGAGAAAAAAACGATCTTTAAATTTGTGGTGAGTATATAATTTTACAGAAATGCGTTTTTTGAAAAAACAACTATATTATGTATATTTTAATTAAAAGTATGTTTCAATAAAAGGTTTTCATAATAATAATATATTTCAATATGGTCTTCTAGTTGTGACCTACGAACTTTTGTTTATCGTATTTTTTATAAGTGCGGGATATAAAAGCTTTCTTACATTTCTAAAATTCAACATGGAATACTTGAATAACATTTTTTAATTTGGAACTTTTGTCTAGGCCAGGGGTCGGCAACCTTTTGAGTCGGAAGAGCCAAAAATTACAATTTACAAATTTCAAAGTTTTTCCTTGACTTATAGGTTGGTATGAGGCTAACCACCCATACTGTAAAAAATGGTTCACTTTGCCAATGTCACCCCTGTTTCAGGGAAGGTCGGCAAGAGTTGCAGGGCTTATGTTCATTGAAGATTGGGTTTTTATATTGTAGTTGGGGGGAGGGTGGGGGGTGAAAAGCGAGTACAAGTAGCGGAGAGATCGTTAATCGATTCAGAACGATTTAGTTTTTTTCGATCAGAAGTATAATTCTGTGTTTTTTTTATATTTGCGTATGAAGCTAAAGAGCCGTAACTTCACACCCAAAGAGCCGCATGTGGCTGGTGAGCCGCAGGTTGCTTACCCCTAACCAAACCGATATCGATCCACCATATTTGTAAAAAGTCCGGTCTATAGCTTAGTTGGTAGAGTAACTGCATTCCATGCCGAGATCTCGAGTTAGAATCCCACTGAAGTTGTCAGAAATTATTTCTCGTTTCAGTGTTTATTTCTAACCCAAAATAAAATACCGGCAAGGCTTACTCAGCCTTCATAAGAAATGAGTGTCAAGCCACTCAGGAGCTGAATAACATCCATTTCAAGTTAAGTAAAGTGGGTAAAGTTAAGTAAAATTTTCCAAACTTTTTTTTTTTCCCCATTTTTAGGTTAGGTTAGGTTTTTCCCGACTTTTGGGGAAAAAAAAATTTCCCCACTTTTGGGGAAATTTTCCCAACTTTTTTTTTTTCCCCATTTTTAGGTTAGGTTAGGTTTTTCCCGACTTTTGGGGAAAAAATAATTTCCCCACTTTTGGGGAAATTTCCCAACTTTTTTTTTTTTTTCCCATTTTTAGGTTAGGTTAGGTTAGGTTAGGTTTTTCCCGACTTTTGGGGAAAAAAAATTTCCCCACTTTTGGGGAAATTTCCCAACTTTTTTTTTTTTTTCCCATTTTTAGGTTAGGTTAGGTTAGGTTTTTCCCGACTTTTGGGGAAAAAATAATTTCCCCACTTTTGGGGAAATTTCCCAACTTTTTTTTTTTTTCCCCATTTTTAGGTTAGGTTAGGTTTTTCCCGACTTTTGGGAAAAAAAAATTTTCCCCACTTTTGGGGAAATTTTCCCAACTTTTTTTTTTTCCCCCATTTTTAGGTTAGGTTAGGTTTTTCCCGACTTTTGGGGAAAAAAAATTTTCCCAACTTTTTTTTTTTTTTCCCAGATTTGAAAGTGGGAACCATGCGCAGGGGGATAAGTGGGAACAATGCGCAGGGGGAAATTTCCCAACTTTTTTTTTTTTCCCATTTTTAGGTTAGGTTAGGTTAGGTTAGGTTTTTCCCGACTTTTGGGGAAAAAAAAAATTCCCCACTTTTGGGGAAATTTCCCAACTTTTTTTTTTTTTCCCATTTTTAGGCGTAAAGTAAAAGTTACTGGGTTGTTCATTTTAGATTTGGATTTTAAATTATGAGTGGGTACACATGCAGCATTTGTAAGCGTGAACTTACATGTGTCTACTTGTGAGCATGCATTTTATATGAATCTTTAATGTAAATGTATATTTGCAACTAAGATTATGTATTGTAGTTGAATATAATGGTCTTCTTCTATTGGGTGGTTTCAAAATTTACCGACCTCGTTGCTGAAATATCGAGAATTGAGAACCACTGTTTATTTGATCACCATCAAACTTCACAGGATTCGTTCTAAGAATATGTTACATGTTTCCTGAAAATTTCGTCAAAATCGGATGAGCGGTTTATGAGTCTATAGGGGACATACATACATACATACATACATACATACATACATACATACATACATACATACATACATACATACATACATACATACACACATCCTTCTTTATAGATATAGATTGATAGCTCACTCTTTTCGTTTAATTCTTGACTACTTTTTTTTCAATTATTTCTGTTTAAATTTTACAATGAAGTAAGAAAGCTAATTTTAAAGAAATGAAATTTTCTTAAGATATTTTTGAATTAAAAAAAAAAATCCTTGCTCGTTTTTATGTTTGTTAAGTGCAGTTTATGATCATTTGAGATTTGACTTTAGTTTGTGAGTACACACGCAACATTGGTAAGCGTGAACATACACGTGTCTGTTTGTAAGCATGCATTTTATATGAAAAAAAAGTTAATAAATCTTTAAAACTTAGATTATCTATTATCGTTTATAATTATAAAGATGCGATTTTTTGTTCGTCAGTATCTCATTTGCATTTTAATAACGCATTGCCTACTTTTGGACGTGATCCAATTTTTAGATTATCCATATGAGTCTTGAATGTTTTTCTGTATGGATTGTGTAATTTTTTTAAGTACATATTACATAACATAAACAAAATTGTATCTCTTGTATGATCTTGTGTTCACCTTGGCCCTAAAATTTAAAATATATGGTTCAATTTACTTGATTGGGTACAAACATTCATGTATTTAAAATATAAACGTTAAATTAGACTCTACCGTATTGTAAACAATGCCAGATACATCATCGCCTCAGTGCTTATTTGGCTTACCTATGATTTGATTCAAAGATGACCTTTCAATGAAATTGTCTTAAAAGTCATATTCTACAAAATCTGAGCTAATAAAAAAACGTAATTTACGAGTTGTTTTCAATATTTAAAAATCAATTTCCAGTTTTCATAAGACACATTGGTACAGTACACGTACAAAAGTTGTTCATGTAAAATTACCTCTGATGGAGATAAGACAAACGAGCAATAAAGGGACGACATATAAAATGAGAGGTGTGCTATATTAGTATTCATTGTAACATGAAAAGTAGTGTTGCAATGAACAAATAGAAAAATAAATACTTGTGTAGTTTTTTCCGCTCTTTGACCCTTGAAAAAAATTAGATGGTTCACTGCTGCTGATGATGCCTTTAAATGCGAAAATTTTCGAGAATAAAATAATTAAAAAAATAGTGAATTAAAACTGTGTTTTAAAAAAAAAAGATGTGGGTCCAAAGACAGATTTTCTAAGTTAATTTTTAATATCAATTTCCGGTAAGAACATTTTTTTTTTTTTTTTAATTATTAGTGAATGTAGGAAAACACATCGGTATCTTTTAACAAATAGATCATTCAATTTCGAGGTCGAAAATAAATGATTCGACGTCCTTTTCGACAAACATAAGGAACACATTTTTTTTATGTTTTCAAATAGAATAATAACCTAGATAATCACAGGATATGAAATCATTAAGTACCTAATTACTGCCACTTAAAGTAGAAGGAAATATATTTATTTATGTATTTTAGAAAAGGTCAAAATTACGTAATTTATTTTGAGTGATTTTTGCTTCGTATCTGTGAATGATGTGAAACTGACCACCAATACTGTAAAATATGGTATACAATTCAATTTTGTTCACAAAAAATTCATTTACCTAGACGTAGCCTGTATGACGATACGCTACTAAGCTGCGCATACAGTGCATCTTTTTACCGCGTTATCCTGGAAGGTGCAGCACTAGTCATGTTAAACCTTTTTTTATTTTTACAGGTAAGGGGGTCGGCCTTACAGAAACCAATTCACTTGTTTGAAGTGAAGGTTTCCCAGCATATCGAAAGGGGAGGTTTTTCAATTTTTGAGAAAGCCGAGTAAACCTTGCTTGCATTATATCTTCTGTTTTAGTTTTGATGTCCATACATACATATTTATTGATTTTAAAAAATGTAATTAGTCGTGTATGTTCCTTGACTTAAAGGTTTGTCTGAAGCTGACCACCCATGCTGTAAAAAATAGTTCACGTTGTCATTGTTACCTTTCTCGCAGGGAAGGTCGGAAAAAGTTGCTGTACGAGTACTGTATTTGAGGTTTGGTTTTTGAATTGTAAGTCTATATGCAGAATTTGTAAGCGCGAACTTCCACTTGTCTGTTTGTGAGTATGCGTACAGTATGAACTTTAAATGTTAATACATCCTTGCAACTTAGATTAGATTAGATTAGGTTTAAAAGAAACACCACAAAGGGGAATAATTTCTGCCACCTCTGTTATAATGATTTTTTTCGTTGAATTATTAATTCACAATTACCCAATGGCTTCTGTTGAATCAGGGTCAAAGGTATGTCAATAAGACATGACGCAGGTGTGGTTTGAACTTGCGACTGTCTCAATAACGTAAATTGAAGTGCCATACCGCTCCCCTAGTTCCTGTTTGCCGTATAGACCTATTCTGTCAATTATTACTTTTTAGTGCAGTTGTCTTAAGAATCAAATTCTACACAACCTGAGCTAAGAAAAACGTAAAACTCGATAATGTAAGAGTTGTTTTAAATATTTTTTAAATCAATTTCCTGTTTTCATAAGACACATTGGTCCAGTACACATGCAAACATTGCTTATGTAAAATTAGCTTAATGATCTATACGGCAAACAAGAACTAAGGCAGCGATTACTGCAGAAAGGAGCGCAACTTCATCAGGACGATGGACGAGTCATGAGGAATGTAAATGATGAGCTCTGAGCTCGAGTCTCAACACTTCTTCCACATTACCATAATGAATTCGTGTCCTGATGAAGGATAGGCCAGGAAACGTGCAAAGCGAGAGGAAGACCTAGGAGGAATGAGCAGAATATACGTTACTTAGGTAGTAGTACTTCAGACCGGTCCGTAGTCGAATGAGAGCACTTCGGACTCGTAAATGGAAGGCTGTGGGTTCGAATACGGGCGGAGCACAAAAAATAAACCATTTATATTTTTAAAATTTGCTCTTCGCCGGGTTGAAAAATTCATATACCTTTACCGATGCCCGGTCATCAAAGGTCCATCATTAAGCCTTACAGTAACTGGGTCTTGCTTGAGAATTGGCGACGACGACCAAGCTCGTAAAAAAGTCGATAGATCAATTGGTAGAATGCTTGCATTCCATGCCGAGAGCAAGGGTTCGATGCCAAGACGTACGTGCATATCTTTTATACAAGGACACAGTAAATATAGCACCTCCTTTCGACTATAGCACCATTCCTTATAAATAACAGCTCTCCTGACTCTGTAGGCGGACACTTAACGTGTTCCGGGCTGAATTTAATTGGCGCTGGTGTCATGCACAGAAATGTTTCTATTACGCAACTTAGCTACACATATAGTGCTTCTTTGTACATATTATGTCAAACAGAGGTAATTTCACATGAGTAATGTTTGTATGTGTACAGGACCAATGTGTCTTATGAAAACTGGAATTTGATTTCAAAAATATTTCAAACAACTCTCCGCTCAGTAGCTCACTTGGTTTAGTGCTTGCATTCCGTCCTGAGGGCTCGGATTCGAATCCCAACGAGGGTGTCAGAAAGATATCCCGTTTCGGTGTTTATATCCAAACCTAAAATTAAATACCGACAAGGTTTATTCAGCCTTCACAAGAAATGAGTACTAGCTGGGAAAACCCCACTTCAAAGCGGTTGGCGTAATTTCACATGCGAAACTCTTCGAGGATAACGTAGCAAGAAGCTACAATAAATGCGTAGCTTAGTTGCGTTAGTTGAACGGAATCTATGCTGCACAACCAAAATGCCAGCTAAAAAGACTGCAGTCTGTAATGAACGCCAGTGTCCGCCTGATTTATGGTCAGAGCAAGTACCTACTGCCAAATTACTCCACTCCTGCAGAAGCTTCACTGGTTGAGGATCCCAGAAAGGATCAAATTCAAGCTGGGCCTCACGGTACACAAAGCGCTGCATGGAGTGGCGCCAGAGTACTTGCAGGAGCTGATATTACCGAGGAGTCTGAGTGAGAGGGGGCTCACTCTGCGATCTGCCGACAGTGCTCTTACATCTGTCAGCACACAATGCAGAAAAAGAAGCACAGTGTTTGGAGACCGCGCTTTCGCCGTTGCGGGACCGTCCACTTGGAACCAGCTGCCTCCTGAAGTGCGTGCCAAGGAAGGGATCGAGAGCTTCAAGAAGAGAATGAAGACCCATTTCTTCACGGCCGCGTCAAGCCTGAAAGCGCCCTGGCAGTGACAGTAGTCATGAAACGGCGCTATAAAAATCATCATCATCATCATTGATGGACTGCCACTTGAAAAATAAATCACTTCAAAAAAATTCTGAGCAGTATGTTCAAGTAATGCAATAAATTATTTCGCGTTAACAGTATTCTGTTACACTGTCACTGAGTTATTTATCAATCTGTGAGGCATGATCGTTTCGCCTTATGTGACGGCCGTTGTGCAAGCCACCCACCCGTTTATTGTTGGCGGCAATGTAGAGCATTACGTGTTATGTGACATTAAAATGTTTCATATTGCGTTATGCAGCAACAACAGTGTCCTGGCCTATTTGGAGGAGAAAGTTGCAAAAGAAACATGTAGAATGTACCTATTTAGATCATGATTGAAGTCAACATTTTGATACTTCAAAGACAATCTAATCTAAATTGCAGATGTATGTAACATTAAAGACACTTTGACAGTTCATATTTGATCTTTAGTAAATTTTATAGAAATAAAGCTCCTTGACTATTACCTTGGTATGAGGCTGACCCCCTGTGCTGTAAAATTGGTTTGCTTTTCACCCACACTCGCTCACTCGCAACGCAACGCAAAAAAAAAAACGCAACTAAGCTACACATATAGTGTAACTTCTTGCCGCGTTATCCCCGTAGGGGTCGCATGTGGCGAGTTGAACCTATTTATTTTTACAGGTAAGGGGGCCGGCTTTACGCCAACCACTTCAGTTGAAGTGGCGGTTTCCCAGCTCCCGAGAGTGCTGGTACTCATTTCTTGTGAAGGCGGAGTTAACCTTGCCGGTATTTTATTTTGGGGTTTGAAATAAACACCGAAACGGGAAATCATTTCTGACACCCTCGGTGGGATTCGAACCCGAGCTTTCGGCATGGAATGCAAGCACTCTACCACCTGAGCTATCGACCGGACAACACTTGAGCTAATCAATGTAATCTAAGTTGCAAATATATGTAACATTTAAGATTCACATTACACGCATTTTTACAAGCAGACATGTATAAATTCGCATTTAAACATGCCGCATGTTGACCTACAATATATAAACTCGAATCTCAAGTGAACATACACCCTGCAAATCCTGCTGACCTTTCCTGAAAAAGGGGTGATATTGGCAAAGTGAACCATTTTCTACAGAATGGATGTCAGCCGCATACCAACCTATAAGTCAAGGATACTTCAAACACAATACCGGTCAAATTAACTGGTTTTATATTTTGTACGGTTTGCGTATTAACACTGTGACAGTTCATATTTGATCTTTTGTAAATTTTATAGAAATAAAGCTCCTGGACTAATAGGTTGGTATGAGGCTGACCCCTCGTGCTGTAAAAATTGGATTGGAAAATGGGATTCACATTAAATGCATTCTCACAAGCAGACACGTACAAGTTCGTGCTTGCAGCCTACAGCATAAAAACCCAAATTTCAAATGAACATACTCGTACACATACACCCTGCAACTCTTGCCGTCCTTCCCTGAAACAGGGGTTAACATTGACAAAGCGAACCATTTTCTACAGTAGGGTGGTCAGCCACATACCAACCTATAAGTCAAGGAATCTCGAATAATACAAATATCAAATTTAAATTACCTACAATATAGAAACTTCACAACCTTATAACAGACACTAACACAGGCAAGCTAAACACACAACATCATATTCGCAACAGTATGTTTTTTTTTTGGTGCATCTATTCTCATTTAGAATGAGTACCAGTTAATCATGTAATTCAGTACATATGCGTATGTTTAGTTTTCCTAGCGGCAAAGCAAGACAACACAAAAAGTGATTGCAAAACCGCGTACAGTGCCGACAACAAAGGTTGGTTCATTAATAAGTCTGTGACTGAGTTTCACAACCTTGCCGCAATGTGCGAGCTAATGTCACTATTGTAACAACGAGCCGCTTACCTATTTACATTATTTTATTATTTTTCTCTTTGATAATTTGACCACCCATACTGTAAAAAATGGTTCACTTTGCCAATGTCACCCCTGTTTCAGGGAATGTCGGCAAGAGTTGCAGGGCTTATGTTCATTTGAGGTTTGGTTTTAATTTGTAAGTACACATTTAGCATTTGTAACTTACACGTGTCTGTTCGTGGGTATGCATTTGACATGAGTTTTGAATGTTAATATATCTTTGCAACTTAGATTATATATTATTTTTAAGGGTTTGGTGGTTTACACAGTGAAAGTCCATTGTATATTAAATAAATAAACACAGTTTTAATTCACTTTTTAAAATTTTATTGTTGTCTAGTACTTTCGCCTATAAGTTTCCTGAAGATGCCTTATAGGCGAAAGTACTAGACAACGATAAAATTTTTAAAAGGGAATTAAAACTGTGTTAATTTATTTAAACAGATTATATATTATTATTATTATCTACAGTAGATAGAATAAGTCAAATACGTATGTGTTATACTTTTAAATCATTACATTCTATTGTTCACTTATCAACATGGTATTTCGAGCAACCCAAGGATATAAAACCCATTAATTAAAGTACTACGAAAGGCGCGAGTTAGTTTAACAATAAACAAAAATAACAAGCCGGTAGTTGTCTGGCTTATATTGTCTTTTAAAACTAATATCCAAGTGTAAACTTCACTTTTAGAGTTTTACAGAAAATGTATAAGAATTAAAACGCTCAATAGAAGAACTGTTTCGGTTTACTTGCAGTTTTTTTTTTGTACGCGTAAGGTTCTAAACTTGGGTAGCTAAATACATTTTGCAAGTCACGATTGCAAGCCCACAGCTGGCGCCCGACTTGTCACATTTGACAGAAATGCAACTTAGATAATACGTATTAAAATATCGCTACCTTAGAGGTAAGACTGAATAAGTGAAGCTGATTCACTGATTTGAGGAATTGTGGATTTAACACTTTAATTGGGAATAACTTCTCATAGTAAGTAAATTAATTATAAGGCAGTGCTCACGAAAAATTGGTAAACTACACGATTTTCACTCATTTTTAGTGTTTTCTCTCGTAGATAAAGAAAGAAGGTGCATTTATCTGAGTAACCTATGTTAGCTTCATATACTCATATATTCAGTTTTACCTTTAAGGTATATATTTTAGTCACTCTATGGCAATGCTTGATATTCAACTGACATTTTGTTTAGTTGTATTATACCGAGTGCGTTAATTCTTAAAACTTGGCTTTGCTGACTGTTTGACATTGTGGATACTAAAGTAATCTTTAATCTAACTTTAAATATATATTCAAATATGAAATGCATTTAATATAAATGCATTCCCACAAACAGACACGTGTAAGTCCGCAATTCCAAACGCTGCGCGTGTATTTGCACATTCAAATCAAAAACCTCAAATGAACATAAGCCCTGAAACTTTTGCCGACCTTCCCTGAAATATGGGGTATTGTCAATTAGGCATTTGGTAATATTGTCGTCTACTTAGTGCTTGTTTGTCTTATGTCTCCATCTGAGGTAATTTCACATAAACAATTTTTGTATGTGTACTGGACCAATGTGTCATATAAAAACTGGAAATTGATTTTACAGTAAAAAAAACCCCTCACATTATCGTGTGGTTTTTTTCCAAGCTCTGGTTGTGTTTTTTATGCAATAAAGTCAAATGTTTTCCACTTTACAGTTAATTTTCTTGGCTCAGATCGTGTAGAATGCGATTCTTAAGACAATTTCATCTTTAAATCAAACGGTAGATGAGCCAAACAAGCACTGAGCAGACGGTCTGTATTTATTTTCGGAAATCAAAAGTGGCACACTGTATACCTTGTTAGGCTGGTCCAAAATTTGGGGCAACAGTACTTGTCGCTCCAATAGCGGAGCAGTCGTGATAACTTTCTGTTTCGTTTGGTACACGCTAATGACATCTCTCTCCGGACTATAATGCGTGGCTATAATACATCTGATTCCTTAAAGTGGTGTAGGCTTTGTTTCGTTTGAATTTGGGACACTGATTCTCAAAGTATTTTTATTTACACCTTTTTTTAATCTATTCTTTGTGGTGTACAATCAAGTTTATTATTATTATTATTATTCTGTTAAAAATAATATAGGTACATCGCTCCCCCAGTTCTTGTTTGCCGTGTAAGCCAATTCTGTCAAATATGACTTTTTAATGCATTGTATTAAGAATCAAATTCTACACAATCTGAGCTAAGAAAAAACATAAAACTCGATAATGTGAGAGTTGTTTTAATTATGTTTTAAGTCAATTTCCTGTTTTCATAAGACACATTGGTCCAGTACACATGCAAACACTGCTCATGTAAAATTGATGGCACAGTTGGTAGAATGCTTGCATTTCATGACGAGAACAAGAGTTCGATCCCCACCGAGGGTGTCAGAAATGATTTCCTATTTTTTTGCAATTCCTTTACTTACAGGTTGGTTTAAAGCTGACCACCCACATGGAAAAAATGTTTCACTGTGCCAACGTCACCCCTGTTTCAGAGAAGGTCAGCAAGAGTTGCAGGGTGTATGTCCATTTGAGACTTGGTTTCTATATTGTAGGTTCACATGCGCGAGCGCGAACTTGTACGTGTTTGCGTGTGAAAATGTTTATAATGTGAATCTTCAATGCTCTGCAACTCTGCAACTTAGATTAGTTTAGAAATATTTTTTTACAGTTTGACAAGCGTTAGTAAAAGGCTCACGTTTTAACGCTATTGTAAGTATCATGTACTGCCTCCAGCGCCTTGTACTAAGTATATCAGAATGGTGATAGGGAAATCAAGCGACCAAAACGTGACACATTTTGTATTGAATCGTTTCGCAACAAGAAGTACGTTTTCATGTCGAGATACGACCCGTCAGAAATATTTCAATTTAATAATATAAAATAAAAACTGCCGAGTAACTTGTTGTTTGAGGTTGTTTGTCTTATATGCATCAGAGGTAATTTTACATGAACAACCTTTGTACGTGGACTGAGACAATGGAAACTGGAAATTGATAGTCAAAAATATTTAAAACAATTCTCACATTATCGTGTTTTACGTTTTCTAATTACTTCAGATTGTATGGAATGTGATTCTTATGAAGATTTCATGAAACGTCATCTTTTATTCAAATGGTAGATAGGCCAAACAAGCACTGGACGGACAAACGACTGCCTTAATTTACCAATCAGGAAATACAATAAAATGATATTTCTTCTTATTTTAGTGCCAATTGTATCATGTGTCATATTTTGCACTAAACCAGCTTCTTCAGGATACCTTTGTGATGTACAAGGCGAGCAAGAAAGAATTAATTTATAACTTGTAAAAATGGCGAACCTCCCTGAAACAGGGGTGAAATTGGAAAAGTGAACATTTTTTTACAGTATAGGGGGTCAGCCTCATACCAACCTATAAATCAAGGAAAAGCATACCGACCTCTAATTGATGCTACACCAGGGCGTTTAAATCAATCTAGAATTTATTTATTTCGACCTGGATTATTTTACGGGCGATGTTCTGAAATTTGTGGGGCTAATCATGGGTGTATACCAATTGTTCTCGAAATAACTAATTCCAAAATATTCATTAACTAAGTAAATAATTTTTCATAGTTCATTAGATAACTTAAGTAAGTATTGGTCTTTTAAACCACATTATAGTAATTTAACAAATACTTCTAAAAGTCACCAATAACAAAATATTTGCTTGCCTTTTCCCCAGCAACCCGGCTGAGTGACGACACAATATTTTTTATGCGAATTCAAGTGCGGACTTCATGGTGGTTAAAGGGTGAAGAAAATGATAGACAGGAAATTTTGTCTTCATTATTATAATAATTGTAAAATAATCGTGAAAACGCAAAATAACAAAAAATTGTTGATTTTCTTAATAGACTGCTGTCAAACGTGATGACTGTCTGATTTGTCTTTTGCTTGCATCTTTACTTGCAATTTGTTATAAAAACTTTCATGTAATTTACTTGAAGTAACCGCCGACCATTTCTAATACAAGTTTTCATTACAGAGACTGAAACTTTCTCCAATTTCACCGAAATTAGCTGCTAATAGAGTCTTTGTTTTAAAATAATTTAAGTGTTTGATTTTAAAAAGAATCATGCTTTTATTTTTTCAGCTGTATCGATTTATGTAATTCTATTTTGTATGGTCTGTGTATTAGAACTGTGAAAACACATATTTGATCTTTACTAAATTTTACAGAACTAAAGCAATTCTATTTCAACACTGCTTTAGTTTCACTCTATAATCTATAATCTATAATCTAAGTTGCAAGGATATATTCATTTAAAGCTCTCAGATGTAAGCCCATAAACCAACAAGTGTAGTTCGCGCTTACAAATGCTGAATGTGTACTTACAAATAAAATCCAAACCTCAAATGAACATAAGCCCCACAACTTTTGCCGACCTTCCCTGAAACAGGGGTAACATTGGCAAAGTGAACCATTTTTTACAGTATGGGTGGTCAGCCTCATACCAACCTATAAGTCAAGGAATATGAATAAAAAATTACATTTAAATATATAAAAGAACAAAACCTTACAAAGAAATCTATACAAAAAAAGTCAGAAATTTCCTATGCAAAAAATGTAGCAAATTAATACACCAACATTAGAAATCACCATTGCAGATTAGCCGCCACTTCTTCCTGTCCTTGCACACTTCTTTCATTTCATCCAGAGTCATAACCTTTTTCATGCAAGTCCTCCTTTTATTATGACTCTGGATATCCCATTCATTCGCTATTTCAGAAATTTGATCCATCCATACTTTTCTCGGTCTTCCTCTACCACGAAATCCATCTATTTTAGCAACATATACTTTATTACTCAATTTATTAATATCCACAAACGATTTCGATCGCTCACGATCATCATCAGCTAAAACAAAATTCAACAAAATTATGAATTTTGTTGTATCTGAAATAACGGACGACCTTACGCCAACCACTTCTGTTGATGTGGAGGACGATCATGTCGGGGATGAGTATGAATAAAATTGTATTTTACTGAGGCGTGCAAAGATAGGAGGTGGGAACAAATCTGCAGAGGCTCTAGTCACCCCTCACAGAGCTCCGACAGACTTAAGGCCTGTTGCACAAGCCTCCAATAAATATTTGATTGACACATTAAATTTGATTGCTTGATTATGGTAAGGACCTCGGTTAAATATTTCTCGGAAGTGGGTAATAATATATTAGAATTTGAACAGGAAAGATAATGTATATCAGCTGACTAACGTATATGCATACATTTTTTTTATTTGGTGGGAGAAATCACACTTAATTTTTGTTTTTGTCTGATTGGAATTTGATGCAGCAGGCTCTGAAATGTACAGAAAAAACGGGAAAAAATAAAAAATAGGTCTTACCTCATTCCATCAAATCCATCATCAGAGCCGTTGATGGTGAGGACTGGTGCTCTGGCATAGGCTTTGGCCACCCTTCTGTTGCGCTCCAAGACGATGACCTTGGCCCAGATCTCGTCATCGATCTGGGTCCACTTATCCAGTACTTCTTGGATGTGCTCCTGTGGAGAAGAGAAACGAAGACAGGTTAGATGAATCCAAAAATGAAGAAATCATGAAAGGAATCGTCTAACAATATGGATAAAAAAATGAAGAAATCATGAACGAAATACGCAACGCAACTCAAACGCAACTAAGCTACACATATAGTGTAACATCTTGCCGCGTCACATGGTATAAGCCGTTAGTCTGTGCTATGGCTGAGTAGGCCAAGTGGGCTGATCTTTCTAGCGTGTTTATAATAGAACAACGTTGGTTCGATCCGCGCCTGGGTCATTTGACCATAACTTTGACACTGATTTAACAGATGTTATTGGATATTTATTCATTCATTCAAACAAACAACAATGAATTATTAATTGATTATATTATAACCTGTTTCTGGCCAGGCAGAATAGGTTGGTGAATCGCATTCCTCTTCATAAATCTATTTAAAAATCTCGCATGTGGCGAGATGAACCTATTTATTTTTACATGTAAGGGGGCCGGCCTTACGCCAACCACTTCAGTTGAAGTGGGAGTTTCCCAGCTCCCGAGAGGGCTGGTACTCATTGTGAAGGCTGAGTAAACGTTGCCGGTATTTTATATTGGGGTTTGAAATAAACACCGAAACGGGAAATCATTTCTGACACCCTCGGTGGGACTCGAACCCGAGCTCACGGGGCGGAATGCAAGCACTCTACCAACTGAGCTATCGACCGGACAGCTATTTAACAAGTGAATTGATATAGCATTCGCGTCAGAAATCTAGTAACCTTTATTAACAAAAAAGTAACACGCTACCAATGAGATATATTTAATGTAAGTACTCATTTCATTACTGTTTTTACTTTTTTTGCGAAACCGAAAATTTTAAGTCAGTACGTAATCATCTTTAATTGAAACGGCGTGTTGGCATTTGTAGAGATTAAGGAATGAGAGCACTGTAGAAATTAGCAATAAATTTAATGGAGTTTTGTTAATGCCTAGCAATAATTTCGTTGCACTGTTTTCCACAAATGAAGAGCTAGCAATTCGCCTCGGTCTCATTAATTCAGTCAGACAAAAGCTCTAAGATTTCGTGTCACAATCGGCCTTTGCAGTTTGAGTACCTACCATTGCTTTGAAGATGTATAAAAATACCAAGATAAAGTGAGACATAGTAATGAGTATGAGAAATTAATAATTTAAGTTTTTTTTTAAATATAATTTGTTGTGTATATTCCATGACTTATAAGTTATAGGTTAGTATGTATGTGGCTGACCACCCATAATGTAGAAAATGGCTCACTTTGCCAGTATAACGCCTGTTTTAGGGAAGTTCGGAAAGAGTTGCAGGGCTTATGTTAATTTGAGATTGGATTTTTATATTCTAGGTCCACATGTGGCATCTACAAGCGCGAACTTATATGTGTTTACATGTGAAAATGCATATAATGTAAATCCTCAATGTTACATATATTTGCAACTTAGAAAAATTTAATTTAGATTCGGTGGAAATCAAACTAATAATAGAATTAAAGGAAAATCTGTTTGTAAACGACAACAGGATTAAGAAATCGTTATGTTGAGTTTTATTCAAGCTACAAGAGGATGTTAAAGTAAAACGGGATATGTGAAAATGATAAATGACAATATGGATGATGATAGACTTCTTGACTTGTAGGTTAGTATGAGGCTGACCACATATACTGTAAAAAGATGGTTCACTTTGCCAATTTCACCCTTGTTTCAGGGCAGGTCGGCAAGAGTTGCAGCTAATGTTCATTTGAGATTGGGTTTTTATATTGTAGGTCCACATGCGGCATTTGTTAGCGCGAACTTATACGAGTCTGCTTGTGTGAGTGCATTTAATATGAAGCTCAAATGATATATATATCTGTGCAACTTAGATTTAGATTTAGAATGACTGACTATTTTTTTTTCGAAATTGATCATCATCATCTTCTAAAGGCAGCGCCTTGTTGTATCAGCCATCTGTCTCTGTCTGCTGCCATCCTCTTGAGATGCGAATAGGAGGAGACATCCATGAGCCGCTTCACATTCTTGAAGTAAGAAGTTCTTGGGCGACCTCTTGTGCGTTGTCCCAAGATTTTGCCTTCAAAGATGTTGCTTAGAAAGGTGCTGTGTCTGATTGAGTGCCCTATTAGCTTGGCTTTCCTCTTTAAAATATGATTTATCAACTCGAAATTGATAATGTAAGAAAAACAATGTTTCTTAAGCTTTTTGGTCTTAGTAAAAGAGGGACAGTAATGAAAATATTTAGGAGCATTTATTGATTATTTAGCTAATTTAGTAAGGTTAAAAAAATATATTGAACGGAAAAATTACTACTATAATCTCTATAATCCAAGTTGAAAAGACATGTAAACATTTAAAAATTCATTCATTCATTCGGGGTGAAATGAATTCTCAATTTGTGAAAATAAAACTCTACGTGTGTGTGTGTGTGTTTTTTTTTTAATTTCTCAGAAAAAAAAAAAAAAAAACCTGTGTATGCATAGAATAACGCGTGGTCTATATTAACTGATGTGGCTTACAAATTAGACTTCAACGCGTAGGATCAGCGGAAAACTGGAGTGAGAAGAATGCGTAATTGATGATGAGAACGTGAAGAGTGTTTAAAACAAAAAATAACTCGTTAAAATCGAGAGCAAATCGTGATGGAAAATTAGGGCAAATTTTAACTACTCACTGTCGGGGTACCCGAGCAAGACAATTTATTTCGATTCATCGTTCAAGGCTTAGTGCGAGAAATTAATATGTGTCTAATCTAATCTAAGTTGCAAAGATATGTTACATTGGGGATTCACATTACATGTATTCTCACAAGCACGTACAAGTTTGCGCTTAAACATGACGCATGTAAGCTTACAATATAGAAACCAAGTCTCAAATGGGCATACACCCTGCAACTCTTGCCGACTATCCCTGAAACAGGGGTGACATTGGCGACATGAGTACTTGTAAGAATTTTAGCAATCTTATTCACAGATTGTGAGTTTGTAATCTAAGTTGCAAAGATAAATAAGCATCTAAGTATAATCACTTATTGTCTTTGATCTTTTGTGGTTGGTATACAGCTGACCACCCATGCCACAGAAAATGGTTCACTTTGCCAATGAGTAATGACACCTCAGTTTCAGGGAAGGTAGGTAAAAGTTGCAGGGTTGCATGGGCTCCTTTGAGGTTTTGATTTTTATTTAAGAGTACACACAAGCAGTATTTGCAGGCGCGAACATACACGTGTCTGTTTGTGGACTTGTATTTAATATTAATTTTAAATATCAAAATATCTTAGCAACTTAGATTCTAGATAGAACGTAAAAATAAATCTGAACTTGTAAAATAATATTCTGTTTTTTTCAATTATTATACTTTCTCATCTACTTAAGTATGTTATTGTGACTCATAGAATAACAAAATTTCAATCGAATAAAATATACTATCGCACCAATGCACTTTACATTTGCTGGAGAGATGTTTTCCGGTATCTGTTGCCGCGGTCTGTGGGAGCTGGAGCTTCCGGACGTTTGACCCATTTCTACGATGGCCTTCTTTAGCGTGAAGTATGATGATGAAGATGATCTTGACGAGAACATTCACAGTTTTCATCACAATGCTCATCAAGATCATCGTCATCATCAATACTTCACGCTGAAGAAGCCCATCGTAGAAATTGGTAAAACGTCCGGAAGCTCCAGCTCCCACAGACCACGGCAGCAGATCCCGGAAAACATCCCTCCAGCATCATCAGCCGGCCGTGTAAGGCTAAAAATCTTATTCACTTTACATTTGTTTCTCAAAATTGTAAACAATCTAATTCTAATACAAAACAATACAAATACAAAACAATACTAATACAAAGATATCATGTTGAATAAGTAATAATTCGACGACTTTCTCTCTCGAAAACGCGAGAATACAGCTAGATGATCATCAGATTCCGCCCGGCCATGTGATGAGATGAAAAATCAATAGCGTGACCCGAGCAATTTATTATTACGTCCCATCAGTGCTTGTTTGGCTTATCTACCATTTGATTCAAAGATGACCTTATCATTTTATCAAGTATCACATTCTGCACAATCTGAGCCCAAGAAAAAAACGTACAACACGTTTTATTAATGTGGGAGTTGTTTTAGATAATTTTAAATAAATTTCCAGTTTCCAAAAGGCACATTGGTCCAGTACACATAAAAAAAATTGCACATGTAAAATTTCTCTGATATTCTTTGATTTATAGGTTGGTATGAAGCTGACCACCCATACTGTAAAATATGATTCACTTTCCCAATATCACCCCTGTTTCAGGGAAGGACGGCAAGAGTTGCAGGATGTATGTCCATGTGAGATTTGGGTAGTTATGTTGTAGGTTCAAATGCGGCATATGCAAGCTCTAGCTTGTACGTGTCTGCTAGTGAGAATGCATGCAATGTGAATCCACAATGTAACATATCTGTGCAACTTAGATTAGATTAGATAAGATAGGTCGGTATGAGGCTGACCACCCATACAGTAAAACAATATTAACTTTGCCAATGTCACCCCTGTTTCAGGGAAGGTTGGTAAAAGTTGCAGGGTTTATGTTCATTTGAGGTTTGATTTTGAATTTTTAAGTACGCATTCAGCATTAATGGTAAGCGCTAAATTACACGTGTCTGTTTGTGGGAATGCATTTGATATGAGTTTTGAATGTTAATGTATCTTTGCAATTTTGCAACAACAACAACAACTATTGATTATAGATTATAGAGATGAGACAAACAAGCACAATTGGGCTCTTCATTGTGCGAGAGATGGAATAATCAGCCAGACATGTTTATCTGTTTTTACTCAGAAAGAGAAAATTATGAGTTATGTTGGCATGCTCATCGCACAGCGCGGGGAATGCTACGTGCTTTTATCTTAGAAATGGAAAAATACCTCTAAAAATAGACAGCATTGGCGGGAGTTCATTAAAGAAACAATTTTAGATTTATAGAAACTGATTTTTTTTTGACGTTTCCTCGACGTTACTGTAACTGTAACTATGTCGTCATTCTGCTATGGTTGTCCAGAGTCTTACTAGATTCGACTCATTTGCGTACCTCTCTCAATTCATTCATATCCATCACGTTTTTCATACATTTCCTTTTTTTACATTCGCTTTGTATATCCCATTCTTTCTTCGGATGACCACTCATGCTGTAGAAAATGGTTCACTTTGCCAATGTCACCCCTGTTTCAGGGAAGGTTGGCAGGAGTTGCAGGGTGTATGTCCCGTTTGAGATTTAGTTTTTATGTTTGAACATGCCAATATTTTTAATTATAATTTTAATTTTAATTTTTCCCACTCACTAATACCTACACACTGAAATTCTAGTCAAAATTCAATTATATTTCATGAACACGTTTCTATTATTATTACAATTACAATTATTATTATTATTATTTTTTGATTAATGATGTAAAATAATAATAATAATAATTGTAATTGTAATAATAATAGAAACGTGTTCATGAAATATAATTGAATTTTGACTAGAATTTCAGTGTGTAGGTATTAGTGAGTGGGAAAAATTAAAATTAAAATTATAATTAAAAATATTGGCATGTTCAAGTGAATGTAAGGCTGATTTGATATATGTAATTCTGTTTTTATCTCTTATTGTTTGGTGTCATTACGGTTATCATGATTATTTTAATAGGTTTTTATATTTTATATTTTGTGTTTGAAAAAAAAAAGAGGAAAAATATCTTACTATCATTAGTATTTATATTTGTATTCTTTTTTTTTTATTTTAATACTTATATTTAATGTCAACATTGTATGAAAAAATATCTTACTGTCATTAGTATTTATATTTATATTCTTTTTTATATTATTTTTATTTTTAATACTTATATTTAATATCAACATTGTAATTGGGAAGGTACAACATCAATTGTATATATTTTTATTATTGTTTTATATATTTTAATGTATTTTCCTGTTTTGTTGAATAAATTATTTAAAAAAAAAAAAAAAAAAAAAAAAAAAAATGTTGTAGGTTCACATGCGGCATGCGCAAGCGCGAATTTGTACGTGTATGGTTGTGAGAACGCATGTAATTTGAATCCCCAATGTTACATATCTTTGTAACTTAGATTAGATTATTCCAGTCATCCTTTTTTCGTTCTTCCTTTTCTTCTTTTCCCTTTCACATTTCCTCTTTATACACACTTTGTCAGTCATCATCATCCATTCTTTCTACATGTCCAAACCATCTCATCACATTCTTTTGTACCTTTTCTTTCACATCCTCTTTCAACTTGTGGAAAGTGGTTCACTTTGCCAATGTCTCTGTACTCTGAATGGGAAGGTTGTGGGTTCGAATCCCGGCGGAGCACGAAAAATATACCATTAATATTTTCAAATTTGCTCTTCGCTGGGTTGAAAAATTCATAAACCTTTACCAACGACCGGTCACTAAAGGTCCATCCAGCCTTACAGCAACTGGGTCTTGCTGGAGTATCGGCGCTTTGTAGTGACGACCTAGCTCGTACACCTCTGCGGCACTACAGCAAGTGTCATAGACCCCTAGAGTCTCTAGAATTTAGGGAGTCTCCCGCACAGGATTTCTTAAAAAAAAAAAACTTGCATTTGCCTTTCAACCATTCATTCTTAAATCGATCTAGGCTTTGGTTTTTAATGAATTATGGAAAATCTAGTAAAAGATTAAGTAGTTGAAAGATTGACGAAAAAAGTATATGTTGCTAGAATAGATGGATGTCGTGGTAGAGGAAGACCGAGAAAAGTATGGAAGGATCAAATTTCAGAAATAGCGAATGAATGGGATATCCAGAGTCATAATAAAAGGAGGACTTGTATGAAAAAGGTTATGACTCTGGATGAAATGAAAGAAGTATGCAAGGACAGGAAGAAGTGGCGGCTAATCTGCAATGTTGATTTCTAATGTTGGTGTATTCATTTGCTACATTTTTTTGCATAGGAAATTTTTGACTTTTTTTGTATAGATTTCTTTGTAAGGTTTTGTTCTTTTTTATATTTAAATGTAATTTATTATTCATATTCCTTGACTTATAGGTTGGTATGAGGCTGACCACCCATACTGTAAAAAATGGTTCACTTTGCCAATGTCACCCCTGTTTCAGGGAAGGTCGGCAAAAGTTGTGGGGCTTATGTTCATTTGAGGTTTGGATTTTATTTGTAAGTACACATTCAGCATTTGTAAGCGCGAACTACACTTGTTGGTTTGTGGGCATACATCTGAGAGCTTTAAATGAATATATCCTTGCAACTTAGATTATAGATTATAGATTATAGTACATTTTGATTGGTTCTGATATGCCGGCTTGTGTGCCTTTGTTTTCTCATATCTAACGCCTCAGTGATTTTGGAAATCGCCTCTACTCGGATTTGGTATCGGACACATTTTTTTTTAAATATAAATTGGATACAAAATCTTTACCGACACAAAATAGCATTATTAATATTTTCAAATTTCACGCCCATCAAAAAGAGAAATTTTAAGCATCTCTACATGTTTATTAATATCGAAAAAAATCAATCAATTTTGAGTGTAAAATTGGATAGACAAGTAATTTTTTCCATATAAAAATAGAAACAGTTTTCTTTGGGATAAATCAAATATTCCAAAATTCGGTAAATCAAAATATTGTAAACGAGATAATATATACATAGAATCACAGTAAATGATGGTTAGATTTATCTTTTTTTTTTTTTTTTTAACAAATAATAATTTTACAAAAAATACTACAAAAATGTACACCAAAGCACATCTTAACATTATATGACATTACATTTGTACACATTTAACTTAACAAGAAAATAATATCTACATGTGCCTGAACTAGGAAACTCCTGTGTCTCAGGCGTGGAGAAATTCTACGCAATATTATGTACCTAAACAATTATTTCTACATGTATTCATATTTTTATACTATTATCTTAAATCCTGATTCTAATACGAATAGACTTAGTTACTCAAAAAAATTAAAAACAAATTAAAGCAAAATAAACAAAAGTAAAATAGAAATATAAATTTACTCTACTACAATTAAGATCTTCTCTGTATCTTCGTATTTGACAAACTTATAAACTATGTACATGATTCTCGCATTGTTTTAGTGTGTTCTCTCGTAAAAAATAGTACAAAAGTGCATTTATCTGAGAAACCCATGTTAGCTTAATATGTCACTTATTCAATTTTACAGTTAAGGTATCGAAATATTTTCATGCAATAATTCTGCTAACCTCTAATAAGTAAGGAATGCACACATTAATTTTAATTCGTATCAAAAGTAAGACTTAATCAAATAAACGTTATTAAAAAAAAAAGATGGCGTTGAACAGTCTGCATTAACTTTCATTTCCAAATTTGAAAGTTACGAGTTTTTTTGGCATATAAAAAGAGCACCTTTTTCCGTTGTTTTTAGTCTCACCCCGGCAGGCGTCGGCACTGGACCGTGAACAAATACTTATATCTTTAGATACGTATACTTTTCGCTATCAATTGAAATTTAAAACTGTGATTCCACAACCCAAATATCAAATTATATTAATGTCAAACAAATATGATGGGACTGACCGCCAGATTTTTAAATTTACAAAAAAGATCGGATTGGATAACGATATATTCCCAAAAAAAATGTATTTTTGAAACTTACGCCTGCGTGAAAATTGTGGTAACGCAAGATGGACTTTTTGATCGGTAAATTTGTTAAACGTAAAATGCATTATTTTAAGCCAATCTGGGATTTGTAATTATTGAGTGTCGAAACACAAAATGGTGAAAACAAGAAAACATATAATTTCAAGTTAGAACATGTTTTGTATGACTGCTTCACTGCTGTGTTTGACAGGACTGGGAACAACTGTGCCACATAGTATGTATCAATGCCCTAAGTTAGTTTACACTCCTCCGTATTATAACTCAATAATAATAATAAATAATAATAATAATTGGACAATTTGTATACAGCGCCGTTTAGTGGCACTAGCCACCCCAAGGGCGCTTTTATGTGTTGAAGCTTCTGTTAAACAAATGTGTCTTAAGCAACTTCCTGAAACTGCCAACACTGGTCTCTGTTCTCAACTCCAGAGGTAGACTATTCCAGCAGGATGGACCAGCCGAACTAAAAGCCCTGTCTCCGAAACCAGTTCTGTTCCGTCGAAGAGGCAGTTGAAGCCTGTTTACGGCGTCACTCTGTGCAGAACGAAGAGTGCATCGTTTTCCACCTATCTGGTCGACTCTGCACAATTCACACAAGTACGATGGGGCAACTCCTCTGAGGGCATTAAAAACAGAAACAATGGTTGAAGTATACATCTTTAGAATTTACCACCAAATTTTATCGGGAATCTCCGCCGAAGTTCGGCACGCTTCGTCGGTCCTCATCTGATTACAACAATTCAATTGAAATGTATGAATCTCGCGCTTACCGAAAGCAAAAGTATGATGTTGTGGAGAAATCTTTGCGTTGCTTACGAGCGAGAAAGCGAACGTTGGTTTTATATTTTTAGCGCTTCTATAAATCATATTCACATTTTACTTTTGCCCAGATCATTGTTTCCGCTTTTTACTTTCATTTATGAAATTTGTTATATCTCCCATTGTTTAATTTTATCTATCAACATTTATTCTATTCAATGGGATCGGAGCATTATTCAATGGGATCGGAGCATTATTCAATGGGATCGGAGCATTATTGAATTTGGAACTGTTGTATGAGGCTGCCGTCTTTATCAATCAATAATAAAATATTTGTATGCCTTTGCCTAGCAACCCGGCTGGGTGACGGCACAATATTGTCTATGTCGATTCTTGTGTGGACTTCATTGCGATTGCAGAATTTTACAAGATTTTATGTAGGTAATGTTTGCTTTCGAATTGAGAAAAAATATAAGTATTCATACCGGTCCGTGGTCTAGTGGTTAGCACTTCGGACTCATGATTGGAAAGTAGTGGGTTCGAATCACAAATTAATTCGGCTTCGTTCGGCTGACAAATTGGTTTGCTTTTACTTTTTATCTTGCAATTGCTGTAGAAAGCGCCAATTCTCAAGCAAACCCCAGTTACTGTAAGGCAGGATATACATTTGGTGGCCGATCTTTGAATCAAGGTATATGAATTTTTCAAACCAGCGAAGAGCACTTTACAACAACTAAGCTACACATATAGTGCAACTTCTTTCCGGCCTTACGCCAACCACTTCAGTTGAAGTGGGGGTTTCCCAGCTCCCGAGAGAGCTGGTACTCATTTCTTGTGAAGGCTGAGTAAACCTTGCCGGTATTATTATTTTGGGGTTTGAAATAAACACCGAAACGGGAAATCATTTCTGACACCCTCGCGCTCGGTGGGATTCGAACCCGAGCTCACGGCATGGAATGCAAGCACTCTACCAACTGAGCTATCGACCGGTATACTTGGTACAAATACTTTGAAAATATGAATGGTATATTTTTGTTCTCCCCCGAGATTCGAACCCACTATCTTTTATTTACGAGTCCGAACTGCTAACTACTAGGCTATGGTTAAAATATATTATTCAACAATTTAGGTTCACTCTACATTCACGCACACACACACACAAACAGACCAATTTTTCTGAATTCACACGAACCATTTTAGTTTCAAAGTCGCCAGTTACATTTAATGTAATGACAGAAAAAAAATTGTAAGACATTCCTTGGGTCACTCATTGTCTATGGTTTGGAAATTCAAATCGTTTTGCTTTTGGATCTGAGTCGAAATAATTAAAAAAAAAAACTTTAAGTTCATTATTCCAAAACCGGGTCAAGGTATCTAGGTATTAAAATTCGATCAGTATAAAACGTAATTTAAACTTGAACATTGCGTTAACAAACAAAAAATACACAGAAATTAAAACAGCGCTTCTATTGAGCGACATAGTTTGTGTACATTTTCAGTAAACGCTATTGTTAAGTATAAATGAAATGTTTTTTTACTTGAGTTACAATTGTTTAGATTAATCTTGATTTTTGAGTTGGTTGGAGGATACGGTCGTATAGCGGTTCCCATAGAATATACATAGTTTTTGAAGACATTTCGTCTTCCTAGTGCTTGTTTTGCTTATCCAACATTTGATTCAAAGATGATATTTCAAGCAACATTGGGTGTGGTCAGTGCTTGGATGGGTAACCGCTCAGGTACACCGCGTGTCGTTGGCATCTTGGACCGGTCCGTAGTCCGTAGGGGCAACACTTCGGACTCGTAAATGGAAGGTTGTGGATTCGGATCCCGGCGGAGCACAAAAATATACCATTTATATTTCGAATGTGCTCTTCGCTGGGTTGAAAAATTCATAAACCTTTACCAATGACCGGTCACCAAAGGTCCATCCAGCCTTACAGCAACTGGGTCTTGACAACAAGTGTCATAGACCCCTAGAGTCTTTAGAATCTAGGGAGTCTCCCGCACCGGATTTCTTAAAAAAATAAATTAAAAAAAATGGAATTTTCTAAAAAATCACATTCTACACAATCTGGGGTAAGAAAGAAACGTAAAACACGAAAATGTGAGAGTTGTTTTGAATATTTGAAAATCAAATTTCAGTTTTCATAAGACACATTGGTCCAGTAGGTATACCTACATACAAACATTGCTCATGCGAAATCACCTCGGGCATAAGATAAACAAGCACTAAGGAGACGATTTGTCTAGTGAATTAAATGTTCGGAAACTAACTGCGGGTCTGTTTAAACACAACTAAGCTACATGTGCAGTGTAACTTAGTTGCGTAACTTTTTGTCTGTCTTATCCCAGAAGGGGTTGCATATGGTGATTCGGGACCTATTTATTTTTAACGGTAAGGGGGCCGGCGTCACGACGACCCCTTCAGACAGTTGTTTAGTGTATGAAAATAAAAGTGATGAAAATCGAAGCAACAGAAAATGAGATTTGAATCAAATGACTTATTTTAAATAGGTCAAGTGTTAAAATAAAAAATATAATATTTATAGTCTAGTCTTTAACAGTTCTTATCTTATTAGTCGGTAGCGAGCCATACAACATGGCTGTGCGTGAACAGCTGATACGAAAAAACGGAGAACAAGTTTCTCAAGGAGCTGTTAGCGTGTAGCCATGTTTTATGGCTTGCTATCGACCGATACGATCGCAAGAAAAGTCAAAACTGCTAACTCAAAATTGAAATTAAACGCGACTAAGATGCACATACGGGTAACTTTTTATCGCGTTGTCTGTTCTGTAAAGGGGTCGCACCAGTTCACTTGAAGTGGGATTGACTGGTTCCCATTTCTTGTGAAGGTTAAATAAACCTTGCCGATATTTTGATTTTAAGTTTGAAATAAATACCGAAACGGGAAATCATATCGATACCTTGAAGGTAAAACTGAATAAGTGACATTTTAAGCTAACTTGGGTTTCTCAGATATTTTTTTCCAATTTTCTACGAGAGAAACCACTATATAAATGTAAAAATGTCGTACTTTAGAAATTTCTCATGAGCACTGTTATATAATGAGTTCACTTACTATGAGAAGTTACTCCCAATAAAATGTTTTATCCACGATTTCTCAAATCAGTGAAACAGCACTTATTTAGTTTTACCTTTAAAGTGTCGATATCTGACACATGTGGTGTGGATCGAACCCAAGGTCTCTCGCTTGAGATGCAAGCATTCTACCAACTGAGCTGTCGACCGGAATGACCAGCCGAAAGGAAATGCCGACAGAAGTACATATACAGTATCAGTACAAGGAAAATCTTGTTGCGTAAGGTTCACTGACTGATCATATTTCTATGAAAAAAAATGCTTCACATATTCCATATAAGTATTGATTACTCCAAGGCATGTGAACGGAAAATGACCTTTAAAAGCTTTCGTACGTAAACTCCAGTATTATATATGTTGATTTCAAATAGATTTGTGAAGAGTTGTATTCATGCGACAACAGAAGCTTGTATGCATGCAATGACATCTATTGAACCTGTGTCGAAGTTATGGCCAAAGGGACAGGCGTGATTCAAACCAGCGTTATTCTGTTCCAAATACGCTAGTCCAAAATAGCGACTTGACTGTAGCACTGATAATTTTTTCCGAGTCAATTATCTTTTGACTTATTCTTTCGGATATTTTCACGGGCGGCAGCATGTTCTGTTTCTATATCCAACAGTAATCGAAAGGGAAAGTTGCCGAGTTTCTTTAATAAACTGCCTTGAGAATACTTAACGCTCGTGGAAACAAAACGTCGGCAGACAAAACAGCTGCGAATGGAATCTGATCGCATCGACCGAGAAATCAACCTTGAAAGTGAGAGTGGTATTTTTATAATCTATCACAAGAGTCGATGTCACTCCATTGTTTTTATTTTCTATAAACTGTGAACGCACGCAAGCGATAAACTTTTCGTAAGCGCTTTACGTTTTGTTATCTGTCTCCCTCGCACTCGCTTACTTCCAATACATCTGTCCTCCTTTTCATCAAATCGAAAGACTGAAATTATTACAATTTGAATTGTTGTAAATCTAGTTCACGATTGTCTTTAAATGTCACTGTGACATATCACATAACAAATCGATACCGTGTTATTTCTTATAACTAATCAGTCTATTTTTAGCTCAGATTAGATTTAATTAATGACATGTGATGATTAAAGATTAGATTTTATAGATTCATTGACGTCATACTACACTCATTCATTCAGTTTACAAATAATCTACTCCTAACAATAAAATTCTTAACTATGTGTAATACAAAGAAAAAAATACGCAAGATTTTTCATTCATAAAATATGTGAGTAATGTGAAGTGACTAAGCTACATAATATATAGTGCAACTTCTTGCCGCGTTCTCCTCGAAATGGTCGCATGTGGCGAGTGGAACTTATTTATTTTTACAGGTCAGGGGGCCGGCCTTACGCAAACCACTTCAGTTGAAGTGGGGATTTCCTAGCTTTTGAGCGGGCTGGTACTCATTTCTTGTGAAGACTAGGTAAAGTTTGCCGGTATTTTATTTAGGGTTTGACATAAGCACCGAAACGGGAAATAATTTTCGACTCCCTCAGCGGGACTTAAACCAGAGCTCTCGATGGGAATGCAAGCATTCTATCAACTGAGCCATCGACCAGACTTTTTACGAGCTTGGTCGTCGCTGCAAATCGCCAATTCTCAAGCAAGCTCCAATTGGTGCAAGGCTGGATTCGCCTATTGTGACCAGTCTTTGGTAAAGGCAATGAATTTTCAAACAGCATTTTTTTTAAGAAATCCTGTGCGGGAGTCTCCCTAGATTCTAGAAACTCTAGGGGTCCATGACACTTGTTGTAGTGCCGCAGAGGTGTACGAACTTAGTCGTCGCTACAAAGCGCCAATTCTCAAGCAAGACCCAGTTGCTGTAAGGCTGGATGGACCTTTGGTGACCGGTCATTGGTAAAGGCTTATGAATTTTTCAACCCAGCGAAGAGCAAATTTGAAAATTTAAATGGCATATTTTTTTGCCGGGATTCGAATCCACAACCTTCCCATTCAGAGTCCGCAGTTAGCACTGAGTTACGGACCGGTCAAAATATAAATGTAAACAGTAATACCAGAGTATTTGAGTAAGTTTCAACTTCTTTTCTATTAGACTTTACCATCGCGTGTTAAGGGGGAAAAAGTATGCGTTTCTAGAGAATATTATTGTTGTTGCGTTGACCTTTTTTGTGTTATCAACAAACAATAATTATTGTTAAGCTATGACGTGACGAGTGATAGATCAATTGTTATTGTTAGACGTGGAGAGGGACCGTGACGAATTATGTCAGGGAGACCAGTGAACAGCCAAGAGGAAAAAAATACACTACGTGTATAATCTTCATCGTGGAAATGGAAAAATTATAAGAAAATACGCTGAATCAGCAAATATATTTATAGAGACTTGCTGATGTTTAAAGTTTTGTGGAAAAATTGGTAAAGGCTTAGGGTCTGTTGCACGAGCCTCCAATCAATATTTGATGAACACATAAAATTTGATAGCTTAATTCTAGTAAGGAGCTAGGTTCACTTTCATGTCACCTATCTTTCAGGGAAGGACGGCAAGAGTTGCAGGGTGTATGTCCATTTGAGATTTGTTTTTTTTTTATGTTGTGGGTTCGCATGCGGCATGTGCAAGCTCGAAATTGTACGTGTCTGCTTGTGAAAATGCATGTAATGTGAATCTCCAATGTAACATATCTTTGCAACTTAGATTAGATTAGATTAGACCTCAGTTAAATATTTCTCGGATGTGTGTTATAATATGATGGAATTTGAATAGGAAAGATGATGTACATCAGCTGATTAACGTATATGCAACCATTTTTTTTATTTGATGGGAGAAATCACACTTGATTTGGATTTTTGTTTAATTGGAGTTTGGTGCAACAGGCCCTATCTAGGATCGTACACAGCTTTTCAAACGTGGATAAAAAACAATAGGGATTTTTTTCGATTCCCTAATGATCACAAGTTAATCTAAATCTAAATCTAAGTTGCAATGATATGTATCATTTGAAGTTCATATTAAATGCATTCCCACAAGCAGACACGCATAATTTCACGCTCACACATGCCGCATGTGGACCTACAATATAAAAAAACCCAATCTCAAATGAACATAAGCCCTGCAACTCTTGCCGACTTTCCCTGAAACAGGGGTGGCATTGGCAAACCGTGCTAATACGTAATAATAAGCTAATAATAAGCTAAGACGTTCTGTTTTTACGATTCCAGATCAGTTAGATTCGAGTCTATATTTTGTGATTAATTAAGACTGGTAAGTAGTCCAGTGGCAGCACTTCGGACTCGTAAATGGAAGGTTGTGGGTTCGAATTCCAGCGGAGCACAGAACAGATACCATTTATATTTTAAAATATGCTCTTGCTGGTTTGAAAAATTCATAAAACCTTAACCAAAGACCGGTCACTAAAAGTTTATCCAGCCTTACAGCAATTGGGTCTTGCTTGATTATATTAAGCGACGAACATGCTCGTACACCTCTACGGCACTACAACAAGTGTCATAGAACCTTAGAGTCTCTAGAATGTAGGGAGACTCCTGCGCAGGATTTCTTAAAAAAAAATGCTGTAAGGCTGGATGGACGTACTATGACGACCAAGCTCGTAAACAAAACCTCTACGGCACTACAACAAGTGTCATAGACTCCTAGAGTCTCGGAAATCTAGGGAGTCTCCCGCACAGGGTTTAAAAAAAAAGAATGATAAGTACGGCAGCAACTAAGCACCTGTATTGTGATTTCGTCACTGTTTTTATCTATAATCTAAGTTTCAAAGATATACTGCAATTAAATGCTACATGCTGCATGTGTCCATAAAAAATTATCCCCCCTTAACATGAACATAAACATTGCAACTCTCAGTACAGATTTTACCTATGCTAGCAGCGCCACTCCAGAATGAGTTTTAACGTCGCAACTTCTAACTAATCTTACCGCTACTCGCGTGCCGGCCATCTCCACAACTAATACCGTAAGAATGCCGGTAAAAAACACACACACATTTATACCATAATGGAGATGAATTGTCGTTATTCTCTTCACAGCAGCGCACAGGGAAACTGAACAGTAAAAATGTGTTTTTGTTTTTTTTTTCATTCTTCTTGCCATTATTCCACGCTTCCATTCATTAGCCCGAACCACTTGCACTTTTGTACATTTGCGTTTTAGAGCCGTGAAAACGTCTACGCTTACGGAAATTTTTAAATGAGTCTGAATTTGAATGCTAATAAAAATGACTTGGAGATTTGGTTTTAAAAGTGTGTAGCATTCATTGACTTATGGGTTGGCATGAGGCTGACCACCCATACTGTTAGAAATGGTTCACTTTGCCAATGCCATCCCATTTCAGGGTTTATTTACATTTGAGATACTATGATGATTTCCCGTTTCGCTGTTTATTTCAAACCCAAAATAAATACCGGCAAAGTTTACTCAATCTCGACAAGAAATGAGTACCAAACCCCTGAGGAGCTGGGAAACCTCCACTTCAACCGAAGAGGTTAGCGTAAGGCTTACCTGTAAAAATAAATAGGTTTCACTCGCCACATGTGACTCCTTCGGGAAAAGTGGCAAGAAATATAAGTAACATTAAAGATAGATAGATATTCGCAGTAAGTACTTTACGGTTGACCGATCAGGTCAAGGCAACGGTTGGTACTTTGTGTGTTGTTTATCCAACGTAGAAATTACAGGCACGTATATGATTTCATTGCAATTATGTACATTGTAAAAAACAATCTTCGTACATTATCTTAGAGTTTTTTAAGTAAGTAGAAAAATATCTTCAATAAAATACAATAGTATAAAAAGTACATGAAGAAACCTAATACTTAAAAATCTATAATTAAAGCTGCAGAGATATGGTAACATTTTAAAATCATATTAAATGCATGACCACAAACAGACGCGTGTAAGTACGCGCTTACAAATGCTGCATGAGCGCTTGCAAATTAAAATCCAAACCTCAAATGAACATAAACCCTGTAACTTTTGCCGACCTTTTATGAAAAAGAGGTGACATTGACCAAGTGAATATTTTTTAACAGAATGAGTGGTCATCCTCATACCAACCTATAAGTCAAGGAATACAAATAATAAATAAGTTTTAAGTATATGAAAATAGCAGAACCTTAAAAAGAAATGTATAGAAAATACTAAATCAATAGGTACCTACATCAAAAGCATAAAAATATGAAAGTATAATCCGCCAAGATTTCAATATTATGGAATAGCCACCATTTTGTTCTGTCCTTTTTTTAGGGGTCTATGACACTTGTTGTAGTGCCACAGAGGTGTTTGCGAGCTTGGTCGACGCTACAAAGCGTCAATACTCAAACAATATCCAGTTGCTGTAAGGCTGGATGCACCTTTTTAGTGACCGGACTTTGGTCAAGGTTTTTTATGAATTATTCTTGCATAGTTCTTTCGTTTCATCCAGAATCATAACCTTTTTCATACAAGCCCTCATTTCATTATGACTCTGGATATCCCATTCATTCGCTATAATCTATAATCTAAGTTGCAGATATATTTCACAGTTTATAATATAATGCGAACAGCGCGTGTTTCGCACTACTTCACTGGTTACTTTCTGCATATAATAATAATTGCATTGCGCACAGCTGTTCGTATAAGCCATTAAAAGGGAAAGTGCAACCAGTTTCCTTGCTTTGCTGCGTTTTCTGTATGAAATGTCGAGCAGACAAGACAGCATATCATGAGCGTAGTAGCCTGCACTGACACCCGGTATTTTCAAGTATAGTTAATTCAACTAAAATGCTAATTGAGTTAGAAATCCCAAGTAAAAGCAACAAACGGTATTTACAGGATGGTTAACTAAAATAGTTAAAAAAATGTAACTCAATAAATTTTGTGAGTGACTATTTAGACCCGGTATTTTCAAGTATGGTAAAGCTAACTGAAACCCAATTTTAGTTAAATTTTCAATCATTTTTAACTCAACGAATTTCAACAGATTTTTTTTTGTTAGTTAACAAACTACTTTCAAGATGGCGTCGTCTTCACTGACTACAGATTTTTTTATGCAAAGATCCTCAAAATTGCCACAAATTAAACATATTTTGTAGATGGGTAACGCCGTTTAAATTTGTACCATAACTGTCGACCGGCAAGATTCAAGAAAACGAAAACATCGTGAGTTAAATTAAGGTCTATTCAAAATGACGGACAGGTTCGAAAAATTAGGTTTTTTTACAATTCGATATCTCATTTCTTTTTTCGACGACGAATACAAGATTTTATAGCAGTTCGTAAACACTGTTCAGTAAAAAATTTAAGAGCACCATTTTGAATGTCTATAAATATGAATGTTGTTTGTCTATGAATGTTTAATAAAAATATGAATACGCACATTTAATAACTACCTAAAATCGTTCGTTTATTGTATTTCAATAAGTTTCCTTGACTTATAGGTTAGTATGAAGCTGACCACTCATACTGTAAAAAATGGTTCACTTTACCAATGTTACCATTGTGTCAGGTAAGGTCGGCAAGAGTTGCAGGGTTTATGTTCATTTGAGATTGGGTTTTATATTTTATTTTAGGTTCACATGCAGCATGTTTAAGTACGAACTTAAAGTCTTAAATGCAATATATTTTTGTAACTTAGATTATAGATTATCATAGATTTAGATAGATAGGCAATGTTTTTTTTTGCGTACATTTTTCACAGTATCCAGCACCGATATAAAAATTAGGTACCTCTGTGGTCCAAATTTCATTTAATCGTTTAGCCCACAGATCACGGAATAAACCTTTTTGCTATTTTGAATAACAAACATCAAACGGTGCATTTAAAATATTAATAGCATGTAGTAAGGTTGATTAGATAGTTTTATGTTTCAATTAGGTACGTAAATGTTATTTGTTAGTCAACCATAAATTAACGGTAAGTAGGTGTATTTTTTTAAACCTACGTGAATACACCTTAATACTGGTAACATAGGTAAAGATTGTAAATAAAAAACCGCCCGACATTACCTTAAACTTGTGCCATTTGAAAAATAATACTGTCAGCAATGATAAAAACATACAATCATTAGAAGAATTAATGGATCTAAGTAAAAAATATACAACTGACAAAATATTCGAATACATACCTTAATAATGCCAAGCTAACTTCCACTCAAAACAAACACGACAAATTCCCGAGTCTGATGTAAACGTTCTCAAAAGAAAATGAAGGTATCGAATGAGTTTTTTTGTGTTGTCCACACTACATCAAAGAGTTACCATACGTGAACAAATACTTAAGATTGCAAGATTTTTGTCAGTTCCAATGGAATTGGTAACATACTAAAAGAAAAATTTCGGAGCCAAAAATGGAGACAACCCTTAGCAATCAATATTTCGTGTTTAAATAAGTAAATATTATTGTGGCTAGTACAGAAAATGAAAGATACGTTACTAAGGTATATGTAAAAATACTCAACTTTAAAAACGTTTGACTATTTTGATCGTATCATGCCATCAAAGGGTCAAAACCGGGTTGCGGACATGTAAAATTTGTATGGGAATGGAAAAAAGGCGTTTTTGTTTTATTTTTTAATTACATCGCCACTTAATGCTTTTTGTATTTCGATACGCTTTTTATTTACTTTACTCTGATAATTTTAGAATTCAGTAGAGTTCACCAGTTTTTATGAAAAAGCTGAAAATCATTAGGGGACACACGCACAAGACAAAAGGTACAAATTTCGACGGCGATACCCAGATACGATTTAACAGGTTCAATGCTTATGGGCATGCATTGAACATGAGCCTTAAATGGGAATATACGAATGTGTGATTGTATATCTGTGTTTGTTTACTTATAATTTATCGTGTGTCCGTGTGTTTTTACTTACTTGTGTGTGTATGTGTGTGTATGTGTGTGTGTGTGTGTGTGTGTGTGTGTGTGTATGTGTGTGTGTGTGTGTGTGTGTGTGTGTGTGTGTGTGTGTGTGTGTGTGTGTGTGTGTGTGTGTGTGTGTGTGTGTGTGTGTGTGTGTGTGTGTGTGTGTGTGTGTGTGTGTGTGTGTGTGTGTGTGTGTGTGTGTGTGTGTGTGTGTGTGTGTGTGTGTGTGTGTGTGTGTGTGTGAGAAGTTTTGTTACACTGAACCCAAGTAAATCGTTACTATATATTTGCAACTTAGATTATAGATTTATAGAAAGAGAATAGATTGGATACAAAATTCGTTCCGAGTCGGCGTGAAGGTTGCTTAGCGTAAAAATCATTTTTTCCCAAGACGAGAGAGCTGGAACGAAACCTATTTATTTATACCATTGAGTGTCTTACCTTATGCAAGAAAATAGCAAAAAAAAATATCAAGTAATGCCGGCAGGTAGCCTTCGGGTTTTCTAACGAAAGGAAAACTAAGAGAAAAAACTATTTGATCGACAAAAAATTAACGTTTTGGTTTTCGAAATTTGTAAAATACTTGAGACAATTTCATTCAAAAGCCATCTTTGAATCTAAATCTAAATCTAAGCTGCAAAGACATGTATAATTTAAGATTCACATTGAAAGCATTCCCACAAGCAGACATTTATAAGTTCGCCCTTAAAACACATGCCACATGTGGACCTACAATATAAAAACCCATTCTCAAATAAACATAAGCCCTGCAACTCTTGCCGAACTTCCCTGAAACAGGGAGGACATTGGCAAAGTGAACCATTTTTTACAGTATGGGTGGTCAGCCGCATACCAACCTATAATTCAAGGAATCACACATCAAACCCCCTTTGCAAGCTTGATCGTCACCATAGAAAGCCCCAATTCTGAAACTAGACTCAGTTGCTGTAAGGCTGGATGGACCTGTGGTGATTGGTCTCAAATTGTGTAGAATATGTTTCTTAAGACACTTCATTTAAGAGTCATCTTTGAATCAAATAGTAAATAAACCAAACGAGCTCTGGGGGACGCAATTTGTGACTTGTTGCCATTCTTAATCAAATATTCATTTGTATTCTTATAAGACGCGTATGGTTTGTTCACATGTATTGCACTCGACATTCGTGCATGTCCCAAACGCATAATTTTGCGAGCAAACCGGTCCACTTACATTACATTTGGCGAGTATCGGTCTTAAGCCGGGCCTGCCCTTGCGTGTGATCTCACTCCATGAATAAATCTTCAAATACCAGCATGACAAACCTCCATAGTCGTCCAGTGTCGTCACTTTAAAACGTAAAAAAGATACTAAATATATTATAAAAATTTGACAGACTAAGGGCCTGTGGCACCAACCTCCAATCTATATTTGATTGACACACATCAACTTTGATTGTTTAATTCTGGAAAAGACCTCGCAACGCAAACGCAACTAAGCTACACATATAGTGTAACTTCTTGCCTGCGTTACCCCCGAAGGGGTTGCATGTGGCGCTTCGTGACCTATTTATTTTTACAGGTAAGGGGGCCGGCCTAACACCAACCACTTTCAGTTGAAGTGGGGGAAAGACCTCAGTGGAATGTTTCTCGGAAGTGGGAAATTCCTTGGCTTATAGGTTGGTATGAGGCTGACCATTCATACTGTAAAAAGTGGTTCACTTTGCCAATGTTTGCCTGTTTCAGGGAAGGTTGGCAAGAGTTGCAAGGCTTATGTTCATTTGAGATTGGGTTTTTATATTGTAGGTCCACAAGCGGCATGAGTTAGCGCGATATTATACATGTCTGCTTGTGGGAATGCGTTTAATATGAATCTTAAAGATATATATATTTGCAGCTTAGATTAAGATTTAGATTTTAGGGAAATAATATGATGGAATTCAATCCGGAAATATGATGTACATACAACTTTTAAATGGATGGAAGAAATCACACTTAATTTTGATTTTTGTCTGATTGTAGCTTGGAGCAACTGACCCTAAATATGTGCAGCTCAGATTATAGATAATTTCACAAAAAAAACAGCTTTCAATAGATGCATGTAAAGTTTACAAAATTCCTAATCTAAATCTATATCTAAGTTGCAAAGATATGTATCATTTGAGATTCATATTAAATGCATTCCCGCAAGCAGACACGCATAATTTCGCACTCACACATGCCGCATGTGGACCTACAATATAAAAACCCAATCTCAAATGAACATAAGCCCTGCAACACTTGCCGACCTTCCCTGAAACAGGGGTGACATTGGCAAAGTGAACCATTTTTTACAGTATGGGTGGTCAGCCTCGTACCAACGTATAAGTCAAAGAATAATGTTGGTATATTTAGACACCAGTAATCTACAGTCTACACTAATGCAGTCAATTTTTTTACTCAAAATGTGAAAATAAAACTGTACCCTTAGTACGAGTTGCAAAACTTGAGAAAAGTAAAGTTTACGGAAAATATTAAAGAGTGATTTCTCCCAAAATCTGCCGTTTTTGTTTCTTACACTTTATGGTCTTAGCAAAAGAGTTGCAGTGATGAAGAAAATCAGGTTCAAACAAACAAAAACGACAGATTTTAGGGGAAATCACTCTTTAATAATTGCCGTAAACTTTACATTACTCAAGTTTTGCAACTCGTACTAAGGGTACTGTGTTGTATAAAAAAGGCAAACTTAATTAAAATCAAAAATGAATTTTCAGCACAAACCTTTACAAAATTTTACTAATGCATTATTTTAATCGTGTTTATTTTGACGCAAAAAAATATTAACTTTCGAAATAAATGACGATCTTCTTCTTCGTGTCAGCTTCACACCGTATTGGCCCAGTAACGAGCAATGTCTACAGCTCTTTGGTTTCCCGCAAAGAGATCATCCATGGAGCAGCTTGTCGGACAGGAGGGACAACACCGCAGGTGCTCCATTGTTTGCTGAGCTCCACACTCACATAGTGTAGAGTCCTCCCGTCCCAGAAATCCCCAGGTCAGCATGTTGGCCCGGGCTCTTCCAACATTGGTCCTCATTCTGTTCATAGATTTCCACACGGATAAATAAATGACGATAATTACGAATACTAAGGTTTGCCTGTACAACCATCCCTTGGGTAGGTACGACATATATACTTGCACTAAACGCTTCCTCGTTGTAGGGATTTATGTGTCTTACGAACATTTCCTGGTACGAGCCACGAAATGTTTTTAATATTCTTTTCATGTCCGTTATTAGTCTTGCGCAACGGCCGCCGAGATGTCATAAATAAAACTGTAATGGCCGCAAACGTATTAATATACTGCTGAAGGGATTTCAGCGAACAAGGGATGCCCATGCAAAGTGCGCGATCGTTTTACTTGTAAGAGGATGGACGAGAAGCGAACGCTCAAAAAGAATACAGAGTAAAATCAAATTTAATTCTAACACAAATTTAAAATACTAAAGCCCCTACTGAGAACTTGATACGAGGATGTGATAGGACCGTTACTAAATAGTTGCAATACACTCTTAAGCGTATCCACAGCGTCTGAACATCTATCTTTAAACAATAATCTAAGTTTCAAAGATATATCATTCAAATCTCACATCAAATGCATGCCCACAAACAGAAACGTGTAAGTTCACGCTTACAAATTCTGAATGTGTACTTACAAAAACTCAAACCTCAAATGCACATAAGCCCTGCAACTCTTGCCGACCTTCCCTGAAACAGGGGTGACATGGGCAAAGTGAACCATTTTTTACAGTAGTTTACAGTTTATACTGTGAACTTAAAACTAACCTAACCACCCGTACTGTGAAATGGTTCACTAAGCCAATGCCACCCATATTTCAGGGAAGGTCGGCAAAAGTTGCAGGGTTTATGTTCATTTGAGGTTTGGATTTTGATTGGTAATATACATTTAGCATTATTTTGTAACCGCGAACTACACGTGTCTGTTTGTGGGCATGCTTATGTTCATTTGAGATTTGTTTTTTTTATATTGTAGGTCCACATGCGGCATGTGCAAGCGTGATTTTATACGTGTCTGCTTAAGGGAATGCATTTATAATATTATGAATCTTAAATGTAATACATCTTTGCAACTTAGATTATAGTTTATAGATTATTCTTATTTTCTTTTATCTCTTACACTTCTAATTACGTTAGTAAAGAATAAAAAAATAACATTCTAATCTAATCTAATCTAAGTTGCAAAGATATGTAACATTGGGGATTCACACTACATGCATTCTTACAAGCAGACACGTACAAGTTTGCGCTTGCACTTGCCGCATGTGAACCTACAATATAAAAGCCCAAAAGTCAAAGTGGAATAAAACCAAGTTTAAATTTTTTATTTAAAAAAATAATTGCACTTTTTTATGATTTCATGTCCAGACGCTGTGAATACGCCCAAGAATGCATTGCAGCGTTTTTGTAACGGTCCCTATCGCATCCTCATATGAAGTTCTCAGTATGGATTATTGATTTTTTATTTATGTCGGTCAAACATGAACCCGTTACGTTTTATATTCAAGTGAGCGGCTATAACAATAACTTTAATCTCCGCTCACCGAATTCATTGTTTGCTAAGCGAACCCAACGGATTTTTTTGTTGGAAATATTGTTATATTTTTAAATGTTGCATACTAGTTAGTCCGGTCGATAGCTCAGTTGGTAGAGTGCTTGCATTCGATGCTGTGAGCTCGGGCTCAGAAATATCTCCCGTTACGGTGCCTATTTCAAATCCCAAATTAAAATACCGGCAAGGTTTACTCAGTCTTCACAAAAAATGAGTACCAGCTACCTCGGGAGTAAGGAAACCCCCACTTCAACTGAAGGGGTTGGCGTAAGGCCGGCCCCCTTACATGTAAAAATATATAAGTTCCACTCGCCACATGCAAAACCCTTCGGGGATAACGCGGTAAGAAGTTGCACTATATGTGTAGCTTAGTTGCGTTTTGCATGATAGAACGACATAGTGAAAAAATGGCCGTTGACATAACGGCACATGACAGAACGCCACAATGACTGGACATCACATGACAATGTTTGTGATGTTTTGTCATGTCGCACGCTTAATAATAAAGAGCAACAACTCAAAAAATAAGAATGTTGGGAAATCGCGTTTGAAGTTCAGACAACCAGTACCTACAACTTGTATGGGATAAAAAAGGCGACCGATGTTTTATCTCGGTCATATTCGTCCAAATTGAACGGCCGTCGCATTCTACCTATTCTTCTCGCATTGTTCTTGCGTTTTATTACAAAATCTCGATTTTCTAAATTTTTGAGTTATTTCTCTTTATTAACGTGCGAATTGTGTTGGGTTTTCATGTCCCGTTTATGGTATGTTCTGTTTTAGTTATGTGATTTTTTGTCCTTGTATTGTTTTGTCATTGGGATGTATTTTCTGTGTTTTTAGTCATAGGGATGTATTTTCTATGTTGTTTTGTCATTGTGATGCTCTGTCATATGTTGTACTGTCATTTGTGTCGTTCTGTGAACGAATAAATAGTGCATAATAAGTCTACCACAGTTTTTATAAAGTAGAACCCGCCTAAGAACATTATACGTCACTCTCCTTCATTCTTTTCGTACGATTCACGGCCATCTTCCCACTTATATTAGCATCTTCAATGAAAGTAAGAAAAATATGCTCTTCGCACGTCAGTCAAACTCGTATGATGTTGCGGACTACATGATTTAATTTGTACTAAGTTTGCCCCCCAGTGCTTTTTTGGCTTATCTACCATTTCATTTCCTTGACTTATACGTTGGTAATCTAATCTTATCTAAGATGCCACGATCTAAGAAGACACGATAATGTAAGACTTGTTTTAAACACCTGACCCTACAACTAAAAGCCTGTTGCACCAAACTCCAATCACACGAAAATCAAAATTAAGTGTGATTTCTCCCTTTCAAATCAAACAATTGATTGCATATACGTAAGTCAGCTGATGTGAATCATATTTCCTGTTCAAATTCCATCACATTTTATCAACTTTCGAGAAATATTTAACCGAGGTCCTTACCAGAACTAAGCAATCAAATTTGATGTTTCAATCAAATATTGTTTGGAGGTTGGTGCAACAGGCCCTTACAAACTCAAATCTCAAATGGACATACACCCTGCAACTCTTGCCGTCCTTCCCTGTAGCAAGGGTGACATTGGCAAAGTGACCCATTTTTACAGTATGGGTGGTCAGCCGCATACCAACCTAGAAGTCAAGGAACTCTAGGTTGAAGGAACTATAGGTTGGTATACGGCTGAAAATGGTTTACTTTGCCAATGTCACTGTTTTAGGGAATGACGGCAAGAGTTGCAGGGTGAATGTCCATTTGAGATTTGGGTTTTTACGTTGTAGGTTCAGGTGTTTAAAACAAGTCTTACATTATCGTGTCGTTTTAGTTTTTTCTTTAGCTCAGATTGGGTAGAATGCGATTTTATAGATTTTATAGCGAAACGGTGGATACGCCAGACAAGAACGGATTGTCAGACTGAGCTGGTTGGGCGTTCACTTTTGTTCTGGGCTTTACTCTCACCAAGGCTCGCGGCACATCAAGGTCCCACAAACAGGAAACTGATCGGCAAAAGCGAAAAACTGGTTTGGCTGAGGTAAAAATTGTCTTTTTAGCGACTGCGAAATTACTGTGCGAAGTTGCGGTAGGTAAAAATGGAACACAGAGGGGTCGTTATTAGAGCGACAAGGAGACTGTCAAATTAAAAAAAAATAGACGTTTTGTAATTATATGCTTACTTGAATTTTAGACCGGTCCGTATTCTAGTGAATAGCACTTCTATAATCTAAGCTGCAAAGATAATTTAACATTTAAGGCTCATATTAACTGCATGCTCACATACAGGCACATGCAGGTTCGCACCTACACATTCTGCATGTGTGAATACAAATAAATTTATAAAAAAAAACTTCACATGAACGTAAAACTTCCTGCCGCCTTTCCCTGAAAAGGGGTAGCACTGCCAAAAGTGAACCAATTTGTACAGCACGAGGGTTTAGCCTCATACCAACCTATTAGTCAAGGAGGATCATAATTATTTGATGCAGGCCCATAGGCTGGCACATGTTTGCACATGCGCTTACACATGCTGCAGCTACATACAAAATAACCCAAATCTCGCATGAACATAAATTTTGTAACTCCTGTCACATGTTGTTGAGACCGAGGTACTGCTACTGTTACTGTATCCTGCCACCGGGGTGGCCGGTACCTCCTCAGATGCGTCTCCACTTTCTTCTGTCCTTGCATACCTCTTTCGTCTCTTCAACATTCATCACTTTCTGCATACATACTCTTCTCCTATTCTCACTCTGTAGTTTCCATTCTTTGGCATTTGCAAAAGTGAGCCGAAGGTTTTTACAGCATGGGGGATCAGCCTCATACCAACCTATCTCAATGAAACCTAAATCTAAATCTAAGTTGCACAGATATGTATCATTTGATATTCATATTAAATGCATCCCCGCAAGCAGACACGCATAATTTCGCGCTCACACATGCCGCATGTGGATTTACCATATAAAAACCCAATCTCAAATGAACAAAAGTCTTGCCGACCTTCCCTGAAACAGAGGTGACATTGGCAAAGTGAACCATTTTTTTACAGTATGGGCGATGGTCTATAATCTATAATCTATCTATAATCTAAGTTGCAAGGATATATTCATTTAAAGCTCTCAGATGTATGCCCACAAACCAACACGTGTAGTTCGCGCTTACAAATGCTGAATGTGTAGGTACTTACAAATAAAATCCAAACCTCAAATGAACATAAGCCCCACAACTTTTGTCGACCTTCCCTGAAACAGGGGTGACATTGGCAAAGTGAACCATTTTTTACAGTATGGGTGGTCAGCCTCATACCAACTTATAAGTCAAGGAATATGAATAATAAATTACATTTAAATATAAAAAAGAACAAAACCTTACAAAGAAATCTATACAAAAAAAATAAAAAATTTCCTATGCAAAAAATGTAGCAAATGAATACACCAACATTAGAAATCAACATTGCAGATAAGCCGCCACTTCTTCCTGTCCTTGCATACTTCTTTCATTTCATCCAGAGTCATAACCTTTTTCATACGAGTCCTCCTTTTATTATGACTCTGGATGGTCCTATGTTCATTTGAGTTTTGGGTTTTTGTGTTGTAGGTTCGCATGCGGCAATGCATATAATGTGAATCACCGATGTTACATGTCTTTGCGACTTAATTAGATTAGAACATTTGTACAGCATGGGGGGTCAGCCTCATACCAGCCTATCTCAATCAAACCTCTTTGAAAAAATAGGAAACATTTTTGATTGTTGAGGTGACAAATTAAGGTCACGGCGGAGAGAATGTCAGGACACACTGGCGACTAGAGTGAGCTAGTTACATTGTCGAGTAATGGCCTGTAACGCGAGTACATTTCCAAGGCCTACCAGTAGAAGGGGCGCGGCCTGTCGAGCGCCGCGGACAGACATACTGCATGCATTCAAAGTGTTGCTCGAACAGTATTTGCAAGTCGAGCACAATCACCATAATATTGCACATGTTTAAGTAGTATTGGATGGTTTAATGATAGTACGACACATGACAAAACATCACAATGAAGAAACATCATGAGACAAAGCGTCACATGACAAAACAACGCACACCTAATAAAACAGAACATAGTGTCGCACGTTTAATCATAAAGAGAAATAACTAAAAAATTGGGAAAATCGAGATTTTGTAATAAAACACAAGAACAATGCGAGAAGAATAGGTAGAATGCGACAGCCGTTCAATTTGGACGAATATGACCGAGATAAAACATCGCCCGCCTTTTTCATCCCATACAAGTTGTATTGGTTGTCTGAACTTCAAACGTGATTTCCCAACATTAATATTTTTCGAGTTATTGCTCTTTATGATTAAGCTTGCGATATATCGACAGTTAAAAGGTAAAAGGGCATAAGTGACAAAAACTTAATTGTTCAGGAGAGCAGTTAAAAGTTTTAGATTGCAGAAAAACACCATAACTTTTTTTTTTTTTTATCATATCGTTCAAATCAAAAAAGCTCTAAATTAAAAAAAAATAAAGGCAATTATTGGCATTTCTATTAATGCGGTTTTACGATGTTTTACGATTTTGTTATATCACAAGGATCTTTCGGACAAAAACGGCCACAATGTTGTCGGTTACACCAAAACCATACTTCGAATCGCAGTTGTTTGTTTGGGTATAAACAACAAAACAAAAAATCATCGTAGAGCTATGGGAGTTAGCGCATTAGAAAGAGCGGAAATTTTTAAGTAGGAAAACATTCATAACTCATTTTTGACCAAAACGTCGCTCACTTCTTTTTAACCGTCGATATGTGTCAGGAGCCCAATTTTGCCAGCTTAACTAGCAGCAGAATTTTAGCAATCTATTTAGATTTATGCCTATACAAATGAATTTTAATTGTTGTGTGCCCAGCTGTACCTTGATTATTTAGCTTTGTGTACCTACTTCAAAAGGTTATCGAGAATAATTTTCATAAACAAAAATTGCATTAATCGGTGAATGCAAATATAAAATTCCATTATTGCGAATTGCATATTTTAAAAATCAACAAACTCAAGAAACGACCTTCACGTATAAACAAAAAATAAATACAAAAATATTCAAGTAGGTTTATTTTATGATACTTTTTTTTTCGCATGTGCAAATATCTTGTTTGCCAAGAAACAGGTTTTTCTTTTGATAATAAAATTCATTTATTTTTAGCTAGTAGAAGGTATGAAAATAAACAGTATTGCCTGTATATTTTATCTAGTAGTTTTAGCTAGTAGAAGGTATGAAAATAAACAGTATTGCCTGTATATTTTATCTAGTAGTTTTAGCTAGTAGAAGGTATGAAAATAAACAGTATTGCCTGTATATTTTATCTAGTAGTTTTAGCTAGTAGAAGGTATGAAAATAAACAGTATTGCCTGTATATTTTATCTAGTAGTTTTAGCTAGTAGAAGGTATGAAAATAAACAGTATTGCCTGTATATTTTATCTAGTAGTTTTAGCTAGTAGAAGGTATGAAAATAAACAGTATTGCCTGTATATTTTATCTAGTAGTTTTAGCTAGTAGAAGGTATGAAAATAAACAGTATTGCCTGTATATTTTATCTAGTAGTTTTAGCTAGTAGAAGGTATGAAAATAAACAGTATTGCCTGTATATTTTATCTAGTAGTTTTAGCTAGTAGAAGGTATGAAAATAAACAGTATTGCCTGTATATTTTATCTAGTAGTTTTAGCTAGTAGAAGGTATGAAAATAAACAGTATTGCCTGTATATTTTATCTTGTTTTCGATAAAAAAAAAACTAAAATTAAGCCTTTTGGTGTATGTTTTGTTGGGGATATAGTCAACGTATTCAGGAGGAACCCTCTCTGCACGACAACTGAGGATGAAGTGATTTTTGTTAACAAAAATTGTCATAAATCTCTGCGTACCCGGGGACGGAAACACTTATTATGCTTGTTATGCTTATAGGTTGGTATGAGGCTGACCACCCATACTGTAAAAAATGGTTCACTTTGCCAATGTCACCCCTGTTTCAGGGAAGGTCGGCAAGAGTTGCAGGGCTTATGTTCATTTGAGATTGGGTTTTTAATATTGTAGATCTACATGCGGCATGTGTGAGCGCGAAATTATGCGTGTCTGCTTGTGGGAATGCATTTAATATGAATCTCAAATGATACATATCTTTGCAACTTAGATTTAGATTTAGAAGTGATTTTTGTAAACAAAAATTGTCACAAATCTCGGCGTACCCGGGGACGGAGATACTAATTATGCTTGGGTAGCCAAAGTCTTTAGAAGGCACCCACTCTCTCTACACGATGACTGAGAATGAACTGATTTTTAATTAACAAAAATGGTCACAAATCACTGCGTACCTTTACGTGTCTGGTTGTGAAAATGCATGTAATGTTAATCTCCAATGTAACATATCTTTGCAACTTAGATTAGATTAGATTAGAACTTGAGATGATGATGATAATTATTATTGGAATTTAAAATAATTATCACTTTGATTTCGTTTTGGGTTCATGTCACAAGATTGCACTATGTTTGTTATCCATACATATAGCTATGATTATGTAATTGTCTATATATTATAAATAGACTGTAATTCCAAAGAAAATCTTAAAAAGAAAATATCCCTTTATAGTGACATAAAAATGTTTTTCTTATATAACAAAGAAAAAATACAACGTTATAAAATGTATACAAAATATGAATTTAATTATTACATATAACAGGAATGCGATAAATTAAAAGAAAAATTATTTCACCTTCTCGCAAAATTAAATTTTATAACAATGCGTTACAAGAGCTATTTTTGCGTTAATTTTATTTGTCGCTAAAGATGTTTCTAAAAGAAGAAGATGTTAGCTATTTTACAAGGTCATTTTTAAGTGGCTGATTTTAAATTCAAATTTAATGTTGCCAGTAATTAAAATAAGTGCAATTAATTGATGTGGTTTACAGCTCTATTAGTTATACGTCTCAAGTATGGCAATCTAAAACGCAACGCAACTAAACTACACATAAAGTGTAACTTCTTGCCTGTGTTATCCTTAAAGTGTTCGCATGTGGTAAGTGAAATCTACTTATTTTTACAGTTAAGGGGGCCGGCCAACCGGAGTTTCATAGCTTCCGAGGGGGCTGGTATTCATGTCTTGTGAAGGCTGAGTAAACCTTGCTGGTATCTCATTTTGGGTCTACAATAAACACCGAAACCGAAAAGGATGTCTGACACCCTCAGAGGGATTCGAACCCGAGCTCTCGGCATGGAATGCAAGCACTGTAACAACTGATCTATCGACCGGACCGACATTTAACTTTATGCAATTGGTATTCCTTGACTTATAGGTTGGTATGAGGCTGACCACCAATACTGTAAAAAATGGTTCTCTTTCCCAATGTCACCCCTGTGTCAGGGAAGGTCGGCAAAAGTTGTAGGGCTTATGTTCATTTTAGGTTTGGATTTTATTTGTAACTACACATTCAGCATTTGTAAGTGCGAACTACACGTGTTTGTTTGTGGGCATGCATTTGATATGAGATTTAAATGTTAATATATCTTTGCAACTTAGATTATAGATTATTAAAAAAATGTTCGAGTCTAATTATGTACCGATCATTTCATTGCTTACACAATATATTACGTACGTATTCATTATCTATCACCTGTGAATTTGCTTGTATGTTAATTAACAATTTGTAGTTACTCAGAGCATTGATTTTGTAAACTAACTAGTCTTTATATAACGCACCTCAAACGTTACGCTACATTTACTTACACAATATTTTGTAATCTACAATCCAAGTTACAAAGATATCGAGGCTTAAAAAGCAGTATAATAAGCGACATTTTGGTCAAAAATGAGTTATGAATGCTATTATATTTGAAATTTTCCGCTCTTTCTAATGCGCTAACTCCCATAGCACTACGATGATATTTGTGTTGTTTATGCCCAAGCAAACAACTGCGCTTTCGAAGTATGGTTTTGGTGTAACCGACAAGATTTTGGCCTTTTTTGTCCTAAAGGCGCTTGTGACATATAAAAAATCGTAAAACATCGTAAAACCACATTAATAGGAATGCCTTTATTATTTTTTAATTTAGAGCTGTTTTGATTTTAACGATATCGCACGTTTAATAATAAAGAGCAATAACTCAAAAAACAACACTGTTGGGAAATCACGTTTGAAGTTCAGACAACCAGTACAACTTGTATGGGATGAAAAAGGCGGCGGATGTTTTATCTCGGTCATATTCGTCCAAATTGAACGGCTGTCGCATTCTACCTATTCTTCTCGCATTGTTCTTGCGTTTTATTACAAAATCTCGATTTTCCCAATTTTCGAGTTATTTCTCTTTATTATTAAACGTGCGAATGATAAAAAAATAAAAAATTAGGCCATTTTTCTGCAATCTCAAACTTGAAACTGCTCTCCTGAACAATTTAGTTTATGTTGCTTATATGCCCTACTGCCTTTTAACCGTCGATATATTACATTTAAGATTTATATTACATGCATTTCCCCAAACAGTTTGCGCAAACACATACCTTTACGACTTTTAAATACCCCAAGGGAATTAATAAAATAACTTATATCACAAAGTATCGTAAAATTGATACTCTATAAACTGATGGATCTATAAATTGTAATAAAATATGTTCAGAGTTTTAAAGACTAAGAGTAAAACTCAGGTATGGAGGGGTGTCATATTTCAAGGTACGAAAAGTATACAACATTACACGTCAACTCCACTATACTGCTACGAATGTGTAGTTGTGTGTTGTGGATTGACTGTGTTAGTGTCTGCACAAGTCTCTCTAGAAATAAATAGATATTAGGTACATATAAGAATTTTTACTTGTTCGCGATTGGTTGAATTGAATGTTCTAGTAAAATCTAGGGTGTAACGATTCTCCGTGTTTCGAAAATGATCTTTATTTTTAATATAAAATATGGACCGAAATGCTCTGGAGATTGAGAAATCATTCTTTCGGTTCTTATGTTGTAGGTTCACATGCGGCATGCGCAAGCGCGAACTTGTACGTGTCTGCTTGTGAGAATACATGTTAAGTGAATCCACAATGTTACATATCTTTGCAAATAAGATGAGATTAGTTTAGTCAGCCTTTACAAGAAATGAGTACCAGCACCGTTGGGAGCTGGGAAGCCCCCACTTCAACTGAAACTGGTTGATGTGAAGGTAGCCCACGTACCCGTAAAAATTAATAGGTCCCGTATCGCCACATACAACCCCTTCAGGGATAACGCAGGCGGGAAACTATACTACAAGTGTAGCTTAGTTGCGTTTTACAGGAATAAATGGAGGAGATCCTGTAGAGGTTTAAGCTACCTATAGGAGATCTGCGACAACGTTTATGTTACATTAATATTTCTGAGAAAACTCCGCGGTTGAATTTTATCGTTCAGTTAAAAACAGGTACATAAATTTAGCATTTTACTTGGAAGATAAGCTACCCCGATATCCTTCAAAAGCAAGATTCACTTTTATTAATTGGCCATCTTCTCTCGCCTCCAGTCTGGTTTCGTAAGCCACTCACCGTCGACCGCATTTTCATCAATCGTCCCATTGGTGCTTGCTTGTCTTATCTCCATCAGAGGTAATTTTACATGAGCTATGTTTGTATGTGCACTCTACCGATGAAAACTGGAAAATTATTTAAAAAATATTTAAAAAAACTATTTTTTTTAGCTTGAATGTTGATTTATAATCTGTAACAATCTATAATATAAGTTGCAAAGATATGTTAACATTTAAAATTCGTATTCAATGCGTACCTACCCACAAACGGACACGTGTAAGTTCGGGCTTACAAACCCCAAATGAACATCAGCCCTGAAACTTTTACCTCCTTTCCCTGAAACAGGGGTGACTTCAAAAAATGGTTCGCTTTACCAATAAAGCGAACCATTTTTTGAAGTGTGCTTGGTCAGCCTCATAACAACCTATAAGTCGAGGAAGGATTCTCAAGGCAATTTCATTGAAAGGTCATATTTGAATCAAATGGTAGATAAGCCAAACAGGCGCTGGGACGACGACGCAATAACACCATACTTTGCCACAAGTTAACACAACCGTAATAAAAAAAGTAAGGAAACTTAAACACTCACCAGATCGCGCTGTTTGAGTGTACATACATTTTTTGGTGAAACACTTGGTTTTTAGTTTGAAATGACCATAGCGTCGCAGGTGGATGAACAGAAATGTCAATTGCTTTGGTAACCGGTCCGGCATGAGACCGACGCATGTTTCCAAATTAAATGACCTATACCGTATACGTAGAAAATATTATTAATGGATAGTTAAGAATTTTTGTAATTACAGATGAAGCATCTGCAATAAAAAGTTTTTTTTTTTTAATTTCAAATAATCTTAGTTGCAAAATTAATATTAAATGCATTCCCGCAAACAGACACGCTTACAAATTCTGTATGAGTACCTACTTAAACCTCAAACGAACATAGACTCTTTTTATAGATTTTTACCGACCTTCCCTGAAACATAGTTGACATTGGCAAAGTGAACCATTTTTTAAAGTACGGGAGGTCATCGTCATACCAACTTATAAGTAAAGGAATGTAGGCATGTCTCTACGAGTATTTGAACATTTCATATACTCTATAATCTAAGTCGAGAAGATATAGAATCATTTAGGATTCACATTTAATGTATTACAAATGAACAAGGGTATGTTGGCGTTGTCTAGCGACCACCTCTGAAACAGGGTTGACATTGGGAAGAGTGAAACAATTTTTACTGTACAGGTCTCATACCAAACTATAAGTCAAGAACCAAAAATATATCAGTTATTTTCATAAAAAAGACTTTGGTATTTCGGTATCGCAAGATCTCTGGATTTGTACCCGACTAAGTTTCCATACATTTACAGGTTAGGTTTGCTAGACCTTTAGACGCGAGGTTAAGTCCACGGGAATACTCATTTGGCAAAGTTAGTCATTGGGATGGTCAAGGGGTTAGCGTTGACATTCGAATTTGCGTTGTTGACACCAACACTGGTTTGAACACCGCCTGCGTCAAGTTCTATCGACAATAACTTCGACCCTGGTTCAACATATGTCATTGGTTAATTTCTAATTAAAAAATCATTAAAAACATAAAATAATATATTATTATTTGATTACTTTAATATCTTTTTCTGGCCAGGCAATATATGGAATGGCGAATTGCATTCCTCTTTACAAATGATTTTTTGAAACATTTGAAAAAAAAAAATGGGCTAAATGGAAGACCAAAATGTCTAAGAATAACACTGTAATGCTTAATTTATTAGTGAGAAAACAAGTATGGATAAGCAGGTTTTGATGTACTTACAATAAATCACTAGGACGTTTTAACCTCCTTAATGTGTTTTGATGGCACATAACCGGTTGACTTTTTACTTTTTGTCTGTAGGTCAGAATTTTTCATTTTTGGACCGTCTAATTTGTATGCAGCCAAACTATCGGCCAACAAATTTCTTGACTTAAAGTTTGTATGAGGCTGACCATCCATCTAATCTAATCTAAGTTGCAAATATATGTAACATTATATGCATTTTCACAAGCAGACACGTATAAGTTCGCGCTTAAACATGCCGCGTGTGGACCTACAATTTAAAAACCCGAACCTCAAATGAACATACACCACCCTGCAACTCTTGCCGACCTTCCCTGATATACGGGGGACATTGGCAAAGTGAACCAATTTTTTACAGTATCGGTGGTCAGCCGCATATCAATATATAAGTCAAGGTACTATAGACATCAAAATTAAAACAAAATACAAAATTCTAATTTAAAAACCCTAGTCCTAGCTGCCAACATTACAGATTAAACGCCATTTCTTTCTGTCCTTACATACTTCTTTCATTTCATCCAGTTATAACCTTCTAAGTTCTGTTGCTAAGAAAGTTGCTATGCCTAATCTTATATGGGTAAGAGCCAAGAGGTTTGGAAATTGCAGCACACACGTGTCGTTTTTTAACATAAATCAGTGAATTGGTGCCATCAATTACTGGAAATATTGATGCGTTCTTTTGGCTCATACATAATCACATAATGAGCGCTGAGACGAAACGTTATGGGAGTGCCAAGTGTAATTTTTAATGTAAAAAATCGTACGGGTTAAAAATAAATTATCTTACAACATATTCAAAGTTGATGTGGGGAAATGCCAGCAATATTTTCAAATGGTATAGGTTAAAGTGTTAATTAAAAAAATATATTTTAAAAAGTGAGTCCTCTGGCACCCTTGTTTCCTGGAAGGTCGGCAAAACGCTGCCTTAGTTTTTGTTTGCCGTATAGACCACTAAGCTAATTTTACATGAGCAATGTTTGCATGTGTACTGGACCAATGTGTCTTATGAAAACAGGAAATTGATTTAAAAAATATTTAAAACAACTCTCACATTATCGAGTTTTGCGTTTTTTCTCTGCTCAGATTGTGTAGAATTTGATTTTTAAGACAACTGCATTAACAAGTCATATTTGACAGAATTGGTCTATACGGCAAACAAGAACTGCGGGAGCGAAAAGGCTTATGTTCATTTGAGATTTGGTTTAAATGTTGCAAGTCCACATGTTGCATGTGTAAGCGCTTACTTACACGCGTCAGCTTATGAGAAAATGGAATAAATGCATATAATTATTAACTTATGTTGCAACAACAACTGAATATGCCGGGGGGGGCAACGGCATAGTATACATTTATTTTTACAGGTAAGTTAGTCAGCCCCACGCTTATGTTTAAGTAGTAAAGTAGAAAAAATATTTGTTTGTGTTGTTTGTGATGTTTTTTTATGCACCGTTTATGGTATGTTCTGTTTTAGGTGTGTGACTTTTTCTCAAGTGATGCTTTGTCATTGTGCTGTGTTTGTGGCATTGTTATGTTTTGTCGTATGATGTACTGTCATTGCGTTGTTTTGTCATTGTGATGTTAAGTTTTGTGCTGTTTTGTCGTGTGATGTACTGTCATTGCGTTGTTTTGTCATTGTGATGTTAAGTCATGTGCTGTTTTGTCTATGATGTACTGTATTGCGCTGTTTTGTCATTGTGATGCTAAGTTATGTGTTGTTTTGTCGTATGATGTACTGTCATTGCGTTGTTTTGTCATTGTAATGTTAAGTTACGTGCTCTTTTGTCATGAGATGTACTGTCATTGCGTTGTTTTGTCATTGTAATGTTAAGTTACGTGCTCTTTTGTCATGAGATGTACTGTCATTGCGTTGTTTTGTCATAGTGATGTTAAGTTATGTGCTGTTTTGTCGCGTGATGTACTGTCGTTGCGTTGTTTTGTCATTGTGATGTTAAGTCATGTGCTGTTTTTTCTATGATGTACATTGTACTGTATTGCGCTGTTTTGTCATTGTGATGTTAAGTCATGTGCTGTTTTGTCTATGATGTACATTGTACTGTATTGCGCTGTTTTGTCATTGTGATGTTAAGTTACGTGCTCTTTTGTCATGAGATGTACTGTAATTGCGTTGTTTTGTCATTGTGATGTTAATTTATGTGCTGTTTTATCGTGTGATGTATTGTCATTGTGTTTTTTTGTCACTGTATTGTTAAATTATGTGCTGTTTTGTCGTGTGATGTACTATCATTGCGTGTTTTTTGCCATTGTAATGTTAAATCATGTGTTTTTTTTGTCTTATCCTATCACCAATTTAAGCACGAGACTCACACTCACACACCCACCCACTAATTAAAAGCCTTAAAACATATAAAGAAGACGTTAAATATGAAGGTTACTAGTGTGACATAACTCCACATGATTTCTGTATAAATTGAATATGCTGTCACTGGTTTGTATGCGGCTACAACTTGTTTGGTAACTGGTAAAGGTGAGAGGTGGAGGATTGACATTTACGGCAAATTTGTATTCAAATAAGTACATTCACTCGCATAGCGAAGACGCGCCGAGATACGTAACTAAATATTGGCCAATTTTCATACTAAATACAAACATGTTCTTTTGATTCTTGTATTTTCTGCGATCCGGGTGGGTTAATGGTAAAATTTACGTAAAATCTATTTATATCTGATTTGATAATTTGATATTATTTGTGTGACCTTTGACCTTGAATATCTTTTTTCGCACTTTTGATATTTCATTTTTTAAACAGTTTGCTTAACTGTTTGCCAATTATTTCAGATTCGTTTCAGATACAGAGTCACTTTAAGCCTGCACAATCTATAATCTAAGTTGCAAGGATATATTTATTTAAAGCTCTCAGATGTATGCCCACAAACCAAAACGTGTAGTTCGCGCTTATAAATGCTGAATGTGTACTTACAAATAAAATCCAAACCTCAAATGAACATGAGCCCCACAACTTTTGCCAATACAATACAACGGTTAATTGATTTCTCAGTAGCTACAGAGAGATTTTGTTCTTATTTTGTAGTAAGAATAAAGATCACTCTCGAAGCATTGAGAAATATTGTTCCAAAAGAAATAACCATTTAATTATTGCTTATGTTGGTAGACCAATCCGTAGTCTAGTGGTAACGCTTCAGACTCGTAAATGGAAGATAGTGGGTTAGAATTTCGGCGGAGCACAAAAAATACACCATTTATATTTTCAAATGTGTTTTTCGCTGGGTAGAAAAATTCATATCCCTTTACCAAAGACCGGTCATCAAAGTTACATCCAGTCTTACAGCAACTGGGTCTTGTTTGAGAATGGGTGTTTTCTATAGCGGTGACCAAGTTTGCAGAGGGTTCTTGTGATATGAGTGATTCACACAAAAACAGCGCACACCAAATAAATCACATATTTTAATGATATTCTCTTGTGCAGATAAACAAGAGGTTTATAAGGGGCTACAAGCTTCTAGGATTTGAAACAGCTCATGGATGTCTCCTCCTATTCGCAGCTCAAGAGGATGGCAACCAGCAGAGACAGATGGCTGGTACAACAAGCGACTGCCTTTAGAAAATGATGACTATGTTAACAGTTGCAAAGGGTGCCATACAACTCGATTCCCATCGGTTTATTCTTTTAAAATGAGGCAAAAATGATAATAAAGTAGACTGCATGGTTTCAATCAGGAAAAAATACGTATTGTTTCTTAGGTTTTAAATTTATTTTTTTACTTTGCGCCTATATTTTTTAACTACTTTGTTGCCTCATTTTAAAAGAAAGGCCGATGGGATTCGAGCTGGATGGCACCCTTTAAATCTAGTGTTTTGACTCGACTATTTTGAGATTCAGTGGGTTCCTAAAATTCCCGACGATCATCATTTGAAAGACACTTTCTGATCGCAGGTTGGCAAGCCTGAATATCTCTGATTTAGATCAACCTTGTCCAATTTAAAATTAATAATTTGTCCATATGTGCATATTATAAAATATTTGAAATGATATTTCGTTTCCTCTATGGCTCGTTGGAGAGACATTGTGAAAGGAAATCTTGAGTATAGATTATTAAATTTGACTTTTTATTGGCAAGGTAAACCGGAAGCAGAAAAAAAATAATGGCATGCAAATTGGTGTGTGCAAATTTAGAAAGATATTGAATTGAACATTACAATCTAAAAAATGGCCACCTATTTGATTGTATTTTTTGTCATATGCATTTTTTTCTTTAATAAAATTAGATTTTTTTTTAAGAAAATAATATGATAGATGGCAGGAGTTGTAAATTTACACATGCAACATGTGTAAGCGCGAACTTAAATGTGCCTGATTGTTAGCATGCATTCAAGCTTTCAATTTTAATATATCTTAACAACTTGTCAACGACGTTAGCCATGTTGAAAGCACCGGTTCCCATAGATCACCGAAGTTAAGCAACATTGGGCGTGGTCAGTGCTTGGATGGGTAACCGCTCAGGTACACCGCGTGTCGTTGGCACCTTGGACCGGTCCGTAGTCCGTAGTGGCAACACTTCGGACTCGTAAATGGAAGGTTGTGGATTCGGATCCCGGCGGAGCACAAAAATATACCATTAATATTTCGAATGTGCTCTTCGCTGGGTTGAAAAATTCATAAACCTTTACCAATGACCGGTCACCAAAGGTCCATCCAGCCTTACAGCAACTGGGTCTTGCTTGAGTATTGGCGCTTTGTAGCGACGACCAAGCTCGTACACCTCTGCGGCACTACAACAAGTGTCATAGACCCCTAGAGTCTTTAGAATCTAGGGAGTCTCCCGCACAGGATTTCTTAAAAAAAATATATATATATATATTTATATATATATATATATATAGATTTGAGTGGACTACATTCTCGACGTTTCGTCGGAGTGATGTACAACATTTTACTTCGCTCTCTTTGTTTTTTTAGAAATTTTTCAGTTTGGGGTTATTGTCCAGTGGTTTTTTTTTTTATCTCTGACTTGTAATAATTGTAAAATAAGTGGTTCGATCCCAGATATGCCTTGAAAATGATTACACAATTTTCTAATGGGGTGAATACTCTTGTACTAATCTCAAGACCAGACAAATTTGAAAACAGGTTGGTCTCGATATACAAGTATTTATTTTGATTTAAGGAAGTATGTAGTACCTGATCGGTCCGTGTATATACTAAAATACAAGTTATTCCAACTCTAACATGTAATATACTGATTTTTTATTGTCATTTGGAAAAATAAAATCCTCAAAAGTGGTAGGTGTATAATGATATAGCTGTCCTCTTGATAATAGTGTGATAACACCGAAAGCGCTTGAGCAAATAAACCAACTCGTGAAGAAAAACTTTGGCTTTTATTTAATGACTTATTATTTAATTTCAATGACAATAAAATAATAATGTTTTTTGTTATGATAAGATGAGTAACTTTTATTTTGTATGTAAAGATTTATTTTTCGAAAAAAAAAACATTGATAACAAAAGACAACTGGGATCAGAACATTTTTGGATTTGATTTTTTTTCTCTGGGAGCATATTCTTCTATGGACTGCCGTCCTTAGCAACTGCTAACAAATTATTTGTATTCCATTTCCCTAGCTTACCGGCCGGGTGACGACTCAATATTGTATATGTCAATTCACATGCGGACCTCGTTAATTTAAAAACAATCAAAAACCTTTTTCTTCTTCGAAATGGACTGAGGCGCCAGTGTCAAGTAGCAAAGTACCAACTGTGGCATGCAAAATAATTACAGTGTGGCCATACGGAAAAATAAATTCCCCAAATACATTATGTACAATATTATTGGTAGGTAATTCAAAACAACGAAAAAAATTATACAATGGGAGGATTATTTGTTTTAAAAAAAAACATAATATTATTTTGGGATATGATGTGAAAATATTGCAAAATTGTATCACACGGGAATAAGAAAATTATCGAAAACAAAAGAGTGTAGTGACGAAATTCAATCAGATTTTGGTCTGTGTGTTAATTTGTAGTAGCGTCCACTTTCGAATATATGTTAATGGAGTGGAGATGGAACCGGCATTATGTAAAAAAAGAGTGTTTCTGTAATTATTTTCGTGTCATTAGAGTGGCGACCTGTGTGTGACCCTATCCGTGCGACTCTCACGGGCTAGATGTGCGAAGAGCAGGGCTGTGCCAAAATTCAGAATGGAGTCAAAAATGAGTCAAAAATACAGACTCCTTAATCCATAATCGATTTTGTATTTAAATATATATAATAGAGTGATATCAAATGCGTTTCCAAATGCAGATGCGTATCAGTTTGCGCTTTCACATGCCTTATGTGGATTTACAACATAAAAACTAAATCTCAAATAAGCCCTGCAACTTTTTCCGGCATTCCCTGAAATAGGGGTGACATTGGCAAAGTGAACCATTTTTTAAAGTATGAGTGGTCAACCTCATGCCAACCTATAAGTGTAGGAATACATTTTTCAAGATCAATCCCAAGGAGAAAAAAATAAATTAAAACGTCTGGTCGAAAGCTCAGTTGGTAGAGTGCTTGGATTCAATGCCCAGAACTTGAGTTCAAATCCCACCGAGTGTGTAAGAAATGATTTGTCGTTTTGGTGTTTTTATTTCAGGAACCCAAAATAAAATATCAGCAAGATTCATTCAGCCTTCACAATAAATGAGTACCAGCCCTTCGGGAGCTGAGAAACCCCCACTTCATACAAAGTAGTTGGCGTAAGTATTCTCCCCTTATCCGTAAAAATATAAAGGTTCCAAGAGAAACCCTACGGGGATAATGCAGCAAGAAGTTGCTCTATATTGTAGCTTAGTTGTAAAAACAATTCTGTCAGATTATTTCCTTTATGGACCACTGCAACTGTAACTCTGTCGCCATTCCACTAGGAGTGGCCAGAGCCTCTGCAGAGCTGCCTCCATTTTTTCCTATCCTTACATACCTCTTTCAATTCATTCATATCCATCACATTTTTCATAAATTTTCTTTTTTTACGCTCACTTTCACACAATGGACTCTAATTCCACAGCCCTGTTTCTCATCGACACGTAGCACGTATGCAATTCGTGGTACAACCAATATAGCTTACGTGATCACCCGACACGTTACGTATCAGCGCCTAAAATATTATTATAAGATGGACCGTTACATACGGGCACAAGACCTGGCTACTAAACTCTCCGTTATTTATATATCAGTATCCCAAGTTTAAAAAACTTAGCATAACTTTTGAATACAAATTACACGAAAACTCAAACAGCGCTCCTGTTGAGTGCTTTAGTTTCTGCACATTTCCGATACAACACTACGGTTGAGTTGTAACTTGAAGTTGTGTAGTTGTGCCGTATTTGGCTGGATGGAATGGCGTTGTGGGAAGACCTGAGGATATGTGGATCACGGCTTAGGACGTGAACGGCTGACTTATTGCAAAATTATTGCCGATTTCGCCCTACATAGTACATACTTGACGCGCAATCGTATTACGCTGCCAATTTGCCTAGATTCAAAACATTTCGCGGATTCTATTATCTTTATTGTACAACGGTTTTCTGAATATCATGTCGATACCTAAAAGGTATAACTGAATATGTGTAATAATAAGCTAGCATGGTTTTCTCAAATAAATGCACCTGAAACACGGAATAATCTACAATCTAAGTTGCAAAGATGTATATATATTAAAAACTCATATCAAATGCATGCCCAAAAACAGACACGTGTTGTACAAATGCTGAATGTTTACTTACAAATTGAAATCCGAACATCAAAATTCTTTGATTTAAAAAATGTAATTTGTCATGTATGTTCCTTGACTTATAGGTTGCGGCTGACCACCCATAATATAAAAATTGGTTCACTTTGCCAATGTCACCCCTGTTTCAGGGAAGGACGGCAAGAGTTGCAAGGCTTATGTTCATTTAAGATTGGGTTTTTATATTGTAGGTCCACATGCGGCATGTGTTAGCGCGAAATTATACATATCTGCTTGTGGGAATATATTTAGTATAAATCTTAAATGATATATATCTTTGCAGCTTAGATTAGATTAGATTAGAAATGAAGGTAAACCTTGCAACTTTTTCCGACCTTCCCTGAAACAGCGGTGACATCGGCAATGAACCATTTTTTACAGTATGGATGGTCAGCCTCATACCAGCCTAATAGTCAAGAAAACACTTAAAATAAAAAAATATAAAATAAATTACTTCAAATTGTCAGCCGGTCATGTAAGCCTGAAACATCTAATATTTATGTTTTTATGTACCCTACCTTTTATAGATCGCACACATTATTCAGAGAAGCATAATAGCCAAATCAGCCATTGTCGAGTGATGCAGTTACCAACGTGCGGTATTCTATTTTTATTATAAAGCTAATAATGAATATGTACATTGGTACATAAGCTTATATTCTTTTCAATTATTTTTCCATATAAATTTTATTTCGACACACCCTTATTAGTTTTATAATCCTTATATGTACTTCAATGGCGTAACTCTTACGTCAAAATAAAATACACAAAAAAGTTATTCGAGAGCAATAAAAACATTTATTCTAATATTTTAACCTTAAAAATACACAATTAAAAAATCTGCAATGATACCTACTTGAAATGAGGATATTTTTGGATACAAAAGAAGTTGATGAAGAGGAATTTGGCCATGGTGATATTGGTATTTTTGGTTGAAGAGGGTATATTGAATTTGAAGGACCATCGATATTTGACCATGGATATATTTTTGACATACGCATTGTATACATATCACGCTGGTTAAATTCGAGAGCATTTTTTGTGTGAATTACACGTCAAGAGCCCTGGATATCGCTACAGAGAGGTAAAAGCAAGACCCAGTTGCTTTGTGAAAACGTACGTGTGTCTGTTTGTGGTGAATTTTAAAATTATATGTATATTTGCAACTAAAATAAATTTGCAAAATAAATATTTTATACAAGGATACATACATGTATTTTTTCACCCTAAATCAGTCACAAAAGATTGTTCAAATTTGTACTAACTCGGTGGTCTATAATATATTAGAAGGCGCCGCAGAGATATTGATTACAAATGATTCGGATCACGATGTAACCAATGCCGGCTTAGAATTTTCATAAAACGTCCCCCCACTGCTTGTTTCGCTTATCTACCATTTGATTCAAATATGACCTTTCAATTAAATTGTCTTAAAAATCACATTCTTCACAATCTGAGCTATGAAAAAATTGTTAAATGTGTAGTGTGAGAGTTATTTTTCATATTTTCTAATCAATTACCAGTTTTCATATGACAAATTGGTCCAGTACACATACAAACATTGTTCATGTGAAATTACCTCTGACTGAGATAATACAAACAAAAACTAAGGGGACGAAAGTACAATTGTGTTAGTATTGTTGCGAATGCTGGGTTGACCTTTACGGTGACACAAAAGTTTACAGGTTACATACATACACTTGTATATTTCCTCTATGAAAACGTGATGAAGATGGTACTGAGAAAAATCATAGTTGCGAATAAATGAAGATTGTGTGAACCTTTAGAAAATGCAAAAGGGTAAACTGTAAGGTTAAATAACAAAGCTTAATATCAAGTTAAAATATTAGATTCTAACAAACGAATGCCATTAAAATATTAAATTTTAAATCTATAATCTAAGTTTCAAAGATATCTTAAACTTAAATTTCATGTTACATGCATTCCCATAAGCAGACACGTATAAGTTTGCACAAACATATGTTGCATGTGGAGTTACAACATAAAAACTCAGTCTCGAATGTACATAAGCTATGCAGCTCTCTCCTACCTTCCCTAAAACAGGGGTGACATTGGTAAAGTGAAACATTTTTTTAAGTATGGGTGGTCAGCCTAATACCTATTTATTAGTCAAGGAACATAATTATATTTTTAACGATTTGCGTATTAATACGTTTTTTTTTTAAATATGAATAAAGAAACATATTTTAGTTTCTATTTATTTACAAATAAAATAAAACATACTATTAAATGTATTTGTAAGCGTGTTTTCTTTATTTACACCTACGGTTTATTTATTTTATCAATTTCGGTTCAGAGATACATTTGCACAGTATAATTTGACGATTGATTGATTTCTAACGCTACATGTAATTTCGGTCCTTAATTTATACCGACAATAAAGATCATTCTTGAAACATAGAGAATCACCACCTTGAATTTAAAAACATTTTTTTTTTAAATGTACGATGCACAAGAATTATCATATACAAGATTATGATATCACACGGCCGTGTTGCTATGGAAAAAGTTAACAATTTTTTTTTTTTGGAAAGATTTATGTTCTCATACAAGTGTGACGTTTGCCAGCCGAGATTTTTTTTAAATTCTTTTAGTGATCCACCTTGCTGCTACAGAGGCCTTGCTTGTAGTTTATTATTGTACATCAGCATCATCATTAACAGGATGGCTTCAATGGAAGCACAGCCTTGCGAAAGTTGCGAAACCGATGCTGAGCCGAAAGGCGTGTGTGTATGTCGGCCAACTATCAAAGCTGTCTTACGAAACGGCGCTTCCTGCGATTCAACGCGTTCAAAGCGAGATCTTAACGCGATACTGATACAAGACGTTCCCATGGTGCTTGTTTGTCTTATGTCCATCCACTGTTATTTTTGTTAGTTCTTACCGTTATTTTTGTTTAAGTTACTCTCTTCTAATGTTATTTTTTTTTTTGACTTATCTGTTTTTTTTTGTCAGCTACTTTTAATTTTTAACCTCTGTATGGGAAATTTTGAGTATTATAAAAGGTCGTTTTGTAAAAAAAAATTAGATAAGCCAAACAAGCACTGAGGGGACAAGGTGTTGTTATTTTAAATATTCAACACGATTCATTTTAAATATGCGCGGGTATTCCTTGAAAGGAATTGTTGGCATGAGGCTGACCACCCATTTAGTCAATGTCATGCCAGTTTCAAGTGAAAAGATAGCAAACACCTGCAACTGTTGCCGACCTTCCCTGAAAGAGAGGTGACATTGATAATGTGAACTATATTTTTACAGTATGATCAGATAGCTACATACATAGCTTAATTTCCTGCCTACGTATAACCGAAGAAGTTACATGTGGCACTTCGGGGCCTATTTATTTTTATGGATAAAGAGGCCGGCCTCACGCCAACCACTTCAGTAGAACTAGTGATTTCCCAGTTTTTTTGTGCTCCGCCGGGGTCGAACCCACGACCTTCCATTTACAAGTCAAAAGCGTTATCACTTGACTACGGATCTATCTTGATGAATTTTTAAAAATGAAAAAAATGTTTGTTTTTTGTATTGTTTGTCTATTAATACTGAAAAAAATCATATTAATCTGTGGAAAAAAAATTGAGTAGTCAGGTTTTTATCTCAGATATTTAGAATAAATATAGGATAACCACTCTATTAGATCAATATATTAGCAGGTATTTAATGATTTATTGGCAAGCTGAAATGTGGATCTATAAAATAGATCTACGTAAAAAAACCCCGCGGCTCTCAAACCTCGGATAGATCGTGAACAGAAATGATCTACGAGTTCAATCGATACGTTTGCTTGCTTTATGGATCGGATTTGTATAAATTATCGATACCTTAGAGATGTGTACAAAGTAGAGATGAGATTTGTGTAAATTATATCGATAGCATTACGATATTTATTCAAGCAAAAAACAATAACGATATTATATTAACGATGTCGTATAGAAGCCATAATCTAAGTTGCAGAGTTAACTAGTATTTAAGATTGTTTGGGCATATGGAGAGAATGAATGAGGAAAGACTGCCGAAGAAAGTATATGGATGTCGTGGTAGAGGAAGACCGAGAAAGGTATGGATGGACCAAATATCCGAAATTGCGAATGAATGGAATATCCAGAGTCATAATAAAAGAAGAGCTTGCATGAAGAAGGTTATGACTCTGGAGGAAATGAAAGAAGTATGTAAGGACAGAAAGAAATGGCGGTTGATCTGTTATGTTGGCGGCTAGGGTTTATTAAAGTGAAATTTGTTTTATTTTTTAAGTGTTTGATATCCATGTATATTATTATTATTGATTTAAAAAATGTAATTTGTCGTGTATGTTCCTTGACTTATAGGTTGGTATGCGGCTGACCACCCATGCTGTAAAAATGGTTCACTTTGCCAATGTCACCCCTGTTACAGGGAAGGACGGCAAGAGTTGCATGGTGTATGTCCATTTGAGATTGGTTTTTATGTTGTAGGCTCACATGAGGCACGTGCAAGCGCGAAATTGTACGTGTTTTGGTTGTGGGAATGCATGTAATGTGAATCTCCAATGTAACATATCTTTGCAACTTAGATTAGATTAGATTAGATAAGATTCATATGCAACGCATGTTCACAAGCAGACCTGTATATCGACACCATAAAGGTAAAACTGAAAAAGTAGCGTACTAAGCTAACATGGGTTTCTCATGTAAATGCACCTTTTTCCTATTTTCTACGAGAATAAACACTTAAAATGTGTGAAAATCCTGTAGTTAAGAAAATTTTCATGAAATCTGGTTCATAATTAGTTCACTTACTATGAGAAGTTACACACAATAGAATGTTTTATCCACGATTTCTCAAATCAGTGATTTAGCACTTTTTCAATTTTACCCATTTATTTGATGTGATGGCATGTTCCGCATGTGAACTTCAAAAATATCCAAACGTCAAATGCCATGCAAGTCTTGTCGACCTTCCCTGAAACAGGGGTGGCATTGGAAAAGTGAACCATTTTAAGAAAAAAAAGGCAGCAATTAAGGTTTTTGGTCGAAAATGAGATAGATAATTGTCCATCAGGGACGAGCGCATCCGAAAGGCGAAAAGTTTTTGCCGACCTTTACATTGGTAAGAAAAATTATTCGTTTTTTGTAAAAGATGATCTGTAAAAAAATGATCTCCCGTTTATTTCAAAACAAAAATAAAAATACTGGCAAGGTTTATTCGGCTTTCAAAAGAAATGAGAACCAACTGGGAAATCGCCACTCCAAGGCTCCCTAACTGTACACACAAAAAGGAGACAACGCGGTAGGTACGAAGAAAAAAGAAGTGTGCGAGGGAGGCAAGCCGCTAGTTACATAATGATCTGGCAGACTGACCTTGTAGAGCTTGTCTTTGTGGTGCCACACGTCCTCCTCGTCCTCCATGCCCTGCTGGAAGGCCTGCGTGAGGTCGTCCCTGGAGCGAGACAGGATGCGGCGCCGGGAGACCATCTCGGCGGAGGCGACCGACTCAAACGGACCCAAGCTGTAACAAAAAAGAAAAATTTACAATTTGATAATTGGACATTTTGACGATTTGACATTTTGACAATTTGACATTTTGACATTTTGTAAATTTGACATGTTGACATTTTGTTAATTTGACATTTTGACATTCTGTAAACTTGACATGTTGACATTTTGTTAATTTGACATTTTGACATTCTGTAAATTTGACATGTTAACATTTTCTCAATTTGACATTTTCACAATTTGACATTTTGACATTTTGAAAATTTGGCATTTTGTCAATTTGACATTTGAACATTTTGGCAATTTGAAAACTTGACAATTTGACCCTTTGGCAATGCGACACTTTGACATAGTAGAAAATTTTGTATTCATTGTGCAAATTTACATTACGGCTCTAGACACGCAAAGGAACCTTGTAGGTTTGATTCAATCAGTAACAGCGAACACCAATTAAAAATAAATATAATATTTATCTAAAGAAAAGACATTTATTTTTGTTTTGATAAAAGATAACAAAGTTTATTTGTCTCTACAATCGAACAAAACTATTCCACTATAATTTCCTTGACTTAAAGGTTGGTATGAGGCTGACCAACTATACTGAAAAAAAAATCACTTTGCCAATGTCGCCCTGTTTCAGCGAAGGTCGTTAAAAGTTGCAGCGCTTATGTTTATTTAAGGCTTGGATTTGACTTTGTAGACAGAAGCTTTGCGGTGGCCGGGCCGGTGGCCTGGAACAATTTGCCCATCGGTGTTCGCGCGAACCAGCCTACCACCACCTTCAGAAAGGGACTGAAGACACTACTTTTCTCCAGAAGCCATGGCGCCCTTGAGACGGTCCTGGACCATTAAATGGCGCCACAGGAAAGAAATCATCCATCATCATCATCATCATCTCTTTGCAACTTGGATTATAGATAATAGAAAAATAGCAAAGTTTATTTGCCTCCACAATCGACAAGAATATATTTCACTATCATTATTTCATATATTTTGAGGTTAACTAACAGAACGCATTATCCAACAAGTAGAGCCTTGGAAATTGTGCCTCACCAACTATTCAGAATTCCTCACAATCGTTTTTTTTTGTATTTTTTTTTGTTGTTTCTCTTTCATTTGCGCCCGACATCCTTATCCGCAGGAAAAAGATTAAATTGCCTTTGTATTGTTTAAATTTTCAATATTCTTTGATTAATTTATTGCTTTGTTTTGTTGTTTTTTTTTAATCGCACATAATTTGGCTACTGATACAACATGTCTGCCATTGTGCAATTAGAGAATTGAATACCAATTAATGACGATTTAATAGCGGGTATTTTTTTCTTTTTTAATATAAAATGCGAAATCAAAAAATTTAAGTTTTACAAACAAACAAACGAGGTTAACAATCACATTTTAAAATAAAGTCCGCACGCGAATTGACATAGACAAAATTGTGTCGTCACACAGCCGAGTTGCTAGGGAAAAGAACGGCAGAAGAAGAAGAACAAGAACGGCAGTCCAATACAATATTGACATTTGCTCGCCGAGAAAAAAGTTTCATATTTAAAAATGTTAAATGTATCAAAGAGACAATTATTATAGATTAGACACGTAATACATCGTTAGGATTGGTGCGTAGTCCAGTGGTTAACACTTCTGACTCGTAAATGGAAGGTTGAGGGTTCGAATCCCGGCGGAGCACAAAAAATATACCATTTATATTTTCAAATATGCTCTTTGCTTGGTGAAAAAAGTCACTAAAGGTCCATCCAACCTTACAGCAACTGGGTCTTGCTTGAGAATTGGCGTTTTTTACAGCGACGACCAAGCTTGCAGAGGGCTCTTGATGTGTGATACACACAAAAACAGCGCTCACAAAATAAATCAGCCTAATTTAATTTAATCAATTTAATCTTGAACGAATTCGATTGGTTCTTTAAAGCAGTAGGACCAATCAAAAACCTACGAAATAAAATCAAATAGTTACTAATAATAATAATATTCTTATTTATTTTAGTTAACCTCTCGCGTGCGCAAAAATTCTTTTCAAAACTTTTGTTATTTCAAATACAAAACCCACGCATTCAATACTTAGTAACTGATTAAATTGTAGTTGTAAGAGTTCACTAGCTTGATTTTTTTTAACAAATTGCGTATTCATGTATTTATTACATCATTGTTTTCGTTTAATGATTACTTCGCCATCATTATAATCATCTGTCTTCTTCTGGAAGAGTCCAAGTGTTTGTGATAGCGTCATTGAACAAAAGACACGCCATTTTTGAGGTTATGTCATCGCTGATTTGGTAGACTTACTGCTCGATGATCAAAGTATTTAAATAACTGTGTTTTTTCTTGTTGTGTGACGTAATCAGTGAAATAAAAAAAACTCCTGAATTTTAAGTGGTAAGTCGATTTGCTTTGTATTTTCTTTTATAACGTTTATTTTACTGCTGTATTTTCATATATTTTACATGAAAATTCGTTCCTAAAAATATATATTTATTATTTTAATATCTTATTTTAATGTAATGTTTATAAAAAGGATAACATTGTTGGTATGAGGCTGACCACCCATACTGTAAAAAATGGTCACTTTGCCAATGTTACCTCTGTTTCAGGAAAGGTCGGCAAGAGTTGCAGGGCTTATGTTCATTTGAAATTGGGTTTTTTATACTGTAGGTCCACATGTGGCATGTGGGAGCGCGAAATTATGCGTGTCTGCTTGTGGGAATGCATTTAATATGAACCTCAAATGATACATATCTTTGCAGCTTAGATTTAGAATTGAATAACAAAATTCCCTTGATAATATGAGTGGCATGGAATCAAATATGGCGGTCTAAAATTTATTTCGATAATTAGAAAATGATACTTTAGGGATCCGGTTGATAGCTCAGTTGGTAGAGTGCTTGCATTCCATGCCGAGAGCTCGGTTTCGAATCCCACAGAGGCTGTCAGAAATAATTGCCCGTGTTTCTCCGAAGAGGTCGCTTTTGGCGAGTGGAATAGTTTTTTTACAGGTAAGGCCTTCCGCTGACCACTTAACTTTAAGTGGCGGTTTCCCAGCTCCCGAGGGCGCTGGTACTCATTTCTTGTGGAGGCTGAATACTGAACCTCGGTACTTTATCTTATAATAAATACGGAAACGTGGGATTCGAACCCGAGCTTTCGGCATGGAATGCAAGCACTCTACCAACTGAACAATCGACAATCTGTAAGTTTTTTTTTCCCAATAGTTCTTTACATAGGTACTTGTATAGTTTCATTTTTTTCATGTACAACTTTATATAAGTACCTAAATCAAACTGCATTCTTTAATACTAATTACCTGTATTAAAAAATATCTCAAACATAACTTTTTTGACTTATTTGTATCTATGAAGATATTTCTAAGACGCAGCGTCATTGCAAAAAAAGAATGCATGCATCATTGTTTAGGTATTTTTAAATTAAAAAATGAATCTTCCTACCCATATTTGGATGCACAGAGACAGAAAAAGACTACGAAAAATCTAGAACTAATTTCATACAATAATTCTTGAGGGTACTTCAAAGTTCATTAATCATTTGGTCGATATGAACAAAAAATCAAACATTATCTTACTAATGAATCTGATGGTATAATATATTTGTTTTTTTGTACAAAAAATACGTTCAAAGTTAACCGGAATGTATAAATTCAATAGAAAGAACAAAGTTTTAATTATTATTCGTATTATTTTTATTTAATAAAATCCTTGACACAAAGGTTGGTATGAGGCTGACCAACTATACTGTAAAAAATGTTTCCCTGTACCAATGTCACCTCTGTTTTAGGGAAGGTCGGCAAAAGTTGCAGGGTTTATGTTTATTTGAGGTTTGGATTTAATTTGTAAGTTTACATGCAACAATTGTTAGCGCGAACTTACACGTGCCTGTTTTTTTAAGAAAGCCCATGCGGGAGACTCCCTAGATTCAAGAGACTCTAGGGGTCCATGACACTTGTTGTAGTGCCGCAGAGGTGATGGTGAATGTGGTGTTTGTGGGCAAAGTGGCGAAGAGTGCCATACAACTCGATTCCCATCGGCTTCCCTTTTTAAATGAGGCAACAAAGTAGTTAAAAAATATAGGCACACAGTAAAAAAAATACATTTAAAACCAAAGAAACAATACGTATTTTTTCCCCATTGAAACCATGCAGTCTCCTTTATTAACATTTTTGCCTCATTTTAAAAGCGAAACCGATGGGAATCGAGTTGTATGGCACCCTTCGCCACTTCACTGGGCATGCATTTAATATGAGCCTTAAATGTCACATGAACACAAACCTTGCAACTCCTGCCGCGTCACTCTAAAAAATCAAAGGGAAATTAAAAGTGAATCAAGATTTCACAGCATGGGAGGTCAGCCTCATACCAACCCGTTACTAAAGAAAAAGATCGCATATTAAGGAAAAAAACGTAACTTCACTTAAACACTGTACAACACTCAACAAACATTCTATCATCTCAGATTACCTTCATCTGAGAGGAGTGGCTCCGGCAAAAGTGGGTCATCCATTGTTTCCAAAATTTTGGTGAAAAAAAAAAACAAATTGTACGAAAATTAAAAGAAACTAAAAATGAGCCAGACAATGCATCGCCTCGCGTTGGTTGTTGATAATCCGCGCAATTTGCTGAGCAGTAAGTAGCCGTTGCTGGCGGAGCGCCGTTTCGTAACAACTAATAACAACGTCAGAAAACAATGTGCGGAGGCGTTATGGAACTCCGTGCCGGGCTACAATTTTTAATTCACAAATTAACAGGTCGTTTATGAAAAGTATCGGTAATTAATTTGCTTTCTCCCTTTAGCTCTTTTTGTTGTTGTTGTACATATTTTTCTCAAGTTTTCCTTACTTTGTTCTTTTTTGTGGCTATTATCTTTATATTCATGTGAGATTTGTTTTTATTTTATAAGGTCTTAAACACGCAGCATGTGTAAGCGCGACCTAAAAAATGCCTGCTGGTCGGCATGAATTCAATATGAACCTTAAAATATAATCTATAATCTGAATCAAATCAATTATCTAAACAAATGCTGCATGCGTACCCTACTTAAAAACTAAAATCAAAACCTCAAATTAATAATATACACCCTGTAACTTTTTCTGACCGTCGCGTCGATGAAAAAGTGAACCATTTTTACAGTAGGTATGCGTGGTCACTGGTCAGCTTCATACCGACCTTTGAGTCAAGCAATGATAAGTATGTAAAATCACTGGGAATTTCATTTTCTGTGTTCGTAAACACGTATCTCATTTCCGAAATAAAATCCTAGATTGTCTCCTTTGGTTCTGTAAGTCTCACTTATTGCTTTGATTATTGAAAGTATGGTTTAATACGTAATAATTCGTGTGTTGAAAGTTTCAACTCAAAGCAAACGTATCCGAAATGCCTTGGGCAAAATGTTCACTAAAAAACGTTTAGGAACTCTGAATAAAAGATGAGAAAGGACTTAGGTTGCATAATAAGTATCTATTATTTAAACGTTTTAATCTAGATTATTTAATAATGACTTTAGACACTTCTTCGTGCCTCGTAAGAAGTGCCAAAGAATCGTGACAAAAAAATATTTATTACATCTTAAATTTACGCAAAACGATGCATATTAAATATTAATAAAATAAACTATCTAATCATCATATTATTTAAGACTTTTTAACGTGATCTAAATTTTAAAATGATTTTTAATGAGGCATAAAAAATATCAGACGTTGTTGACAATTCATGTGTTGAAATCCTTAAAATGATTCGTGGTTGTTTTTTTTTTCCTCTTCCGCCTTTTTATTTATATTTAACTTTTTTAACATTTAAAAGCGAGCGCGTTCATCTTAAAAGATGTTTCAGATTTCAAAAAAAATAAAACAATCTTTTAAAATATTAATGCGATAGTCGTGAATGAGAGATATTGTTTTAAAATGTATAGAGATGTTGAATAGATTGCACTTTCTCTAAACGCCATTTTACAAAGATGAATGATAAATAATTGTTGAAGATTACTTATATAATTAAATATATCTTTGTTTTCTTCTCTTTTTTATAATGATAAGATCGTTAAATAAATTGTACAAAATGCAATTAAAAGGAAAAGTTTGTATTCAATTCCAGTCTTTTCAAAATTGTACCCATAGAAAAATGTTTAACAAAATAAATTATTTATTTAAATTACTTACAATATAATTTATGTATAATTTTTTTTTTGTACCTTAGAAAAAAGCATAAAAAATATGCATTTAATGCTGGAGTGATGTATTCCGGGATCTGTTGCCTTGGTCTGTGGGAGCTGGAGCTTCCGGACGTTTCGCCCATTTCTACGATGGGCTTCTTCAGCTTGAAGTATGATGATGATGAAGCTTCATCATCATCGTAGAAATGGGCGAAATGTCCGGAAGCTCCAGCTCCCACAGACCACGGCAACAGATCCCGGAAAACATCACTCCAGCATCATTAGCCGGCCGTTTAAGCCTAAAACTCTTATTCAATATGCATTTAATTGCATTTTTTTAAATTATTGTATTATTTGTGTTCATTTTTTTTTTTTAAGCCTTTTGGCTTGGTAGATCACACTTTAATACTTTTTAAATATATTTAAGTACCTACACACATTTTAAATATTACTTGATTTTTCATCAACATTTTATTTTATGCAAGCAACAACTCTTTATCGATGAATTCTTGCAACAAGTCTTGTCGGGGTTATAGCCGCGGGGGCCAAGAGGGCTGATCTTTCTAGCGTGTTTCGAATGGAACAACTTTGGTTCGATCCCCGCTGGGTCACTTGACTTTAACTTTGACCCTGGTTCAACAGATATTATTGGGTAATTATAATTTAATAATTCATTAATAATAAACTAATCTAATTTAATCTAATCTAAGCTGCAAAGATATATATCATTTAAGATTTATATTAAATGCATTCCCACAAGCAGACATGTATAATTTCGCGCTAACACATGCCGCATGTGGACCTACAATATAAAAACCCAATCTCAAATGAACATAAGCCTTGCAACTCTTGCCGTCCTTCCCTGAAACAGGGGTGACATTGGCAAAGTGAACCAATTTTTTACAGTATGGGTGGTCAGCCACATAACAACCTATAAGTCAAGGAACAATAATAAACAATAATGAATAATTAATTGATGATATTAATACCTGTTTCTGGCCAGGCAGAATAGATTGGTGAATGGCATTCCTCTACACAAATCTATTTAAAAAAAAAAAAAAAAAATCTTCATTGCTCACCGCTACAAAAGAAGGTCTCTTGATGATGCTGGTTAAAAAATCAGCTAAACTTCTTGAAAAAAAAACTGTGTTTTTTTCAAGCTAACGGTTCGTAGAAAAACATCAATCAATAAAATAATATACTTTGTACAGCTAGGTACATTCCGCGTCATTTCTCAGCTAATGAGGAAATAGTTAGGCGGTGCAACAAACCATTGTTTAATTTTTTACAATTAAAAATTTATACATTTTTTTCTGATCCCACTGCCATCAATGTCACGCGATGTCAACCCATTCAAGACAAAAATGCACGAAATTAATTTCCATAAAATTCAACAATAAAAAAATTTTTTTTATCAAAAAGTGTAGAAATATTTTAGATTGTTTATCTTTGTTTCGAGGTTGGGAACCAAAAATATCTTCGAAATGTCTGTCTGTGAATTACATGCATCTAAACAAGCAAGAGCCTTCGGAATTATACTTGCAGTAACGCTTTTTTAGCAAATTAAACAATAAAATTTTGCAAAAAGTGAACGGCAATCAAATTTATTTAAAATCAACAGGAAAAATTGTGCTTCTAGCATAAATTTCAAGACTCAATTTAACTTCAGAGCAAAAAAAAGTATTTATAAGATCTTTATTTAAAGAAACGAATTTTTATTTGAAAAAAAAAAACAATTCAGCGTAGAGGGTAGGTTCTGACTTTAATACTTACCGAAAACTATAATCTTTTCTAAAATGAGTATATATTTTTTCGGAAACGATTGAGAAACTTTGGTTTACTGCCTGTCTTTTAAAATAATCCTTGTGATATTTTTATTGAGATCTTAGAATTATTTATTTCTAAAATAAATAATGACCAGTTTTCATTGTTTTTAATTTATACTTATCTATAAAGTACCCTATTTTATTTCAAATGACTGTTTTATTTTTCTCTGACCGACTTTTTGAACATAAAATTTTTAACGCGATTTCTTACATCTCAATTTAATCACAAAAAGAAATGTAGGCACATTTTTTAAATGAAATTCAATGACTTGCAATGATGTGATCTATGTTCAATAAAAAAAAGTTAAACATAATAATAAATATGTACTTCCAAATGTACATATGACATTGACAGCAACTTGTCCGATTTGCTTCAAACCGCTTTTTCTATAATCTAGATTTCTAAACCAACAAATGCTTCTAACATTTTTTTTTTATTATTAAAATTAGACAAGCTTATCAAAGCAGGAATCTTTATTTTGGGATTTACATATTTTGCAAGGCAAGCATTAAATTTCCAAATCAACTTTTTATTGCATCGCCTGGCGACCTATTTTGAACAAAAAATAAAATCCAAGAAATATGACGGATCTATTTTTTTTTACAAAATTAAAAACAGATTTTATAAACCGTGGGGTAGAGAAGATCTGATCTCTCTCTGTTATGTTAAATCATTATTTAGATACGACCGCGATGAAACGTTGAGAAATCCAATCTTTACACCATGGTTCATTAAATAGTTCTACGTATTTAAAATGAATAACGATCGATAAATGTATCTAAAATCTTGGATTTAAAAATGAGAAATATTTATTTATGTATCTTAGATGACGGAAATATCGCATGTTACATTTAACTAAGGTTTTTTTCATTCTCATTAATTTTATTATTTGCATTAATAAATTGGAATTCAATATTTTTTTCATTTCAATATTTAAAGATCAACAAAATAACTATTTGCTCTTCATTTTCATTTTTAATTTATCTTCTTTTAAAAAGATTTTAATGATTGAAACTTTATTAAAGTCTAAAATAATGATCTATTTTACAATTGTATTTCTAGTGTGCCTCGAGAAGGCTTGAACGAGTTTTTTTTTTAAAGGACCTTTAAAATATTAAACTGGTTTTATGCATTATTCATTGTTTTGCTTGAATTTTAATTATTTATTAATGTATTAGATATTTTTTGTTTTCAAAAAAAAAAAGACTACTTATTGGATCACATCTGAATTCAAAATACACACAAAAAAAGAGTTATATTTATCAGGTTATAATTTTGACGGTAGCTGATATATTTAACCTTCTTTTAATTTACAAGAAAACAATTATTTTAAATTGTTTTTTTTTATGTTGCTAAGATGGGTTTTATAACAGAATTGGATTTATAGAATAATGGTGATTAGAATAAAATCGTGCACAAAATTAGGAAATAATTGATGCCAGAGAAAAATAAAAAGGCAAAAGATATTATCGTACAAGATCGTGTGCTAACTTCTGATGTTAGAAAGTGAGCAATTTAATGGTTTGCTACTCAAATACGTGATATTTATCGGTGCAATCATCAGCATCACCACCACCCAATTTTATTGGGCAAAAATTGTGCTAAAAGAGAGATCTACACTCAAATTACTTTGCAAAATACAAAAAAAAAAACATCAACGCAATTGACCTTATTTTACATACTTTTGTTTATAAATAACTGCCACGATTTTTGAAATACATACGTTTTTAAATTTGATATTGGATGCGTCCATCTATGGGTAGTGATGAAAACCTCGTCTTTCGGAAATAGGGAAAGCGAACATTTTTTAGTAATCGTGATTTTTTTTAGCTTTAAATTAAATTTAAAGTTTTTCCATCATTTCACTTTCTAAAAATTTTGTTTTCCTTGGCTTAAAGATTGGTATGAGACTGCGACCCCTGATGCTGTAATTTTTTTTTCACTTTTGCCAATGTCACCACGATTTCAGGGAAAGGCGGTAGTAGCTACAAAGTTTATTTTCACGTGAGGTTTGGTTTATTTTGTGTGTACACCTGCAGCATGTGAAAGTGCGAACCTACACGTGCTCGCTTGTGGGCATATATTACATATGAGCCTCATTTGTAAATATATTGTGCCCGTTTATGAGAATACATTTAATGTTCGCCTTGTATCTTAACATATCTTTGCAGCTTAGATTAAAGTGGTAGCTAGATACAGATTAAAGCGCGTATTTCTTAAAACTGTGTCGTTTTAATTTTTTTGTTGTTGTTTTTTTTTCTAAATAAACATTTGAAATATTTTACTATTTGCAATGCATCAGACGCAAGGTTTTTCGTTTATAATTTTAACAATAATCATTACAATTAAGTCTGCTGATATTATAACATGGACTTGAATGATATGCATTGAGTCCAATCATGTCATTTGCCAGACAATGATACAAAAAAAACAACCGCCAAATTACAAGCAGAGGTCTTTCTTCAATGACTCCACGTCCCCTAAGAGCTTGTTTGTCTTATGCCCATCAATCAGAGGTTATTTCACACGAGCAATGCTTGTGTGTGCACTTGTCCAATGTGTCTAATGAAAACTGGAAATTGATTTAAAAAATATTTAATACATCGCTCACATTATCGTGTTTAAGCTTCATTTCTAAGCTCAGATTGTGTGGAATATGATTCTCAAGACATTTTCCTTGGAATGTCGTCTTTGCATCAAACGGTAGATAAGCCAAACAAGCACTGGGGTGATGTCAAGTCATCAGTCCAACAATGATTCTTGTCTGAAGGTTGGAAATTAGTTCAAGACACAAAAGTGAACGCGTTCGCCCACGGCGCGTCGGCCATTTGTAAAAAAAAAAAAATTATACGTACTTCTAAACCAATGATTTTAACATCCTTTTAAGAAACATGTAAAATATACTAGAAAAAGTTCATGTGAAGTTTGATGTCGATCGGATAACAAACTCTTGTTTTCGTATACTAAAATAAAAATAAAATGCTTCCCATGGTTGTCTAAATCACCAATTAGATTTTGAACAAATTTCCAAATAACGGGTAGAATACGCTCATACTCGTATACATAGAAAAACTTTATTTTTTAATTTCTAAAATATTTTAAATTAACTGGTTCATTTTGTATAGTGAAATCCCTGTTTTACGAAAAAGTGACACGATTTATACAGCGTTTTTTTATTCAAAATAAAGGTGTACTACTTATTTAAGCTCACATGCAGCATGTGCAAGTGTAAACTTATTGTATTCGCTTGTGTTTGTGCATAAAGTGAGCCTCAAATCTCTGCCTACTAGTTGATATAGATGAAATAGAAAACAAATATTCAATTTATAATGGAATCTTCTAAATGAAAATCATTTCTATTCACGCTTTTTGTGTTATCGATTTTGTATTATAATTTTATTCCAAGCAATCGATTCATGTATGAGAATTCACCGTATCGTATCCACAGTGCTTGTTTGGCTTATCTACCATTTGATTCAAAGACGACCTTCAAATGCAAACATTCCACAAAATCTGAGCTAAGAAAAAAACTTGAAACAATTCTTTTTTAGTCATAATTCAGTCGGTGTTATGGCCGACGGTCAAGTTGCTGTTCTTGACTAGCCTATTTGAAACAGAATAACGCTGGTTCGAATCACGCTTGGCCCTTTGACCATAACTTCGACCCTGGTTCAATAGATGTCATTGCATGCATACAAGCCTATGTTGTCACATTAAGACATCCGGCCAGGCAAAATAAGAACTGGCGAATGGCATTCTTCTTTACAAATATATTTAAAAAATAAATAAATAATCATAATATGAGAGTTGTTTGAAATACTTTATAAATCAATATCTAGCATTCATAAGACACATGGTTCCAGTGCACATGCAAGCATTGCCTAATCTAATCTAATCTAAGTTTCAAAATATAAGTAACATTAGAGATTCACATTATATGCATTTTCACAAAACAGACATGCTTAAGTTTAAACATGCCGCATGTAGTCCTACAATATAAAAACCCGAATCTCAAATAAACATACACCCTGCAATTCCTGCCGACCTTTCCTGAAACAGGTGTGACATTGGCAAAGTGAACCACTTTATACAGCATACACCCTGCAACTCCTGCCAACCTTCCCTGAAACAGGGGTGACATTGGCAAAGTGAACCACTTTCTACAGCATACATCCTGCAACTCCTGCCGACCTTCCCTGAAACAGGGGTGTCATTGGCAAAGTGTACCACTTTCTACAGCATGGGTGGTCAGCCGCATACCAACCTATAAGTCAAGGAACATACACAAAAAATTACCTTTTTTAATTTGCATTTTTAATTATTGCTCACGTGAAGTTATTGGAGATAAGACAAACAAACACTAAGGCGACGGTGTGTTTGTATGTAGAACAGAATCATATTGTGGAATCGATGAATGAATATCGTAACGTAGTAATTTCTAATTGACTTCTTTAGAAATCGCTATGAAACTTTTGTTGCCAGTGAAATCGTTTGTGTTACAGATACACTCGGTAGGTTTGCTTGCAACTCTGCATTAGTAATTTTAAATAGAATAATATTATACATAAATATATTTTTTATTTTAATTGTTCGATTCATTTCTTCTAATCTAATCTAATCTAAGCTGCAAAGATATATATATCATTTAAGATTTATATTAAATGCATTCCCACAAGCAGATATGTATAATTTCGCGCTACTGTGGACCTACAATATAAAAACCCAATCTCAAATGAACATAAGCCTTGCAACTCTTGCCGTCCTTCCCTGAAACTTTTATTTTTTTCTTTTCTTGATTTTATTATTTTCATTAAGAGCGCTTTATACCGTAAACCTGTCGTTTTTGTTTCTTAAACTTTATGGTCTTAGTAAGAAAGTGACGGTAATAAAATAAATCAGGCGTGTTTATTGATTATTTACCTAAATTATAAATGCCAAAAAAATGTTACTTAACTAGTTTTGTCACAGAGAAATGTATTAAACAAATATATGTTTTTTTACATTTTGTACCGTTTTTTTTCTGTGCGATATTTTGGAAATATTTTATTTTCTTTTTAATTACAATTAATTTAGGCTCACAAGAAAAATGATTTTAATAATGTCAATAGTTTTTTGGTAAATATGGAAAAGATGTTTTCAATTGAATTAATTTAGTAGTTTCAGTTTTTGTAAATTTTCTCAAAAAAAAATTACATTTTAGATCCGGCCATTCATAAGGACTAAACGGCATCAATCTATAATCTAAGTTGCAAAAATATGTTAACATTTAAGATGCAGTTTGCGCAAAAAACACGTCAAGTATACTTACAAAATGAAAACACAAATCTCAATAGAACATAACTTTTACAAAGAGAAATATAATGGATGAATAATAAATAAATCGATGGATGTATCACCGAAGGTTAATAAAAGTATCTACAACCTTCGGCCTCGATCAAACAACAATAATTCTACAGTTCGTGGTTCCTCTTTGTAGAGGACACACGTCTCCTGAGGACGTCGGATATGACTCCGACAAAACGTAGAGAAAATCGTTCTTCTCTTTTGCACGGTCAGTTAAATCAGTTTTTTTTTATTCTTTAAAATGTCTAACGACCGTAATCATAATTAAAAATCTTTAAGAGAAATATTTTTTACAATATGGATGGTCAGCGTCATATCAACCTATGAGTTAAGGAACTTGGCACAAAGGTCAATAATCGGTACAGTGACGCAATAGGAGTACAATGACGTCATATTCCTTACAAAATAAGTTGTCCCACCTTACAAGGACACCTTAATGGAAGCTCAACTGTCGATAAAATCTTCCTTGTACAATTCTTACATTTTCTCAACACCCACGTCCAAGATGGACGGTGAAAAATTATTGTAACAAATACTCTGAGTCAGTCCTGTTCTACAAATACTCTTTAGCTGTTGAGTGATAAAACTGCAACTTAGATTATGTTAGATCATAATAGGATCGGCCTGTAGCTGCCTGTTTGTAAACATAAGGTCGTAGTTCAATTCCCGTTGGAGCATAGAAAAAAAGATAATCTTGCTCTACCAAAAGACTGGTCAGAAATGTTTGTCCAGCCTTTTGCATTTGTGTCTTGCTTGTTAGAAATATTCAGAGGGCTCTTGAGGTGTGATTCACAAAAAAACAGCGCTCACCAAATAAATATTACTAATACTGATTTATTTATTTTATTTAAATTTTGATTTGTGATACAATCTTAGTAACAAAGATTCATATTGAATACGTGCCCACAAGCAGGCACGTGAAAAATTGCATGCTGCATGAACACTTACAAAATAAAATGCTACAGTTGTCAACCTTCCCTGAAACAGGGGTGATATTAGCAAAGTAAACCATTTTTCAGTATGGGTGGTCTACCTCATATCAACCGATTAGTCAAGCGACACTATTTTTCAAATTTATCCTTGACTTATAGGTTGGTATGAGGCTGACCACCCAAACTGTAAAAAATGGTTCACTTTGCCAATGTCACCCCTGTTTCAGGGAAGGTCGGCAAAAGTTGTGGGGCTTATGTTCATTTGAGGTTTGGATTTTATTTGTAAGTACACATTCAGCATTTGTAAGCGCGAACTACACTTGTTGGTTTGTGGGCATACATCTGAGAGCTTTAAATGAATATATCCTTGCAACTTAGATTATTATTATTAGATTATTATTACCTACCCTTAAAAAAATAATTTTAAATGGTTATATATCTTTGCAACTTAGATAATAGATTATAGAATGCCGGAAATTGTAGAAAATAAAAGACACAATACTTAATTACAGAGTACAATGAATGTATTTATTCAATAGAACATTTGTAAAGCGACTGTACAATTTATTTAGGACGCCAATTTGTAAATTTGCAGAATTAATTCGTTCCCCGGAGCCAGGTACGAGTTGTAGAGGCAATAAACATGGAGTGCGCAGCCTCAGACATAGCCGGTACTGTCTGTAGGTCTCCCACGCGGACCACGGATCCTAGTTGGGAAGCTTACTCCGAGTGTAAAACATTGAATTCGATCGCGTAAATCGAGAATGTATCGTTTTAAAATTGAATATTTGTTTTTATGCGGGTTATATTAATAATCTATAATCTAAGTTGCAAGGATATATTAACATTAAAAGCTCTCAAATGCATGCTCACAAACAAACACGTGTTTGCGCTACAAATGCTGAATATTGTGTACTTCTTACAAATAAAATCCAAACCTCAAATGAACATAAGCCCTACAACTTTTGCCGACCTTCCCTGACACAGGGGTGACATCGGCAAAGTGGACCATTTTTTGCAGTTTGGGTGGTCAACCTCATATCAACCTATCAGTCAAGGAATACAAGCAATTAAATACATTCAAATATATAAAACAAATGAACACTAAACAATTAAATAGTAAAAAATGAAAACCTACAAAACATATTCTTTCAAAAAAATTTTTTTAAAAGCCTCAGCCTTAACCACCAGCATTACAGATCAACCGCCACTCGATCGCGTAAATCGAGAATGTATCGTTTTAATGTTGAATGTTTTTATGCGGGTTCAATTAAATAAAACTGCGGTGATTTATTGTGCACAATTTAAAAAAATGGTTCATTTTACCAATGTCACCCTTGTTTCAGGGAAGGTCGGTAAGAGTTGCAGGGTTTATGTTCATTTGAGGTTTGGATTTAATTTATAAGTACACATACAGCATTTGGAAGCGCGAACTCCACGTGTCTGTTTGCGGGCATGCATTTGATATAAACTTTAAATGTTAATATATCTTTGCAACTTAGATTATAGATTTCAGATACAGGTCACTTTACACCTGCATAATGCAACGGTCAACCGACTTCTCAGTAGGTATACAAAGCTTTGGTTCTTATTTCATAGTGCGAATAAAGATCATTTTCGAAACATTGAGAATCGTCAAATGCGAGTCTTTACTAGAACATCCGACCAAACACTTAAGTAATCTCAAGCAATACAAATCAATATCAAATACAAATTATATAAGTAGTCTAGTGGTTAACACTTTGGACTCGTAAATGGAAGGTCATGGTTTCAAATCCCAGCGGCGCACAAAAAAATACCATTTATATCTTCAAATACGCTCTTTGTTGGGTAGAAAAATTACACATCTTTACCAAAGACCGGCCACCAAAGGTCCATCCAGCATAGCAACAGGGTCTTACTTGAGAATTGGCGCTTTCTATAGCGATGACCAAGCTCGCACAGGGCTCTTGAGGTGTGGTTCACACAAAAAAAGCGCTCACCAAATAAATCATCCTAATACTAGTATTATTATGATTATTAATAAAATATATTTCTTTAGGTGGCCTTTAAAAATCCCTATTTGACTTTTAGTTGTTTTTATTTTGACACAAGTCGTGGGTGGATTGATCCGTGAAAGAATTGAAAAGGTCACTGCCATTATTTTTTATTTTCTTGAGTGAATCATTTGGACAACTTTGAGAAGCTTTGTTCTACAAAACTATAATATCTTTGGCCGTAAATACCAACCTTCATCCCGAGTATAACATTTAACGCTGAAGGCCAACCGAAACGTTTGGAAAAAGTTGTATCTAGACTAAAAAAGCGGCTCTAGTGAACGTTTTAGTCTCCATACTTTTCTGGTACGTAAATCATTATAGTTTAAAACGCGTTTTTATTTTTATGAGTTTGCCCTAGCGCTTGTGAATAAGCCCCTGTCGATGACAGGATAAGCACCAAAAGCACTTCTCATTATTACCGAAACTTTTTTGAAAGTTTTTTTTTTCATAGTTTTTCAACCAATCCAAATGAAGTATTTTTAAAGGTCATACATGTTCTTCTTTTACACTCAACAATTTCACTAGTCTGAACTTAAAAGTTAAAATCCAAACCTCAAATGAACATAAGCCCAGCTACTTTTATGCACCTTCCCTGATGACAATTTTGGCAAAGTGAACCATTTTTTACAGTATGGGTGGTCAGCCTCATACCAACCTATAAGTCAGGGAATGAAAACGAATGATAAATGTCGCAAAGATATGTATGTGACATTAAGGATTCACATTATGTGCATTTTCACAAGCAGACACGTATAAGTTCGCGCTTAAACATGCCGCGTGTGGATCTACAATATAAAAACCCGAATCTCAAATGAGCATACACCTTGCAACTCTTGCCGTCCTTCCCTGAAACGTGGGCGACATTGGCAAAGTGAACCATTTTCTAAAGCATGGGTAGTCAGCCGTATACCAACTTATAAGTCAAGGAATGTGGAATTATACTATAATCTATAATCTAAGCTGCAAGGATGTGTTAACATTTAAGGCTCATATGAAATGCATGCCTACATACAGGCACATGTAGGTTCGCGCCTACACATTCTGCATGTGTGCATACAAATAAAGAAAACCTCACATGGACATAAACCTTGCAACTCCTGCCCGCGCCGTTCCCTGAACCGGGGTGGCATTGGCAAAAGTGAACCGATTTTTACAGCACGGGTGGTCAGCCTCGTTCCAACCTATCAGTCAAGGAGCACTTTTTTCTATAATTTTTGATAATTGTTAAAAAGACGTTTCTGCAAATCGATGGTCACCCATAGGAACATTCCTCCGCATATGGGAATGCCCAAACCCTCGGTCTCGGTGATTCGGCTCGCCCGTCCAACAGACGGAAGCTGCCCACTTGGCCATTGCAATCACGCCTATTGCCATTGTGGTCATGCCTATTCTCCGAATTACTTTACTTGCAGAACAAATCGCGTTAGTATGGCGTTCAGACGGAGACAGTTTTAAACAAGCGACAGTAATTTAATGAATGTGCTTTAAAGTATACTAGCAGTACCCGGCGTGTTTCACTACGCCATTTGGGCATATGGTATCAATTTTTTTCTACAGATAAAAGAGGAAACAACAGGATCAAAAAAAAAAGTGTGCTAATCGGAATCAAGCTTCACACAATTTATCTCTAGGTTAATCTTCACGTTTTCTAAAAAAAAAGGTCTAGGTACAACTGTTAAGCAGCAGAGCCAAGCATAGGGAAAATCGATTGCGGTGCTCCATTTATATTTAAGATAAAAAAATCGGCTATGTAACGTCACTCATCTAATCTATTCTAAGTTGCATGGATATAATTGTTACATTTGGAATTCACATTAAGTGCATGCCCACAAGCAGACACGTATAAGTTCACACTTGCACATTCTGCGTGTGAACCTACAACATAAAAACCCAAATCTCAAATGAACATACACCCTGCAACTCTTTGCTGACCTTCCCTGAAACAGGGGTGACATTGGCAGAGTGAACCATTTTCTATTTATAGTTGGTCAGATGCATATTGACCTATACAAGAAAAGAATATAAACAATAAATTAAATTTTATAATCATACAATTAAAGAACTAATCTATAAAATTCACTATACTCTTTGAGCAAAGTGAAGAAATAAATGTATTCCAAACAATCAGGAATATTTTTCAATGTAACCGCACTGTGAAACGTATGCAGTTGGGGAAAATGCTTCATACAATATGATGCACTTAAGTGTTTTTTCAACTATCTCCATAAAAGTGTTTAATTTATGTTGAATTTTTGACTCCCTGTCCTGTCTTTATCCCGGCCAAGTGAATTCACATTTTTTCCCCACATTTAAAATGTGCTCTATCCATTATTTCAATAAGTGAAAGTTTTAGGTAGTGCACACGGAACATTTTCTATTGATAACAAAATTGTAAGTCGCACGGCCGGGTTAGGTAAAAGGCAAACATTTTGTTTATCTTGGTTGCTTTGGACCATTGTCACATAGAAGAAAGACGTTTAACCGCCGAGAAAAAAACGATCTTTAAATTTGTGGTGAGTATATAATTTTACAGAAATGCGTTTTTTGAAAAAACAACTATATTATGTATATTTTAATTAAAAGTATGTTTCAATAAAAGGTTTTAATAATAATAATATATTTCAATATGGTCTTCTAGTTGTGACCTACGAACTTTCGTTTATCGTATTTTTTATAAGTGCGGGATATAAAAGCTTCTTACATTTCTAAAATTCAACTTGGAATACTTGAATAACATTTTTTAATTTGGAACTTTTGTCTAGGCCAGGGATCGGCAACCTTTTGAGTCGGAAGAGCCAAAAATTACAAATTTCAAAGTTTTTCCTTGACTTATAGGTTGGTATGAGGCTGACCACCCATACTGTAAAAAATGGTTCACTTTGCCAATATCGCCCCTGTTTCAGGGAAGGTCGGCAAGAGTTGCAGGGCTTATGTTCATTTAAGATTGTGTTTTTATATTGTAGTTCCACATGCGGTATGTTCCATTATGCGTGTCTGCTTATGGGAATGCATTTGATGTGAATCTCAAATGATACATATCTTATTTTGGATTTGGATTTGTAAAGAGCCACAAATGTTTTCTTGCCAACAATAAATAGCGTCGATGGGGCGGGGGGAGGGTGGGGGGTGAAAAGCGAGTACAAGTAGCGGAGAGATCGTTAATCGATTTAGAACGATTTAGTTTTTTTCGATCAGAAGTATAATTCTGTGTTTTTTTTATATTTGCGTATGAAGCTAAAGAGCCGTAACTTCACACCCAAAGAGCCGCATGTGGCTGGTGAGCCGCAGGTTGCTTACCCCTAACCAAACCGATATCGATCCACCATATTTGTAAAAAGTCCGGTCTAAAGCTTAGTTGGTAGAGTAACTGCATTCCATGCCGAGATCTCGAGTGAGAATCCCACTGAAGTTGTCAGAAATTATTTCTCGTTTCAGTGTTTATTTCTAACCCAAAATAAAATACCGGCAAGGCTTACTCAGCCTTCATAAGAAATGAGTGTCAAGCAACTCAGGAGCTGAATAACATCTATTTCAAGTTGGCGTAAAGTAAAAGTTACTGGGTTGTTCATTTTAGATTTGGATTTTAAATTGTGAGTAGGTACACATGCAGCATTTGTAAGCGTGAACTTACATGTGTCTACTTATGAGCATGCATTTTATATGAATCTTTAATGTAAATGTATATTTGCAACTAAGATTATGTATTGTAGTTGAATATAATGGTCTTCTTCTATTGGGTGGTTTCAAAATTTACCGACCTCGTTGCTGAAATATTGAGAATTGAGAACCATTGTTTATTTGATCACCATCAAACTTCACAGGATTCATTCTAAAAATATGTTACATGTTTCCTGAAAATTTCGTCAAAATCGGATAAGCGGTTTATGAGTATAGGAACATACATACATACATACATACATACATACATACATACATACATACATACATACATACATACATACATACATACATACATACATACATACATACATACATACATACATACATACATACATACATACATACATACATACATACATACATACATACATACATACATACATACATACATACATACATACATACATACATACATACACACATCCTTCTTTATAGATATAGATAGATAGATTGCATTCCATGCCGAGATCTCGAGTTAGAATCCCACCGAAGTTGTCAGAAATTATTTCCCGTTTCAGTGTTTATTTTAAACCCAAAATAAAATACCGGCAAGGCTTACTCAGCCTTCATAAGAAATGCGTTTCAAGCCACTCAGGAGCTGAATAACATCTATTTCAAGTTGGCGTACAGTAAAAGTTACTGGGTTGTTCATTTTAGATTTGGATTTTAAATTATGAGTGGGTACACATGCAGCATTTGTAAGCGTGAACTTACATGTGTCTACTTGTGAGCATGCATTTTATATGAATCTTTAATGTTAATGTATATTTGCAACTAAGATTATGTATTGTAGTTGAATATAATGGTCTTCTTCTATTGGGTGGTTTCAAAATTTACCGACCTCGTTGCTGAAATATCGAGAATTGAGAACCACTGTTTATTTGATCACCATCAAACTTCACAGGATTCGTTCTAAGAATATGTTACATGTTTCCTGAAAATTTCGTCAAAATCGGATGAGCGGTTTATGAGTCTATAGGGGACATACATACATACATACATACATACATACATACATACATCCTTCTTTATAGTTATAGATACTGTATTCGTCATGATTCAAAGTAAATTTACGGAAATGATTTGTATAGAAACAACAAAAGGCAATCAAGGGTTTTTTTTAATAATAAGAAGACAGTAATATAAATAATGCGTTCTTAAGAATTTTGTATAATAATGTTAAGATGATTTATTTGGTGAGCACTGTTTTTATGTGAATCACACCTCAAGAGTCCTCTGCGAGCTGGGCCGTTGCTGTCAAGCAAGGCCCAGTTGCTGTACTGGAAGGACCTTTAAAGACCGGTCTTTGATAAAGATGTAAGAATTTTTCGACACGCGAAGAGCATATTTGAAAATATAAATTGTATATTTTTTTGTGATCCACCGGGATTAGAACCCACAACCTTCCATTTACGAGTCGGAAGTGTTAGCCACCAGACTATTTCTTTCATTATCCTCATATGAACTTTTTGTTATGAATAATAATAATGTTAACAAAGGTAGGTACCTGCAACAAGTCTAGTAGCTGCAGTTATCTCTGATTTATAATCAGAAGATACGTGGTTCAATGCCCGAGAGAATTTATCAATTATATGTTTTTGCAAAACCCGATATTTTGTAATTTCATTCATCTGGTCAAACTGTTTTTCCTTGTGTATTTCCTATTTTTTTGTCCCTTTCGTATTTACTTTTTAATGCACTTTCTCAGCCTTTCGACTATTTCATGTGTCAAAAATACAATTGGTTTTTATTATTTAAAAAATTGAAAATAAGTATCTACCGCCTTTACAACTTTTTGGATAAAAGAAACATGAACTTTCATACTAAGTTTTTAGGCATACGTTCTACTAAACAGCTGTCTTACAAAACTTACGCACTAAGTGGGTGTGTAGTGAATTAGGCGTGATGTGCAATAGCCAACTAGCGGTTCCTTCACATAAGGCCAGTAACAGTTAGCCAGTGGGTAAGTGCGGAAGTCGGGAGTTTAAAAAAAAGGCATTGCGTTATGAATATTAAAACATAAATCCATTAAATCAGAATCTTCCTCAATTGTAAAATAATTCGTTGCAAAAAAAATCTACTCTTCGAAAATTGATGCTTTTATTTTGTTGCGAAAAACTAATGTAAATTGCGTTGATTTAAGTATTGCATATATATACATGTTATTATATTATACTCTACTAAACTACACATACAGTGTAACTTTTTGACGCCTTTTTCTCGAAGGGGTCGCATATGACGAGTGGATCCCATTTATTTTTAAAGGAAAGGGTGGTGGCTTTGCGCCAAATGCTTCAGTTAGAGTGGGGTTTTGCCAAATACCGATGAAGGCTGAGTAAACCTTGTCGGTATTTTATTTTGGGTTTAAAATAAACACCGAAACGGAAATTAATTTTTGACACCCTCGGTGGGATTCGAACTCGAGCTCTCGGCATGGAATGCAAGCATTCTAACAACTCAATCAGTTTTATAACAATTGGTTATTTTGTAATGATTGATTTTGAGGACTACCTCATTATTTAACAAGGCTCTGATAACCTTTCCGGTATTACAAATTCGTGTTAGAAACAAAAAAACACCAAAATGGGCAAATATTTCATACCCTCAAGGTGTGGATCAAACCCTAGCGTTCTAGCTTTGAATACAACCATTCTACCAACTGAGCTATCTACCAGACGATTTGATAGAAACTAACACAAAAAATCTAACTTTTATTATTTAAAACCAATTTATTTTCCATATTCTTCGTTTATAAAAGTATAGTACAATAGTTCTGTTTAAAAATAGAAATAAGTCGGTAAATCAAGGAAGATTCAAACAGTGTTATTCACAAAAAAATGAATTCATATACCTGTAGATCATCATTTCTTTGTTAAAGATAATTCGCGGATGAACAGTGGTGTAAATTTAATCTGAAAGCATGTTGCTAATCCATAGCTCGCCATTTAAATCATATGATATGTTACATAATTTTATTGCCGGGGAATTTATGGCAGGACTTCTATTGTTGCCAGGGCATTGCGTTTGTCATTTTGGCAGTAGGTGTTTGATAAATACCAAACAGTTCCAAGATACATCTCGAGGCGCCTACGAGACCTAGTGGGCAGACAACACTTTGAGTATAAACCTTCCAGTATAAACCCGACCTAGCGTTTCACTGTAAAATGCATATCGACGGTTAAAAGGCATTTTGGTCAAAAATTAGTTTTGAATGCTATCCTACTTGAAATTTGTCGTTCTTTCTAATGCGCTAACTCCCATAGCTCTACGATGGTTTTTGTGTTGTTTATGCCCAAGCAAACAACTGCGTTTTAGAAGTATGGGTTTTGGTGTAATCGACAAGATTTTGGTGCTTTTTGTGCCAAAGGCGCTTGTGACATAAAAAAAATCGTACAACATTGTAAAACCCCAATTATAAGAGTGCTAATAAATGCCTTTATTTTTTTTATTATAGAGCTGTTTTGATTTTAACGATATGATAAAAAAAATAACAAAGCGAGTAATCTAAGTATTTAACCTGACAGCTTGTCAGAGTACAACATAGAAGGAAAATAGCTCTAATAGCCATTAAAAGTGAAAATAAGATTGTTTTTGTAACCTCTTTCTTATTCTGTACTGACCTCTCAGCTGGATGGTTGTGTTGTCGGTGTTTGTAACTTATGCTGAATATATGGCGTGTTGAAAAACATCGAGGTTTAATTTCTGCGAGTTGTAGTCCTCTCCAGTTTTATCCAGGATTCCTACTTTTACCTTCTCTCCTTTTTCAATCCAAATTCCAACCGGCAAGCATTTACAAAATAGATCAACTTGTTAACTAATACACATCAAAAAATGGAGACAAGAAACTGGTTCATAACAGCTTTGGTTGGAGCATTTTGTTGTACGGCTGTGAAGTCTGGACCATCCAGATATAAGAAATGGATCACCTAGAGGCATTCGAGATGTGGATTTGATGGAAGATGCTAGAGGCATTATAGGTAACAGGAAGTCCAAGGAAAAGGTTATGAAGAAATTAGAAGAAATAAGTCACATTAAATTGAGGAAAACCAAATTTATAGGACACTCGATTAGACATTGCAGCTTTCTTACCAATATGTTTGAAGGCAAAATCTTGGGATGAAACACAAGAGACCACTCAAAAAGTTTATACTTCCAGGATTTCAAATGGATCAAGGATGTCTACTCCTATTTGTAACTCAAAAGGATAGCACCCAATAGAGACAGATGGCTGATACAGCAAGGCACTGCCTGTACAATAGGATGACAATCAACAAAGATAGATGGCTAACGCAACAAGACACTGCCTTTACAAGATGATGGCACCCAAAATAGACAGATTCCTGACACAACAGGGCACTTCCTTTACAAGAGGATGGTAAACAAAAGAGACAGATTTCTGACACAAAACGACACTGCCTTTACTAGAGGATAGCAACCAACAGAGACAGATGGTATCTTTTCAAGATGATGATGTTTAAATGAACTTAAACAGTCACTCTGTGTTTATTTTTTAAAAAATTATAAAGTTGAACTTTCACGAAGTTACTGCAAAAAACCTAGAGAGTAGTCACTAGAGCAGCTGTTTTAGTTTCCATTTTCGGTGAACGCTATGTTAGAGTTAAAACGTAAAGAGGTAGACAGGACTCGAAATAATGTCCCCTATCAAAGAAACATGATGTTTTACCGCTCGACAATGTTCAGACTGTTGCCAGAGTGAGTTGTGTGCAACAAGAGTGTGACTACAAGATGTGTTAAACTTGAACTTGCACAGATTACATTATAGAACAGCACATTGTAAAAACAACACATGGCCAGACATCACATGGCATAACATCACAATGTAAACGCATCACATAACAACACAACAAACATAATTTTATGATGAAACATAATAAAAAAATACATCACAATGACAAAACGTCACAAGATCGGTCGGTGTTATGGCCGAGGGCGCCAAGCAGGCTGATCGTTCTACTAAAATAGAACATACCATAAACGGCACGTGAAAAAACATCACATAATGCAAAACAGAAAATGATGAAGAAAACCATGACAAAATGGAACGCCTGCATATATGTTGGGTAAATTTTACAAATTATGCCGATTTTACCTAGAATCAAAGGTGGCAACGGCATGTTATGCATAAATTAATAAGTGCTTGTGTTGTTTGTCGTGTTATATTTTTTCATGTGTCTTTAAAATGGTATGTTCTGTTTTAGGTATGTGAGTTTTTGTCATGTGATGTTTTGTCCTGTGATGTTTTGTCATGTGATGTTTTGTCCTGTGATGTTTTGTCATGTAATATTTTGTCCTGTGATGTTTTGTCAAGCGATGTTTTGTCATGTGATGTTTTGTCCTGTGATGTTCCGTCATGTGATGTTTTGTCCTGTGATATTTCGTCATGTGATGCTATGTCATGTGATGTTTTGTCATGTGATGTTTTGTCATGTGATGTTTTGTCCTGTGATGTTTTGCCATGTGATGTTTTGTCCTGTGATATTTCGTCATGTGACGCTATGTCATGTGATGTTTTGTCATTTGATGTTTTGTCGTTTGATGTTTTGTCATGTGATATTTTGGCACTGTGCTGTTCTATCCTGTCACCGATTGCAACACTCTACGATGTCAAATGAAGATTGCGTGCAATATGACAAATTAAACAGCAGATGTTTGGTTAGCGAAATGTCAAATGTTTCATCTACCATAAAATAAACAACTATGTCTTCACTTGTATCTGTTTATTTTAAAGTATTAATAATAATCTAAGAAGCAACAATACATTACATTTAAGATTCATATTACATGCACTCCGACGGGCAGACACGTACATAAGCTCGAACTTGCATGTGCTTGCTTGTGTACAATACATCTTTGCAACTTAAATTATAGATGCCGTCTGTACCGCTGAAACTCTCAAATCAAAAACTTTCACCTAATTTTATCTGTAATCTAGGTTGCAGAGATATGCAACATTAGGGATTCACATTACATGCATTCTCACAAGCAGACACGTACAAGTTCGCGCTTGCATATGCCGCATGTGAACCTTAAATATACAACCCAAATCTCAAATAAACATAAGCCCTGCAACTCTTGCCGACCTTCCCTGAAACAGTTGTAACCAGGCCCGGATTAAGACCAATGGGGGCCCTGGTGCGGGGAAAGTCAGGGGGTCCTCCAACACCCTTACCTCACACCCCCAACACTTCCCCCCCTCTCCCCAAACTATCAAAAAATATATTCATGTTGCGAACAAAAATGATTACTGACGGAGTTTTAAGTTTATTTTTGGGAAACCTGTTTGGGAGGTCTATGACACTTGTTGGAGGGAAATTCCTCTTGTCTTTGTTGTAAAAAAGACATGTTAAATTATTTTCCTGTACAATTTGCCATGGCTATCTTTGGTCCCGGAAGCCCCTATTGATTTGCACCTCAATCAAAAGGAAATATCTTCCTTGACTGATTTGTAAAAAGTCTTTGGGGCCCCTTGATGGTGAATGCCTTAAAATCCTGGGCCACCGAACAAATTCATGTCGCAAAATTCTTTGTAGTTTATTTTTCTAAAACGCCTCGGGGGCCCCTAAGATGCGGGGGCCCTGGTTAGGTCGCACCGCTCGAACCGCCCTTAATCCGAGCCTGGTTGTGACATTGGCCGCACACCAACCTATAAGTCAAGGAACATCATGGAATTCCCAAATCAAAAATTGCGTGTGACATACTATCGTTCACTTCATATCACATTGAAATGCAAGTGATGTGCTTGTTTGTGGTATTTGCCCAATATGAATAGTAAACAGCACACATAAGTGGCACAAGAAACGACATTACTTCAGCGTGCTGTGTGATACGCAAAGAGGAGCACACCGATGTGTGTGTGTATGAAATCGCACTTGTTTCCAAAAACTACATATTCTCGGCACGAACAGCTGTTATGCGGCGGCCATTGTGAAACTGAAGCAAATTACGCTAAGTAAACACAGTGTAGAAATACGAGTAGCATGCGTCTTCGTAAATTGGGCATTTCAACATGTTGGCCTATAAACAAAGGTGGCATTTCTCTGATTACGATATATCGATATCTTTCTTGACTTATGGGTTGGTATGAGGCTGACCAGTCGTACTATAAAAAAAATTGTTTACTTTGCCAATGTCACTCTAGGAAACAGTGGATTGATCAGATGAGTGAGATTGCGAACGAATGGAAATAAGAGAAGAGCGTGCATGAAAAGAGTGATGAAACTAGATGAGATGAAAGAAGTACATGCGAGGACAGAGTCAAGTGGAGGCACTTGTGTGGAGGTACCGGCTAGCCCTAGAGGAATGGCGGCAGGATACAAGAACAAGAACTCCTATTTCAGGGAAGGTCCGGCACGAGTAGCTGGGCTTATGTTAATTTGAGATTGGGTTGTATATTGTAGGTTCACATGCGGCTTATTTAAGCGCGAACTTATACATGTCTGCTTGTGGGTATGCATGTAATATAAGTTTTAAATGTATATATATCTTTGCAACTTAGATTATGAATTATAGGCGCGTACATAAAATATAGGCAAATACATTTCAGAATAAATGTTTCCTTGCACTACTTTAAATAAAATATTTGAAATTGACTGAAGTGCTAACGATGGCTCCCATTGAACTTAAATTTTGAATTTTAAATCTAAATATCAAGCTTAAATGTTTTTTTTACCATATTTTGCCTACCTATTAGGCGCGTGTGTCTGTATGGGGTGCACGCCCCTGATTTAACCTTAAAGGTTTTAAACTAAATAAATGGCATATTAAGCGATAAATGCACATTTTTCCTCTATTTTCTACGAAAGAAAACAATACAAAAGTGTGAAAATCCTGTAGTTTAGAAGTTTGTTAGGAGTATTTCCTTATAATTAGTTCACTAAGGCCCAGTATTTTCAAGGTTAGCATAGCGACTTTATACTGAAAGAAAAGGACGCACTTATGTCAATCGAGTGGGTAGTTTTATTTGTTAGTTTAAAGTCACATAAGCTAACTAGGAAAATACGGGGCCTTACTATGAAAAGTTGCTCACAATAAAATGTTTTATCCACGATTTCTCAAATCAGTGAATCACAATTGTTTACCATTAAACAAAGATCCTACGGTATTTATCTCAGACTGTGGGTGGCAAATACTTGAACAAACGTTTGTTTGTCTACATGTTGTATCCAAACATATGTTTGGTTGTGCGGAAACGAAGAAAGGTCAAACTAAATATGTTCATACATCCATTTCATTACAAAACATATTATGTGCCATCTCACTTAGATCTGTGTGTGCACGATGGTCCACAAAGCTTTATTTGGAAAAACACCCAAATATCTCGCTGATTTAATCAAACCAGTCACCCTCGGCAAAAAAAGCCTTACACTGCGCTCGGCTGAGACTGGAGCCAAATCAAGGATTGAAGAACCTATAAGAAGAGCTAACACATTATTTGGAGAGCGTGCATTTGCAGTTGCTGGCCCTCTGGCCTGGAACCACCTGCCACATCATGTGAGAGAGCTAGAGGACCATGGAAAGTTCCGGAATGCACTGAAGACAAGCAAATTTCTGGCATCGTTTGCACCAGCGCCCTTGGAGTGACTACATCACGAAACGGCGCTATAAAGAAATCATCAACTCATCATCATCTGAAACTCCAAGTCTACGTTAAAACTTAACCGTAGCGTTTTCTAAAAAAAATAGAGTGATGAAGCTGATGATGACCTACTAGGTTGAAAACGTTAGTGTCATTTGTTTAAAGATTGTAAACTTTTTAAATGAATTTTATAGTGAAAATAAACAGTGTTTTGTTTGAATTTATCCAAAAATTATAAAATTAAAAAATGGAGTCTGTCATTTTCTAAAGGCAGTGCCTTATTGTGCTGATTATGATGAGTTGATGTATAATCTATAATCTAAGTTGCAAGGATATATTCATTTAAAGTTCTCAAATGCCTGCCCACAAACAAACACGTGTAGTTCGCGCTTACAAATGCTGAATGTGTACTTACACATAAAATCCAAACCTCAAATGAAAATAAGCCTTTAAACTTGTGCCGACCTTCCCTGACACAGGGGTGACATTAGCAAAGTGAACCATTTTTTACAGTATGGGTGGTCAGCCTCATACCAACGTATAAGTAAAAGAATGATTTCTTTAAAGCGCCGTTTCGTGATGTAGTCACTCCAAGGGCGCTTGTGAAAATGATGCCAGAAATTTGCTTGTCTTTAGTACATTTCGTAACTTTCCATGGTCCTTTTTTCGTTTCTCACATTATGAGCCAAAGAACCAGCAACTGCAAATTCACCCTCTCCAAGCACTGTGTTAACGGTTTTTGCTGAGCTGGTTTCTGTAAGACTTTTTTATGCTGAGGGCAATTTGGGTTTGATTAAATCTGCGAGAAATATGCTAGCCATATTCTGATAGTTCGCTCCCCCAGTTCTTGTTTATCGTTACGCCAATCTTGTCAAATATGACTTTTTCATGCAGTTGGCTTATGAATCAAATTCTACACAATCTGAGCTAAGAAAAACCGTAAAACTTGATAATGTGAGAGTTCTTTTAAATAATTTTTAAACAAATTTCTTGTTTTCATAAGACACATCGGTCCAGTACACATGCAAGCATTGCTCATGTAAAATTTTCTCAATGGCGTATACGATAAACAAGAACTAAGGCAGCGAGTTGCCATCATCTTGTAAAGGCAGTGCCTTGTTGTGCTAGACATCTGTCTCTGTTGGTTGCCATCATCTTGAGCTGCGAATAGGACCAGACATTATGAAGGTAAAACTGAATAAGTGCTGATTCACTGATTTGAGAAATCGTAGATAAAAACATTTTATTGCGAGTAACTTCTCATAGTAATGGAACTAATTATAAGGAAGTGCTTATTAAAGAATTCTCAACTATTTTCAAACTTTTTTTAATGTTTTCTTACGTAGAAAATAGGAAAAAAGGTGCATTTATCTGAGAAACCCATGTTAGCTTAATATGTCACATATTTAGTTATACCTTCAAGGTAATGAAAAACTCTAAACAGCGACTCTTGAGAGCGTTATAGTTTTCGAACATTTTTTTCGAAAACGCGTGGTATAAATCCCACAAGTACCAGATGATATCATTTAACTATCTAGATGAGAAAATCTCATTTTTTTATAGCTATGATGAAATATTTTGTAAAATTTATTGCTCTCGCTATGGGTTGAAGGTTTTTGTAACCATTACAAAATCACCATCCTTGAGAAATATTGGAAATTTATTCATCTTTTTTTTTGGTATTTGTAAAACTGTATTCACTTTTAATGTCATTGTATTTTGGATGCGTTTTGTCTATATTTTTAAATAAATACTTAACCTTGACCTCAACAATATTTTTTTCAATTTTATGATAGCACTCTTTCATTTTTTCATCACTTTGCCAATGCCACCCCTGTTTCAGTGTAGGTTGTCAAAAGTGTAGGGATTATATTCATTTGGGGCTTGGCTTTTAATTTGAAAGTACACATGCAGCATTTGCCAAACCGAACTTGCACGTGTCTGTTTGTGGGCACGCATTTTATATGAATTTTAAATGTCAATATATCTTTGCAACTTAGATTATCATTATTAAGTCGGACTCCCACACTTAAACTTTAGACATCTCCTTTTATAATATATAATCTAAGTTGTAAAGACATACATATCGATACACCAGTTCCAAACTAATGCAAGTCTGAAATTTTACGGTATTGAGTTATGTATGAGGAAATGTGTGAAATGATGATATCTACCAGTTCCAAAGACCTACAAGCCGTAATGTCAAGAAAAAAGAAATTACAGCACATAAATTACTTTAGAAATATAATTTCGAAACAAATTTGTCCGTTCCATACTACAATAACTCGAGTTAACGGGGTTTGGAAGTTATTTTGCACTAATCTACCTCATTCCATAGACCTTTAACATGACATGTCGGTGTTTGGAACTGGCAACATCGTCAGTTCGGTCTCACCTGTCAGTGTCAGCTCATGCTTTCGCGCCGTTTTGAGGTTATGTTTTCCTGTTTTTATTTGAAATCAGCGCTTCTAGGACAAAATGTATGTGCCCGACTGGAGAAAACGTAAAATGGGAAGAACTGAATACATGTTAACAATGGTTCGTGAAAGTTCTGCAGCTAACGAAGAGGTAAGCATGATTTGTTTTTTGTTATAGGTTATGAACTTTTTACCTAAATAACAACGTAAATTCAAGAGTTCTATGGCAATTTGCATTACGAAATAAAGTATCTTGATACGAGCTAGCCAATTGAGTTATATTCCTATGTAAAAATAAATAAACTAGGATAATAATAAAATATTACTAGAAGTTATTTGTTTAATAATGGAAAGAATAATATTATAATGCATCCATGTTCAAGTTTGGTCTAACTAATGTCTTATAGATGAAATGTGGGTTTGAGTGCTCGTATGAAATGCATCGCGTAGAAATAATGATCGATGCCTCTGGCTATCCGTTTCGAGATATAAGCCGTGAGTATATTTCCATTTTTTTCTATTTTTACATCAATTGTGTTTGTGTTGTAGGGTTCTATGTCACCGACACAACTTGGGGGTACAAATGAGCGTTCATCTGTAAAGGAAGTACTAGGTTCTACATCACACCTGAAGATCTCCGAGCGTACCCATACTGATACAGACAATATTACCCAGGTAATATTATAGCCTGCCATAGACAATGTAATGATTTTATGACAATTAATTACATGGATTTTATTTGAGTGACACGACTTTAAAAATAATAGGTATTATTATATACTAACTCAAACCTGAGGATCACTATAGGGAGAGGCAGAGATAATGGTGAATGAAACTCCTCATGACGCTGGAACACTTTCGCAGCTTTCTTTCTAAACACTAAAATGTACTCCGTCCATGCTTGTCCAATCATCTTGTTAGTGCAATGGCAATTTTATTTTATGTTTTTTTTTATTACAGTATCCTGGGTCAGAAATAAATGAGCATACCTGTCTAGAAGAGGGTTTCTTCATAAATGAGCGCTCTCTTGCGGAGAGTGTCTATCAAGATGACAAATGCTACTCGGAGATGCAAAATCAGTGTCTTATGTCAGCATCGATGCCTGAGCGAATTTATACAGAATTAAAAAATGTTATCCCGGTAATACTTTTAACTTTTAAACTGTTGATGAGCTAAGCAAAGAGAATAGGTTGTTATGGACATAGTTTCATGGCATTCAGATTCGTGGTCGAGAGATATGGTTTCGAATGCTAGCACTGGCATGTGGCAGTGCTAGCTGCCAGTGCTAGTGCTGCAAATGTATGTACATTTGCGGGTATTTTCTCTCATGGGTATATTGATATCTGTTAATAAACAGTTACGTTCAATGAAGGAAAACGTCGCGAGAAAACCATGACACTATGTAGTCAGCATAGCTACGATGGATTCACCCACTGTCACGATTGATCTATAGCGACTGAGCGAGTGCGATAGCATCTTGCTCTCACGCAGTCGCTACCCTAAAGAGGTCAGCTACCCCGTAGCAGCTTTCCAAAATTACATTATTAATGTGTAGTCTGTTTCATAACAATTTTATATCTTTCACTGCATAATGGCAAATATAAATTAGTAGGTAATGTTAATTATTATCATTTTAATTACAGGGTTCTTCATTAGAGAGGGCACCTCAGCAAAACTCAGACATGGATTCAAGCAGTGATACAGATTTTTCAGTTGGTTCATCAGATGTATATATTCCTAAAACGTCGAGTGATGAAATTTCAAACAGTCCTTCACCATCGCCGCTTCTACCGCAATCACTAATTCCCCCACAACCGCCGTCTCCACCACAGCCGACAGTTCAAAATAATACACCAGCTCAAACGAATGAAGAGAAACCCAAAACTCGAAAGAGATTACGCAACCCAAATAACTGGACTAAAAATAAAAAAAAAAATAATCGCAATCTCGGAGAAGCATACATAAACTCGCGTGGAAAAGAAATTCCCAAAAGAAAAGTACAGAATACCTGCAGTGAAAAATGTCGCCTGAAGTGTCCCACCAAAATAGACAATGGAACACGACAGGAAATACACAAATGCTACTGGAAACTAGGTGATGTTAACCGACAACGAGACTTCCTGGTCGGACATATGCAGCCCGTTGTACCTAAATATGCCGTGAAGAAGCCGGGTAGTACTCGATCAAACAATTTTGCATATTACTTCAATGTATCTGATATTAACATAAGGGTGTGCAAAACATATTTCATAAATACATTGGACATAAGCAGCGACGTTATTATAACGGCCCAAAAAAAGAAGACAAGTGAAGGGTTTGTTGAGAAGGATAAAAGAGGTGGTTATCCTAATGCTGGAAGGGCAAGGATTGATGAGGATGTAAAAATTTTTGCCCGCAAACACATAGAAGCTTTTCCGGTGATGGAAGCTCACTATTGCAGAGCTCGAACTGAAAAACAGTATATACAGGGCAATTTAACATTATCGGAGATGTATCGACAGTACTTGATTAAATGCACAGAAAATGATAGTCCACCTTTAAAAAAACACATGTATGAAACGTTATTTAATACAGAGTACAACATTTCTTTCTATAAACCGAAGAAGGATGCATGTTGTACATGTCAAAACTATGAAAATATGAGTGCTACAGAAAAATTGGAAAAACAAGATGAATTTAATTTACACATACACGAAAAGGAAAAGAGTCGGATCGAGAAAGAAAACGATGTCAGAAATTCCTCTCAACATACTACTGTTAGTTGCTTCGATCTGCAAGCTGTAATTACAGTACCAGAGGGAAGTAGAAATGATTTCTTCTATAAACGTAGACTATCCTGTTTTAATTTTACTATATTTGATATAAAATAAAAACAAGGATACAGCTATTTTTGGCACGAAGGGATTGCCCGTCGAGGTGTAAATGAAATTGGCAGCTGCCTTTATCTTTACCTTAAGGAGAGCACTAACAAAAAAGTTATCTGCTACTCCGATAATTGTCCGGGCCAAAATAAAAATAAATTTATAATGGCATTGTATCTATTCTGCGTTCGAAACATGGATATTGATTCTATTACGCATAAATTTTTCATCGTGGGCCATTCACAAAACGAAGGTGACTCGATGCATGCCATGATAGAAAAAGAAAAAAAGAGGGCTCTCAAAGCAGGGCCCCTATTTGTACCAACTCAACTTCTACCTATAATTAGCTTGGCAAAGAAAAATGGAAATCCATACAGGACCAATGAAATCGTTGACTTTTTTAATATTAAGGCGTTAGTTAAGAAAAATGACAATTTCGTAAAAAATGAAGATGGTGAGGCAGTAAAGTGGAATGACATCCATATTGTGAAAGTGGAAAAAACAGCACCTAACATAATTTTCTATAAAAATTCCTTCTTTAATGAAGAGTTTAAAAAAATTGACGTTCATCGCAGATCAAGGAGAACGCAAGCGGAGCCAACCCTTCAGCCGGCTTATCAACGTCCACCGGGTATCTCGGCAGCAAAAAAGAAAGATCTGCTCTCCTTATGCAAGGCTGGTTCAATTCCTAGGTCTTACTGGGAATTCTATGACAATTTACCATGTAATGAACAACAAAATGGAGAAGATTCTGATTAGGTATATTAAAAGTAAGTTAAAGAAGTATGTGTAACAAAATTGGAAATAAATGATGATGTAATTATTTTTTGAATTATTATTTGTAGTGAGTATCCATAGTTACCATTACTAAAGCCTTTCTAAGTACCCTACTTAAATAAAACAGTAATAATGTATTCCTTGTAAGTCTAAATCGTCAAGACAAGTTGGTCTAGTTTTTAGTTCCAAACAAATGTAACTCCGAAAATCTCTCAAAACTCCAAAAATTTATATGAAACATCACATTTTTTTTTATTATATACATTTGCTAATACTAAATCCTTTCTAATTACTATAACATTAAATAAAGTTTCTTAGTGTAAGACAATGTGCATTGAGTGTTAACACTTGCCTAAAACTTTAATCATTGTTTTCTCGAGATAATGGTTTTTTGAGTTGTGGGAGTTTGGTACTGGTGTATCGATATAAACATTTTAAATTCTTATTAAATGCATGTCAACAAGCAGACATGTGTAATTTCGCGCTTCACATGCTGCATGTGTTTATACAAATTAAAATCCAATCCTCAAATGAACATCTTCTTTTAAAATCTATAATCTAAGTTGCAAAGACATATAAACATTTTTAATTCTGACTAAATGCATGTCCACAAGCAGACATGTGTTATTTTGCGCTGACACATGTTGCATGTCTTCATACAAATTAAAATCCAATCCTCAAATGAACATCTTCTTTTAAAATCTATAATCTAAGTTGCAAAGACATATAAACATTTTTAATTCTGACTAAATGCATGTCCACAAGCAGACATGTGTTATTTTGCGCTGACACATGCTGCATGTCTTCATACAAATTAAAATCCAAACCTCAAATGAACATCTTCTTTTAAAATCTATAATCTAAGTTGCAAAGACATATAAACATTTTAAATTCTTACTAAATGCATGTCCACAAGCAGACATGTTTTATTTTGCGCTGCCACATGCTGCATGTGTACTTACAAATTAAAATCCAAACCTCAAATAAACATAACCCCTGCAATTTTGCGGGATATCGATTGGAGTTAATCTAATGTTTTATAGACTTGCGTTGAACTCCCACACTTCAGCTTGTGGGTGACTAGCCTTAAGCATCTCCTTTTAAGTGACGCTTAATAATTAAGTATTACTTAGCAAGTAGGAAGAAAATAAATGATTTATTCCTTCCATGCCTTAATTTTTGCGTTATCGTTTTGTTTTTTTTTGGCCAATTTTTCAAAATCCTCTATAATTATTAATGTCACTGCTTTGCTGGGATATTTATGACTTTTGAAACAAGTTTGTTCTTGACCTTCGGATCATTGTGTTTTTTAATATTTATATCTGTTGGTTATGATACGATAATCATCGCCTACGTTAACATAAAACTGGTATTAAATTTTAATCAATAAAAAAATGAGTAATGTATAAAAATGATATATCTATCCATCTATAATCTAACTTGCAAAGACATCGATATCATGTACGGTGGAAATGAAGAATGACAGGAAAAACCTAAAGGATAGTCGTGAAGGAAAATCTTGTAGTTCAATTTTTTTTCATGAGCACTGAGTGCGTTATAATTAGTTCACTTACAATGAGAAGTTACACACAAAAAAACGTTTTATCCATGATTTCTCTGATCGGTAAATTAGTATTTATTTAGTTTTACTTTTCAGGTGGCAATTTATTGGAAATAAAAGAACATAACTTCGTCGGTGTTCTGGCCGAGGGGGCCAAGTGAGCCGATCTTTCTAGCGTGTTTGGAATACAATAACGTTGGTTCGATCCCGAACGGCCATTCGGTCATTTTTGGCCTTTAACTTTGACCCTGGTTTAACATATGTTATTAAGATGGTATTGACTAATTATTATTGATTATTAATTCATTACTGTAACTGTTACTGTAACTGTAACTCTGTCGCCATTCCGCTAGGGGTGGCCAGAGCCTCTGCAGAGTTGCCTCCATTTTTTCCTATCCTTACATACCTCTTTCAATTCATTCATATCCATCACCTTTTTCATGCATTTTCTTCTTTTACGCTCACTTTGTATATCCCATTCTTTCACAATCTCCTCAATCTGATCACTCCATACTTTTCTCGGTCGTCCCTTCCCTCTTTTCCTTTCACACTTTCTTTGTATGCATACTTTGTCAGTCTATCATCATTCATTCTTTCCACATGCCCAAACCATCTCATCACATTCTTTTGTACCTTAACTTTCACATCCTCTTTCAAATTACATTATTTTTTTACCCATTCATTCCTAACTCTATCCCTCAGAGTTTTTCCTGTCATGCTTCTCAAATGCTTCATTTCCACCGTACATACTTTACTCATTTCGCTATCGTTCACTGTCCATGCTTCACTTCCATACATCAAAGTCGGTAACAATATGCCATTGTGTACCGCCATTCTCAGATCCATCGTCAATCGCTTGTTCTTTGCTATTCTTCCTATTGCACCGACCACTTGCTTTCCCTTGCACACCCTATTCTCAAGTTCCATTAATATCAACAATAATGAATTATGAATTGATAATATTACTACCTGTTTCTGGTGAGGCAGAATAGGTTGGTGAATCGCATTCCTCTTCACAAATCTATTTTTATAAAAGAAAAAAAAAATACTTCAGTCCGATTGTAATTCTAAGTACCTAATCGGTTAAGTTGACTTTTTTGTTATTTTATTTCACATTGAAATAGTTTGTTTTAAGGCTAAATATTCTAAGGCAGTGGTTCCTAACCTAGGCTGGAAGTCTCTTCACTACGGTAATTCTTACCTACCAAATATAGGTAATATCTGTTCAAAAACTAATCAGCTGGTTCACTTGCAGCCATCTTGGATTGACAGGTCTACATACAAATATTACCGATATTCCGCAGGTAGGATCTAGAGGGGCTAAAATATATATATTCAAATTGTCGTTAATATTTCTCTATTTGATTAATCGGAAGATACTAGAATATATGTATTATAATACAGGCTCGTTAATCAAAGTTATATCTCATTTGAGTTATTCATAATGAATACATTAATCATTTGAAAGATGGATTAACTTTCGTTTAAGGAGAGATATGAATGGCCATTGGCAAATAATTTAGAGAAGTATATTTTGTTTAGTAATCAGCGATGTTATAAACGTTCTATAATCTGTAATATAAGTTTTAAAGATATATTAATAGATTCATACGAAATGCATGTCCAAACATATCGTCCCCAGTGCTTGTTTGGCTTATCTACCATTGATTAAAATATTATGGCCTTGAAATAGAATTGTCTTACCAAATGCAGTAGCGACGTAGCTAACGTCTTCACAAGACACTCTCTCTGCACGATGAATAAGGATGAACTGTTTTTTTTTTATTTTATACAATTGTCACAAATCATGGCATATTTAGGTACATTCGAGCGAAAAAAAATCAGTTCATCCTCAGTCGTCGTGCGGAGAGGGTGTCTCCTGAAGACGTTAACTACATCGCTAACGAAACCTCGAAAACAATGTAAGTTTTATTATAACGGTTCCTTTATTATAATGGGCTACGTGGTCGTCAATCGCTTGGAGTTTCGATTTTCAAAATCAATGCCATCACAGCAGATGGGTTTGTGTAAAATCCGATTATTTTTTTAACTGCGTAGTTATAAATATTGTAAATAAAAATCAAACTGTTAGGTTAGTGAGACAGTAAACGCTAGAGCAGCTTCCCTTTTGGTTTTTAAAGTACATTTGAACACTCTTGGTCGTGATTGCTGATGATTGCTCCCACACGGCTCTGCACGAAGTTCTCACAGTTCCCTTCACCGCCTCACACTCTTTAACAGAAGCAGGTGACGTGGTGGTGCTGGTCCCTTCATTACTTCATCCTGCGGCTCGTGCATCAAGATATATTAGAGGCGCTAGGAGAGCGGCAATGCAGTGCACGAATCTATGCTTACCCATGTGAGTGTAACCTCAGCATTCAACAAATGTTTGCTCTCAAGTATCGTCAATACGTGAACCAAGTCAGATAAATTTGTTGTTCAATTGATCAATCTATACAATGCATTTTATTTGTAACTAGATGTACCCTGCCACCCCTTGTGGTGGCTCCTATCTATAATCTTAGTTGCAGAGATATATTAACCTTTAAGGCTCTCAAATGCATGCTCACAAACAAACACGTGTAGTTCGCACTTACAAATGCTGAATGTGTACTTACAAATAAAATCCAAACCTCAAATGAACATAAGCCCTACAAATTTTGACGACATTCCCTGAAACAGGGGTGACATTGGCAAAGTGAATCATTTTTTACAGTATGGGTGGTCAGCCTCATACATACGCATGAATAATGAAAAAAAAAATCTAATCTAAGTTGCAAAGATATGTAACATTACCTAAGGATTCACATTATATGCATTTTCACAAGCAGACACGTATAAGTTGGCGCTTAAACATGCCGCATGTAGACTCACAATATAAAAACCCAAATCCCAAATCAACATACACCCTGCCACTCCTGCTAACCTTCCCTTAAACAGGGGTGACATTGGCAAACTGAACCATGTTCTACAGCATGGGTGGTCAGCCGCGGAATTTGCGAATCGTCTTTTCGACAATGACGTATTTTGAATCTTGAACAGAGTTCGGATTCTTCGGATGATGAGGCACTCTATTCTTGCGTAGTCTAAATTAAAGCATCTTTAGCGATCGTAAATAATAATTGCGATTAAAGTGGGTTGCAAAAATTTATGATTTTGTAACGGATATGGAGGGTAATGGATTTTTATACAAATTGCGAAACTGCGAGGCTTCTCGCCTCATCAACTAGTCGGTATGAATTGTAGATTATATACTAGTATATATTTATTTTATTTGTTGCAATAGATTAATGTCAAATTACTTCACAAAAGGCAATTTCAGTAGTCGATTAGTCCAGTAGGTAATTAGCTCAGTTGTTAAAGTGCTTGCATTCAATGCCGAGAGCTCGGGTTCGAATCTCACCGAGGGTATCAGAAATGATTTGCCGTTTCGGTATTTATTTCTAAAACCCAAAATAAAATACCGGCATGGTTTACTAAGCCTTTACAAGAAATGAGTACCAGGTTCTTAGATCGTCAGCTGGAAAACCTTCACTTCAACTGAAGTGGTTGGCGTAAGGCCGGCCCCCTTACCTGTATCTAAAAATATGATTATTAGGTATCTACCTACTTTTCTACTCACTTTTAGAGACTTTGTAGACTTATTATCAAACCAACACAGACAAAACAAACACAACTACCAATATCCTGCATATTCGTAACGATAGAAGACAATCATATCGACGGTTAAAAGGCGACATTTTTGTCAAAATTAGTTATGGATGCTATCCTACTTGAAATTTTCCACTCTTTCTAATGCGCTAACTCTCATAGCTCTACGATGATTTTGTGTCGTCTATGCCCAAGTAAAACAACTGCGTTTTCGAAGTATTGTTTTGGTGTAACCGACAAGATTTTGGCCTTTCTTGTCCTAAAGGCGCTTGTGACATAAAAAAACGTAAAACATTGTAAAACCACATTAATAGGAATGCCAATAAATGCCTTAATTTTTTTATTTTAATTTTAGAGCTGTTTTGATTTTAACGATATGATAAAAAATAAATAAAAGTGATACCATCTTTTTGCAATCTCAAACTTCAAACTGCTCTCCTGAACAATTTAGTTTTTGTCTTTATTTTAACCGTCGATACAAAGTTAAAGTGATCATATAAATGTATATATATGTTATGACGACCTCTCGTGCATGCTCTCAGCACACCATCCAACTTTCTCACGCTTCTGTGCCGAAGATTGGCCACACATTGTTCACTATTTAAGTTTGTGATCAGAGCCCAAGTATTACACTGAGCCACTACGTTTAACCAAAAGAATATACTGAAACTAATACTTTCACTAGAGACGCTATTGTATTTTAAGTACTTTTTTTTGGTAAACGAAATAATTGAGTTTCAACGCTCATTGAATACTGTTCATAAAACACGCGACAAGCGAAACTCTTCGTTTGTTTCTCATAATTTAGTTTATACAATCTGTTTCTTGATTATATCACAAACAACTTCTGAAGCATTTTGTTCCGAGCGTTACGTATCCATTTTTGTAACTCAAAAAAGTAACACATGTTTAATTATCGTTCTTATGTAGGTATGCAATTTTACTTTGTTTTGTTTTTTACATAGATTTGTGATGAGGAATGCAATGTAGCAACCTATTTTACGTGGCCAGAGACATAATACCGACGGTTAAAAGGCAATATGGCATAAGCGACATGAACTAAATTGTTCAGGAGAGCAGTTTTAAGTTTGAGACTGCAGAAAAATGACATGACTTTTTTATTTTTTATCATATCGTTGAAATCAAAACAGCTTTAAAATAAAAATAAAACCAAGGCATTTATTGGTATTCCTATTGATGTAGTTTTAAGATTTTTTTATGTCACAAGCGCTATTAAGACAAAAAAGGCCAAAATTCTGTAGGTTACACCAAAACCATACTTCGAAAACGCAGTTGTTTGTTTGGGCATAGACAACACACAAAAATCATCGTAGAGCTATGGAAGTTAGCACATTAGAAAGAGCAGAAAATTTAAAGTAGGATAGCATTCATAACTCATTTTTGACCAAAACGTCGCTTATCTACTTCCTTTTAACCGTCAATATGTATTTTTTTTTTACATGGATTTGTGAAAAGGAATGCAATGTGCCAACATATTTTTCCTGGTCAGAGACATATATAAGGACCTTACTCAGACCTGTGCCTCAGGCAAAAGCCCACCGGGACAAAATTCTGAGCTTAAATTGTTTTTTTAAGAGTTTTGTGATTTGTATCCGTCAGAGTTTGCAATGATTGTGTGATGAACGAGTGTGGTATAAAAGAGAATATAAGAATGAAAGTACAAAAAAAAACACGATGAGATGGTTCGGACATCTTGAAAGAATGGATGATAAACTACTAACGAGGAAAGCGTGTAAGAGAAAGACCGAGGAAGGAATGGATATACCAAAAAGGTGAGATTACGAAAAAAAATTAACCGACAGAGAGAGAACAAGAGAAGAGTATGTACGAGGAAAGTGATGAATTTTGAAGAGATGAAAGTTTCAGAAAAAAAAGACATAAAAAAGTGAAGGTGCATCTGCGGAGGTACCGGCCACGCCTATTGGAACGGCAGGAGGATACAGTAACATATTCTATTTTAGGAACAAATCTACTTGGTCCCTTTTAACTTGGCTTTTAGAAAACATTCTTTACAGCAGTAGTACTTGTCGAAAACAATCACATGGGTCAATTGTAATTCAATTCGTGTCTGAGAGCGACACAAAACGTTGAAATATTTTCACCTGCTTTGTATGTGCGGTACAAAAGACAATTTTAAACATTCAGGGGGGACGAGTCGTTTCTCTTGGAGTGTGTACCAGTATTTATTACCACTAACCCAAGTATCAAACAAAATATATTAAAACTAAAACACTCACTGCGTGTGCTGCTTCAGTTTTCGTACATTTTTTGTACATCATGGTTGAGTTGAAATGTTGTGTTTTATACTTTTTGTTCAGGGAACCATTTTGTATACAGAACTTAGTGTGGAATATTTAGTTTGTAATGCAATAATGCACTGTAGACACAATGATATTTCACCGCTAGAATTGTTGTAAATTATGGCAGTTGACCATGCAATGTTGGCGGCTAAAGTTCTAAAATTGAAAATCCAAAGTTTTTAACGGTAATTTGTTGGTTTATTTAATTTAATATTTCAATATAAGTCCAGTTGGTAGAGTGCTTGCATTCCAAACCGAGAACTCGGGCTCGACTGCCACCTAGGGTATCAGAAATAATTTCCCATTTCGGTGTTTATTTCAAAACCCCAAAATAAAATATCGGCAAGGGTTACTCGACCTTCACAAAAAATGAGTACCAGCCCCTGTGGGGGCTGGACACCTCCACTTCAACTGAAGTGGTTGGAGTAAGACCGGCCCCGTTACCTGTAAAAATAAATAGGTTTGTGGCAAACGTGGCAAGACATTACACTTTATGTGTAGTAATACGGTAAAACTTGTGATTTAATTATTTTTATTTATTGCCCTTGAGTTGGTATGAGCTTTCCCTCATACTGTAAAAAAAATACCATTTTTGTTAATGTCCACCCTGTTTCAGAAAAATCTGCAATAACTTCCTGAAAACGAGCGAGATTACAATTTTCCCAAATACATACACATTTTTCGATTTTTGCTTTTGATAATGTCTCTCACTTTATTGTTCTTTCACTCTGCAAACTGTTTACGCACGCAAACAATACACCTATCATGAACCCTTCTCGTATTGTTATTTGTCTCTCTCGCACTCGGTTCCGTTCAATGCATTCGTCTCTTTTCTTCACTATAACGAAACAACAAAATTAGATACCTACTAATCATTTGTTGTTGTTTACAAATTAATTTTCCATTTATGTCTTTACAGTTATTTTACAAAAAAGATTTGTTATGTTTTCTTGTATATTCGGCTAAATGATGTAAGAATTATTTAACAGCATCGTCCTTCTTAATAAGGGTATCAGATAAAAATAACATAACGGTTACTTTTTACAGTTTTTTTAATAGTTTTTATATTGAAGATGCTTCAAACGAATCTGTGTGGGAGATGCCATTTGGGTTTATTTTGTATTCAAAACAACAAACAATAATTATTTTTTTGTAATCTAGTCAGTAGTGGATAACGATTTGGATTCCGAATCGGACGGTAGTCGGTTCGAATCCCGATGGAGAAAAATGCTGTAAAAACTCGATGAACTTTTGTCAATTCCACACCGGTTTCAGGGAAAAGCGGTAGAGTTGCAAAAGGTTTGTTTTTTTTAATAGATTTGTGAAGAGGAATGCAATTCACCAACCTATTTTGCCTGGCCAGAAACAGGTATTAATACCATCAATTAATAATTATTTTTTGTTAATTTTATTGAATTATTCATTAATAATTACCCAATTACATCTGTTGAACCAGGGTCAAAGTTATGGTCAAATGACCCAGGCGGGGATCGAACGAACGTTATTCTATTCCAATTACGCTAGAAAGATCAGCCCACTTGGCCCTCTCGGCCATAACACCGACAACAGCTATTTTTAACAACTATTTTTAATATATCCCATACCACAGCTTATGTGAGGTTTGATTTATTCTGTATGTACACATGCAGCAACGCAAAATGCAAACTTACATGTGCCTGCTTGTGGGCATGCATTTAATATGAGCCTTAAATGCCAATATACCTTTGCAATTTAGATAATAGATTATCTATAGATTGCCGATCTTCGATAAAAGTTTCACAACCAGAAGAATAATTAAACTTTATGTGTTGGTCTGTATCCCTATTTCGAGCCGCAGCATCTAAAGTAAAGCTAGCCACGATGAACACAGATCTTCATAAAAAAAGTGTCACTTAAGGAATAAAAAGAAGCAATCTGTTTAGCAATACTATAATATTTGACCGGTCCATAATCCAGTGGTAACACTTCGGACTCGTAAATGGAAGGTTGTGAATTCGAATAAAAAAATATAGGTACCATTTATATTTTCAATTTTTCTCTTCGTGGGTTGAAAAATTTATAAACCTTTACCAAAGACTAGTCATCAAAAGGTCCATTCAGCCTTACGGCCATTGGGTCTTGCTTGAGAATCGGCGCTTTTTACAGCGACGACCAAGCTCGCAGAGGGCTCTTGCGGTGTGATACACACAAAAACAGCATTGACCAAATAAATCAGCCTATTTTTTATTTATTTTTTACCTCAGATTAAATCTGTTTCGAAAATCGATGTGATATTTTGATAGATGGAACGTTACACTTTGTAAGGTGAAATAGATGTCGTTTTGCGGTCGAGAAATCACGTATTCGAGAACTTTCTACTGCTTTTTTGCATTATCCAAGCGGCTGGTTTCACCCAACACTAAATTGTTTCACCGCAAAAAATTTTTTTTTGTTCATTTTTGCTCCAAGTAATTACTTTAGAGAACAAATGATTTGCAACGAGCAACGGTTCTGGTTTTATCACGTTTCTATCGATTGTAACTTATTGTTTAACTAGAATGCCGCATTGGTGCGAAGCACAGGGAAGCAGGCTAGTTGATAAATAAAATCACAAAATGATCGTACTTGCTTGTATTTTGTACAAAGTATTAGATCGTCTGCTTGAGAAATGAAGGGCCTTAGTTTTACTACAAATTGACGGTTAAAAAAGGTTTTTTTACTGAAGAAGAATTTTTAGGCAAAAACATTCAATGCATTTTTATATCAATATGAGTTTAGCTGTGTGACAGCAGATAAAAACTAATTTATTTTTGGATTGGAATAAATACCGAAACGGGAAATCATTTCTGACACCCTCGGTGGGGATCGCACTCTAACTCTTAGCATAGAATGTAAGCATTCTACCAACTGAGCCATCAACCTGAATTTTACTAGCTTGGTCGGAGCTACAAATCGCCAATTCTCAATCAAGTCCAAAATTTTTATTGTAAGGCTGGATGCACCTTTGGTGGCCGGTCTTTTGTAAAGGTATATGAATTTTGCAACAGCGAAGAGCATTTGAAAAAAATACATGGTATATTTTTTGTGCTCTGCTGGGATTCGAACCGACAATCTTTCATTAACGAGTCCGAAGTGTTACCACTGGACTACGGACTGGTCAACAAATAGCCAATCAAGACCAAATTGTTTGTTGTAAGGCTGGATGGACCTTTGGTGGCCGGTCTTTGGTAAAGGTGTATGAATTTTACAACCCAGCGAAGAGCATTTGAAAGAATAGATGGTATATTTTTTGTGCTCCGCTGGGATTCGACCCCACTTCCTTCCATTTACGAGTCCAAAGCGTTACGGATAGACAACGGACCGGTACATTTAATAATATGATCGTTGATACTAGTAGATATTCACACTCGTGTTTGATTGCTTGTATTACCAAGCTATACAAACCGTCTAATTTATTACCCAGAAAAAAATGTGTGCAAATCATTAGAGTTGTCGGGTATTTGGCCGGCCCAAAAAAACATGCAAAACCAGGCACCGGTACCATTGCTATTGCGCAATCCTCTTGTCCAATACTACTTCGTGAACAGATATTCGATTTGGTCACAAATAAAGCTATTTTTGTCTGAACGGGCCAATAGGGGACATTTGATACCCGAGGTGGGTGATACAGTGACTGGCTTCTTAAAGATATGATTTAATTTTTTGTTTGAGTTGTTAATGCTCTTATCATGGACTTAAATGGACTATCTAAGAAATATGATTAGGAAAAATCGGAGTGATAGGGTGAGGAAATATTGAGTAAGAGAAGAATGTGGTGCAAGGGAAAGTGTGAAAGGGAAGATAAGGAGTAGGAAGATTAGATTGACTAGGAAAAAATGAGCGATAGAGTGAGGAATAATTGAGTAAGAGAAGTATGTGGTGCAAGATAAAGTGTGAAAGGGAAGATTAGGAGTAGGAAGATTAGATTGATTAGGAAAAATGGAGCGATAGAATGAGGAATATTATGTGTATATTTATGTGTCATTTATTTGTGTTATATTTTAAGATATTAGTTTTATACCTATAGATACAGTACCTACTTATGTACCTACATATTTATATTTATCGTAATGTTGTAAAAGGCTATATAGCCGTTTATTCTTCTTAAACAAATATCCAAGTATATCTGGAAAAAAAAAAAAAAAAATAATAATAATAATTGAGTAAGAGAAGAACGTGGTGCAAGGGAAAGTGTGAAAGGGAAGATTAGGAGTAGGAAGATTAGATTGATTAGGAAAAAATGAGCGATAGAGTGAGGAATAATTGAGTAAGAGAAGAATGTGGTGCAAGGGAAAGTGTGAAAGAGAAGATTAAGATTAGGAAGATTAGAAAAGAAAAAATCGGAGTGAGAGGGTGAGGAATAATTTAGTAAGAGAAGAATGTGGTGCAAGGAAAAGTGTGAAAGGGAAGATTAAAAGAAGAATATTAAGATGGCTTGGACATATGGAGAGAATTAACGATGAAAGACTGACGAAGAAAGTATACGTTGCAAGAATAGATGGATATTGTGGTTGAGGAAGACCGAGAAAGGTATGGATGGATACAATTTCTGAAATAACAAGTTAATGGGGTATCCAGAGTCATAATAAAAGGAGAGTTTGATTTGGACGATTTACAAAATCTATCTTTTTAACAACGTAATTACATCAATTAGACAATGAGGTCCGCACGTGAATTAACATAGAACAAAATTGTGTCGTTACCCGGCCGTGTTGCTAGGGATAATGTATACAAGTGTTTTGTTATTGTTTGCTAAGGACGACGGTCTGACGTTTGCTCGTCAAGAAAAAAGTTCCGAATTCAAAATGTTCCGACCTCTTTAAAAAAATAATCAAATCGAAAAATTGTTAATGTGGTCAATCACTACACCAGCCACCTTTCTGTACCAAAAATCTGTCCATTTCACAATGGCAACGAGTATATTTTTGGTCCAGATTCGATCTGAACAAATGCTGAGCTCGATTTGATAAATTTCTTTTATCCAGCCTTTGATCTCTCCCTCATTATGTGGAATGATCACGATATTATAACGACTTCAACAGCATGTCCCCTTAGTGCTTGTTTGTCTTATCTCCAACAGAGAGTTCACATAAGCAATGTTTGCATGTGTAGTTTTTTTTTTTAAGAAATCCTGTGCGGGAGAATCCCTAGATTTCAGAGACCCTATGGCACATGTTGTAGTGCCGCAGAGGTGTTGTTTACGAGCTTGATCGTCACTACAAAGCGCCAATACTCAAACAAGACCCAGTTGCTGTAATGCCAGATGGACCTTTAGTGGCCGGTCTTTAGTAAAGGAATATAAATTTTTCACCCAGTGAAGAGCGTATTTAAAAATCTAAATGGTATATTTGTTTGTGCTCCGCCGGGATTCGAACCCACAACCTTCCATTTACGAGTCACAAATGTTAACCACTAGTCTACGGACCGGTCAAAGTGGACTAATGTAGTGGACCAGTGAAGTGGACCAATGTTTCATAATATGAATGCTAGAAATTGATTTTGAAAATATTAAAAGCAACTCCCACATTATAGTGTTCTACATTTTTTTCTTAGCTCAGATTGTACAGAAAGTGATTCTTGAGACAATAGTTTAATTTAAAGGTCATTTTTAAATCTAATGGTAGATAAGCCAAACAAGCACTGGGGGGGGGGGGGGGGGCGAGCAGTTTATAGAGATTTAAACAAAATGTCACATCGTGTTAGTTAAATAAAGATATTTTCATACTTCAATAAACACAATTTTTTAAGTATTATTGAAAAATATATATTGTACAAAAAGAATCGTGCCTCATGATTACATAACCATTTTATAATATTAATTATGTAATTTTTATTATCGGGTTTCTAGTTTTTTAAATATATATTTTTTATATTTTCATTTTTTTTTTATATATTATCTCACCGTTTGAGTGTAGAATACCAAAGGAATGACTTAATATTGAAAATCTATAAAAATCTATAATCTAAGTTGCAATGATATGATTACATTTTAGATTAATATTTAATGCATGCCCACAAACAGACAGCGCTATGTTATGTAATACTTACTCTTAAATTTTTTTTTTCAGTTATAATCATTGAATTACTTAGTTCTATATTATATAAATGGTCCGCTAATAAAATAAAAATAAAAAATGTGTAAGTTCACGCTTACACAAGTCATATCTCAAAAAAACATAATCCATGCAAACCTTTCCGAACTGAAACAGAGGTGACATTGGCAAAGTGAACCGTTTTTGTATGGTACAATCTGAAGGCATACCACTGACTTTTGAAATCAGTGTTTGCAAAAAGTATAACTGTAATATACAAGTTAATAAATACATACATAAATAATATAATAACGGACATTTTAAATAAACTAGTACATCGTAGAAACGGGAGTGATTTTAGAAAATGTGACTAAATTTTCTTTTGTCAATTTTGTCAATTCTTTGATCAATCTCAGACGAATTAAAATAATAGCATATACCTACTGTAAAAAATGGTTGACTTTGCCAATGTTACCTCAATTTCAGGGAAAATAGGTATTAGTTACAGGGGAATTTGTTCTTTTGAGCAAATTAGTATGAAAATACTCATGCGGCATGTGTAAACACAATCTTACATATGCATGTATTCATGCATCTAATATGAATCTTAAATAGGCACTTTGTAACTTAGATTGTATATTCAAATTAGTCGGAATATGCATTCGCTGAGAACCGGTATGTATACGCTTCCACATGTTGCCACACGCCGTGTACTTTCATAACTGTTTTATATGGGCATTGAAATTCCATTGGCAAACCAGCGTTACACCAATTTCAGCGATTTTCTATGATAAAATTGTGTTTTGTTTCACCTGGCAACTTTTGATGCGGAATTCAGTTTTTTTTTTCGAAATTGTTTCCTGTTGTAAAATATTCAAAACTTTGAATATTAATCATATATTTCTAAGATTTTGAAATACGACTCAACTCCAACGCAACTAACTTGCACATGTCGTGTAATTTCTTATTGAGTAGTCGCTGAAGGGGTCGCATATGACGTGTGAATCTATATCTATAATATGAGTAGCGAATAAATATTTATAATATAGGTTTAAATTATTTTATGCATGCACACAAGCTGGTACATCGATGGTTAACCGGGCAAATATTGTAAGTCCACTTTTTTTTATTAAAATTAAGTTTTGATACACATTTTGTAAAACGAGACATTGTCTATGTTCTCTGAAAATATAGTTGGTTCACACGCAATGCAAACCGAGATATGATCAATTAAAAAATGCATATTAGACTCTTTTATTAGAGATACATAACTTTCATGTTGAGTTTTCTCAAAACTATAAAAAGTGGACATACAATATTTGTCCAGTTAACCATCGACATGCATGTTCACGATTATTCATGACGCATGTGTACATGCAAATCAACTAAACCTCACAACCAACGGAGTGGCATTGGTAAAAGTCAATCATTCTTTTACAGCATGGAGAATCAGCCTCATGACAACCTATTAGTCAATCTCGCATTTTTATTTCTTAAGATAAGGAGGCCAGTCTTACACCAACTACTTAACTTGACATAGGGATTTCCCAGCTCCCTAGGGAGCTCGTTCTCATTGCTAAGAAGTCTGACAATACAAGACTAAGTATAAATTGCCGATATTTTATATTCGGTTTAAAATAAACACCGAAACAGGAAATCATTTCAATCAATCACTTGTCGGTGTTCTGGCTGAGGGGGTTAAGCTGCTATTCTTGACTAGCAAATTGGGAACAGAATAACGCTGTGCTGCAGCTGGTTTGAATCACGTCTGGCCCTTTGACCATAACTTCAACCCTGGTTCAAAAGATGCCAGTATAATCACACAAGCTTTTGCTTTCACATGAAGACATCTGTACCCTAAGTACGAGTTGCAAAACATGAGTAAAGTAAAGTTTACGGAAAGTATTAAAGAGTAGTTTTCCCCAAAATTTGCCGTTTTCGTTTGTTTGAACTTGATTTTCTTCATCACTGTAACTCTTTTGCTAAGACCATAAGTGTAAGAAACCAAAACAGCAGATTTTGGGGAAAATTTAATACTTTCCGTAAACTTTACTTTACTCAAGTTGTGCAACTCGTACTAAGGGTACTGGCAAGACAAAATAGGTTGGTGAATCGCATTCTAATCTAATCTAATCCAATCTAATCTAAATTGCAAAAATATGTTACATTGGAGATTCACATTACCTACATGCATTCTCACAACCAGACACGTACAAGTTCGCGCTTGCACATGCCTCATGTGAACCTACAACATAAAAACCAAATCTCAAATGGACATACACCTTGCAGCTCTTGCCGTCCTTCCCTAAAACAGGGCTGACATAGGCAAAGTGAACCATTTTTACAGCATGGGTGGTCAGCCGCATACCAACAAATCTCTAAAAAAAATCTAACACCCTTGGTGGGGACTTAACCCTAGCCCGTTGGCATGAAATGCAAGTATTCTATCGACTTTATTTAACGGAAATATTCACAAGTTTTAATAAAATATTTATGTAAATATAAACGTTTACAATATCAAGTCTGCCAGTATAACTTTCTCTTGCGGCCTTGTAGTCGCGGCGTGTGGCAAGTGCGCACATTCCAAAATTGCATTTATATACAAAACAAATATCCACTGGTATCTTATATCGACGGTTAAAAGGAAGTAGAGCGACATAAACTAAATCGTTCAGGAGAGCAGATTAATGTTTGAGATAACAGAATAATGGTATAAGTTTTTTGTTTTTTTATCATATCGTTAAAATCAAAACGGCTCCAAATAAAAAAAAATAAAGGCATTTATTGGTATTCTTATTAATGGGACAAAAAAGGCCAAAATCTTGTCGGCTCCACCAAAACCATACTTTGAAAACGAAGTGGTTTGCTTGGTCATAAACAGCATAATAATCATAGTAGAGCTATGGCAGTTAGCGCATTAGAAAGAGCAGAAAATTTCAAATTGGATAGCATTCATAACTCATTTTTACCAAAACGTCGCTTATCTACTTCCATTACTTAATATAAGGTTAATATTTTATTGATTCACTTTAAAATCTTCAAAAATAAATCAGATTTTTATACGTATTAAATTTTGGAAGATGAACTAAAAAAAATAAGCATATTTTCAGCCTTCCTGCAAATCAATTTGAAATTGGGAAATTCATTTTTTTCTAGTTGCAACACCACACACAAACAAAACATGGCGGCCAGTTATTCCATATTCGAAATTCAAAAATCGTTTGGATAATTGGCGCGCTCGATTGTGCAGCCGCACGCTTTTAGGTTTGCGCGCGAATTTGAAAAGTAAGAAGCGAATAAAATTGCTCTCGTTTTCTGAAGCTCATTAAGCTGTTGAGAAATAATTATGGCTCTTTGTGATGTGTACAAATGGCGACCGGGAAAATGAGTTTTGTGTATTTTTTATATTTGAGAGCTTTGTAAATCTTAATTTGATGAGCTATGAATTAAGGAATACCAATAAAATAAACATAAATAAATGCAACTAAGCTACACATATAGTGTAACTTCTTGCCTGCGTTGTCCCCGAATGGGTCGCATATGGCGATTCGGGAACAATTTATTTTTACAGGTAAAGGGGTCAGCCTCACACCAACCACTTTCAGTTGAAGTGAGGGTTTCCCAGCTCCCGGGGGGGCTGGTTCTCATTTCTTGAGAAGGCTGAGTAAGCCTTGAGATCGAACCCTTGCTCTCCGCATGGAATGCAAGCATTCTACCACTTAAGCTATCGACCTTTTTATGAGCTTGATCGTCGTCGCTGCAAAGCGCCAATTCTCATGCAAGACCCAGTTTCTGTAAGGCTGGATGGACCTTTGGTGACCGGTCATTGGTAAAGGTTTATGAATTTTTCAACCCAGCGAAGAGCAAATTTGAAAATAAAAATGGTATATTTTTTGTGCTCCGCCGGGAATCGAACCCACAACCTTCCCATTCAGAGTCCGAAGTGTTACCACTGAGCTGCGGACCGGTCAATTATATTTTTGTTAAATAAATAAATATTGTTACGAATATGCAAGATGTTATTAGTTGTGTTTGGTTTGTCTGTGTTAGTTAACAATAAGTCTATGAAATCTCTAGAAATGAGTAGATACTTACATAGGTAGGTACCTAATAATGATTTGTATTTGTTCGAGATTAATTAAGTGTTGAATCGAATATTCTGGTGAGATCTAACAAGGTGGTAAGTATATAACGATTATCCGTGTTTTGAAAATTATCTTTATTATCTGTATAAATTAAGACCAAGATCCTTTGGAAGGACAGATATAAATCAACTTATTTATTATTATTTAATTAGTCTATGTCACCCTGAAAGGGGGCCGCAGAGGGGTTGCTTCTGTCGTGAGGCTTTGCAAGGAAGTGGCAATTGATGTTGGTCTTGAATAAAACCGCATTAAATTGGAAAGGGATCACAGATACTGGTAGATCATTCCATAAACGGGCAGTTTTGCAAAGGAATGAGTCATGAAAACGCCAAGTTCTCATAGTTTTGAGATCGACTGCAAAGGGATGAATGAGAGTCGTACTACGAGTTTCCCTTTCTGAAATGCAAGGGTCATTAGAATAAGCTCCGTGGTAATATCGATAAAAACAGACTGAGCATTCCAACTTTTCTTCTGTGCCGGAGCGACTGCAGATCGGATGTCAGAGAAGGATCATTGATCAACCTCACTGCCCTCCTTTGCACAGAATCAAGTTGGTCACTCAACTTCTTGGGCATACAAGACCAGAGATGGCTGCCATACTCGAAATCGATGAATCAGTACTTTTATTCAGTTTCACCTTTAAGGTGGCGATAGGAATATTTATTTTTCTTGTAAATTGTTACTCGTATGTGTTATTTTTACGATTATAATCTTGACAGGCCTGCCAACCTACACAAAACTTTCACTTGTTGGTTTTTCAAATTTTCAATAGAGCCAAATGTGATGTTTAATAAAAATTATCTACGCAAACAGACGGGTATCGATTTCTAGCGCATAGCAGTGACACACTTGATAAGAAAAAAAAAATTAACATGAATTTTGTTTAGGTAGGCATGTTAAAAAAACTTGTTTTTTACTGTGAGGTGTTTGTATGAGTAGTGGTAGAACCAAAGACGCTTATCTAGCAAGCGATCGATAGCTCAGTCGGTAGAGTTCTTGCATTCAATGCCGAGAGCTCGGGTTCTAATCCCGCCAAAGGTGTCAGAAATGATTTCCTCTTGCAACTCAAAATAAAATACCGGCAAGGTTCACTCAGCCTACACAATAAATTTGTACCAACCCCCTCGGAAGCTAGGCAACCCCCACTTCAAAAAATTCGCGTGAGGCTGGCCCCTTTAATCTATAATCTAAGGGTGCAAAGATTTATGATATTAACATTTAAAGCTCATATAAAATTCATGCCCACAAACAGACACGTGTAGTTCGCGCTTACAAATGCTGTATGTGTACCTTTCAAGGTTAGCTTTCTTACTTAAACAAAAGTGGATCTAAGTTTTTTTTTAACTAACACAATTTCTATACAAATTCCAATGCGACCCCTGTTCCAGGGAATATCGGCAAAAGTTGCAGGGTAGGTATATATTTACTTGAGGTTTGGTTTTAATTTGTAAGTGCACATTCAGCATTTGTAAGCGCAAACTTACACGTGTCTGTTTGTGGGTATGCATTTAATGTGAGCTTTGAATGTTAATATATCCTTGCAACTTAAATTATAGTTTATACACATATATGTCACAAATACAAAAAAAACATTGTTAATCGGATTGTTTTCATCACAGAACTACAGCTATAATCGGCGTCTCGTGCGGTATAAAATTTCACTTTTATAATAAGCCGTCCATACAATGTTCATAATATTATTAACCATGCGCGGTCTTCTAGCAGATTATATTATTCTTCTTGACTTCAAAGCGATATAATGATGATAATATTATAAATATAGCGGTTTACAAACAGCTGACTCGTTCCGTTGCTTTGTGGCAGAAGAAATCATTATATTACGTCCCTCCAGTGCTTATTAGGCTTATCTACTACAATAAAATGTAACTTGTTGTATATGTTCACTGACTTATAGGTTGGTATGTGGCTGAATACCCATGCTGTAGAAAATGGTTCACTTTGCCAGTGTCACCCCTGTTTCAGAGAAGGACGGCAAGAGTTGCAGGGTGTGTGTCCATTTGAGATTTGGGTTTTTATATTGTAGGTTCACATGCGGCATGTACAAGAGCGAACTTATACGTGTTTGCCTGTGAAGATGCATTTACTTCTTTGTTTATTTATTTATTGAGGAGAAAAAACAGATACAACAGAGATTATTAAAACAAAAGAAATGGATTAAAAATACCGGAATGCGCCCTAATATTAAAAATTTAGCACGAAGAGGTTAAACATTGAAAGTAGCGCCTATAAATACAGATTGCAGTGCTTTGAAGGGATCACTACCCTTAGTACGAGTTGCAAAACTTGAGTAATGTAAAGTTTACGGAAATTATTAAAGAGTGATTTCCCCCATAATCTGCCGTTTTTGTTTGTTTGAACTTGATTTTCTTCATCACTGTAACTCTTCTGGTAAGACCATAAAGTGTAAGAAACAAAAACGGCAGTTTTCGTGAGAAATCACTCGTTAATATTTTCCGTAAACTTTACTTTACTCAAGTTTTGCAACTCGTACCTACTAAGGGTACAGTACCTTAGCCATTAAACGAAAAGTACAAAAATTTAAACAGTAAACGTAATCCTAAAATAAATTGTGTAAAATAATTATTTTAATCGATGTTTTATTAAATTAAATCCAAAGAAATCGTACCAGTATTATTCCATATGTAGACAATTAGATTAGCTGGTATCATATCTTAGACATACATAGCTGTATACGATAGTTCATAATATGATGGGAACTTTGCAAAGTGCCGCGTTTTTGTATCGCCATTATAACATGTGGGAAGATTCTGCATTGTTACGGTAACACAGGCCGCATTGTCGACTTATTCACTTTCCTTTAACAACCATTCTCGGTGCTTAAGTGAAATGCTCTAGAGATCAATATATTTTTTTGATTATTTAAAAATTAAATAGGATTAAAACACTCACTTTTATTTCATTTTTTGCTCAAACGTTTACGCCTAATAAGGCATCTTCAGGAGCATATTATAATTTTTTTATGCTGTAACTGTAACTCTGTCGCAATTCCCCCAGGGGTGATCAGAGCCTCTGCAGATTTGCCTCATCTTGCATATTACTAAACATATAAATGTATTGTTATGATTTTTTAATGAGGTTTTCTTTTAATTAAACTGTAATTATTTATTTTAACAGAATTATTTTTCACAGTTTAGTTCACAATTTACAATAATCGATAATCTCTGCTTATTGATCTTCACGGTAAAATGCTTGGAGCGACTAATCACTCTCCGCACCATTGCAGTCCCTATATATAGGTACAAAAGAGATCTTTCTCGCATATTCCAGATCATTCTTTGATTTCTCGCTCACACCAGACCGCCGTTCTATGTAGGTACTACCACCATCATGGACTACTTCCAGATGGTTCTACCCACACTATCGTACATATATACATAGGTGCGCGTAGGTACTTTGATTTCATAGTTCGTAACAGTGTTTTTATATGCATCATAATTTCGCACGTTGCTTTTTCTGCAGTCTGAGTGCAATTTCTTGCAGTGTTTATAATGGCATGCTCTTGTCGGTACTGGATAAGCTTTCTCTCCAGTGCAAACTTCACAAACGTCATACTTGGGCATCTATATAGCCAGAGCTACGAAAACAAACGACATTAATGTGGTATGGGAAGACAATCTATAAAATTAATTTAAATAACAACTACATTAGATGAATAATCTATAATCTAAGCTGCAAAGATATATTAGCATTTAGGATTCATATAAAATGTATTCTCACAAGCAGACATAATATACCCAGAGTCATAATAAAAGGAGAGCTTGTATGAAGAAGGTTATGAATCTGGATGAAATCAGAGAAGTATTTAAGGACAAAAAGAAATGGCTGTAATGTTGGCAGCTAGGGCGAGGGTATTTTTTTTTTAATTTTGTATTTTTTGTATGTTTACTGTTTTGATGAAAACTTTTAAAGTGTATTAACAGAGGAAATTTGAAACGGAAAAGAAGAAACGGAAGACCAAAAAAAGTTGGGCTGGTTCAGATTGGTGAAATTGTGAAAAAATGAATTTTAAAAAAGTGAATGAAAGCGAATGAAAAGAGAAGGAAATAATTTATTTAGTTTAAGGGTTTAAAACCAAACACTGTTCTATATTTTCACTGTTCTATTTTTGCCATTGACTTTTATTTTAAAATTTTGTATACCTGACGATGATCTAAGATCGAAAACGTTTGTAAAATTTAAATATAAAAATTATGAAAGTGAAAATATAGAACAGTGTTAGGTTTTACATCCTTAAACTAAATAAATTAAAATTGAATATGAATTTTCACAGTGTTAATACACAAACCATACAAAATATAGAGAAGGACATTTTTGAAAAAAATAATGGATATGAATGAATTGAAGGAGGTATGCAAGACAGGAAAAAGTTGAAGCAATCTGAGTCTCTGCCTCCACCTAGCAGAATGGTGACAGTTACATATTTTACGTTAGATGCATATTTTACGAAATCGGTAATACATTTTTTTTAATAATTTAAAATATGTAGGAGGAAAGAACATTTTAAAATTACTTGTCAAAAATATACGTGATGGATATCCGGAAATGTTTTGGTGTTACGAAATACGAGTACCTACACGAAACTAGAACGGACTGGGAAAGGTCAAAAGTTGCCGCAACGAAAGGCCAAGGTCGCTAAGCGTCTGGTTTTTCCAAAAATTGCTCTTCACGTTATTTATAGCTGTGTTTTTTTTTCTAAGTGAAGGGAAAGTAGAACAAAGGAATTTTTGTGTCTTAACTAAGTTGCAATTTTAGCGATACTGATTTACTATATTTTGGATTTGATTGCTCGACTTATAAGTTGGTATGAGGCTGACCAGCCATACTGTAAAAAATGGTTCACTTTGCTAATGTCACTCCTGATTCAGGGAAGGTCGGCAATAGTTGCATGGCTTATGTTCATTTGAGATTGGGTTTTTATATTGAAGGCCCACATGCGGCATGTGTTAGCGCGAAATTATACATGTCTGCTTGTGGGAATGCGTTTAATATGAATTTCAAATGATATATATCTTTGCAGAGTTAGATTAAGTTTTAGATTGCTTAACTTATAGATTGGTATGAGGCGGACCAGTCATACTGTAAATAAAATGTTCACTTTGCTCATGTCCCCCCTGATTTAAGTAAGGTCAGCAACAGTTGCAGGAAATATATTCATTTATAATTAACGTTTTTATTTTGTAAGTGTACATTGTCACCCTCGTTTCAGAGAAGATCGACAAAAGTTGTACGTTTTATTTTAATTTCTTTGGGTTTCAATTATTGTAAGTACACACCAGATTATAGATTATTATATAAAACAATATCATTAGAAAACAAACCAGCAAAAACGCAACTAAGCTACACACATAGTGTAACATCTTGCCGCGTTATCCCCGAAGGGTTTCGCATGTGGCGAGTCTTACGCCAACTACTTCAGTTAAAGTGGGTGTTTCCCAGCTCCCGGGGGGCTGGTACTCATTTCTTGTGAATGCTGAGTAAAACTTTCTGGTATTTTAATTTAGGGTTTGAAATAAACACCGAAACGGGAAATCATTTCTGACACCCTCGGTGGGATTCGAACCCGAGCTCACGGCATGGAATGCAAGCACTCTAGCAACTGAGCTATCGACCGGGCTATAGCGATATAATTAAAAATTTGTATTTTCTACATTAAAATGCAGGTACTTAGATATATTTACAAGCTATTGCCACTTTATTTGACAAAATTATTGTATGCTGCAATGTGCTTCTTAATATCTATTCAAGTGTGAAGTATTTAGCTTTTTATTTAAGACGAGTGCACAGGTAATTACCGAGTATCGTTTAGGTATAAAAAAATATTTAATTCTGTTTTATAAAACTGGAAAACGATGAGATGATTTGGACATCTTAAAAGTATAGATGATGAACGATTAACGAAGAAAGTGTACAGAGGAGTCTTCTTGTGAAATCGTCCGATTAATGAAAGATTAAGAAAAGAAAATCCTTTCATTTATCGGACGATTTCACAAGAAGACGTAATATCGTCCTTCTGTACAACTGGAGCTATTGCGACATCTATATATGCATCACCGAAGGTTAACAAAAGTACCTACAACTTTCAGCCACGATCAAAAACCATAATTCAACAGTTCGTGGTTCTTCTTTGTAGAAGAGACACGCTCCTGAGGACGTCGGATATGACTGCGACGAAACGTAGAGAAAATCGTTCTTCTCTTTTGCACGGTCAGTAAAATCCGTTTTTTTCATTCTTTAAAATGTCTAACGGCTGTAATCATAATTTAAAATCTTTAATAACATAGGTTTCTCAGATAAATGCCCCTTTTTCATATTTTCTACGAAAGAAAACACTAAAATGGTGTGAAAATCATTCAGTTATAAAGTTTTTCTTAAACACTTCCTCATTATCAGTTCACTTACTATTAAAAATTACTGTAACTGTAACCGTAACTCTGTCGCCATTCCGCTAGGGGTGGCCAGAGCCTCTGCAGAGTTGCCTCCATTTTTTACTATCCTAACATACCTCTTTCAATTCCTTCATAATACTACCAAATTACTACCAATAAAATGATTTATCTACGATTTATAAATCAGCGAATCAGTACTTACTTATTCAGTGGAAGGAAAAAGAGGTAAGAGACGACTGCGAAAATAATGGAGTGGTCAGATGGAGGAGATTGTGAAAAATAGGATAAACAAGGTGAGCGTAAAAGAAAATGCATGAAAAAGGTGATGGATATGAATGAATTGAAAGAAGTATGTTAAGAAGAAATCGAGGCATTTCTGCAGAGGCTCAGGCCCCTCCTAGCGGGATAGAGTCAGAGTTACAGTTGCAGTTTTACATGGCGATTAACATCTTGTTAACGTTTCACTCACACATTGCTTGAGCATCATCAGGTCTACTCGCTTTAAAGCCTTGCAAACGCGGAATTGACTGCGCTACTAGTAAAATCAGACCAGTACACGGTTGCATGTGCACTTTCTAAACTGCTACCGGCCCGGGCATATGGTCGAGTGGACGAGTCGCCGCGTAGAGAACTGGCTTCGCGGATTCGTTACCACTAGAGCGTGCCCGTGTTAGTTTCGTAATTATATAAAATATGTAAGCCGAGGTGATTTTGCTATTATTTCTTGTTGCTTCGGATTGGAAACACTCGCGGCCATAGTATGATTTTGTACTCGGCAAAAGAAATAGGTGTAGAGTTATTTTCATGTGGAAAGAATGAATGATGGTAGACTGACAAAGTATACATACCAGTGGTGAAGGGTGCCAAACAACTCGATACCCATCGGCTTCTCTTTTAAAACGAGGCAACAAAGAAGTAGTAGTACTTATGTATGAAAAAGGTGATGGATATGAATTAATTGAAAGATTATGTAAGGATAGGAAGAAACGGAAGCAGCTGTGCAGAGGCTCTGGCCAACCCTAGCTGAATGGCGACAGAGATACAGGTACAATATACAATATACTGCCTTCTAAATTATGTTTAGGCTTTTATTGTATATTTTTTACATCAATAGAAAGGATGAGGTTCGCACATTAATTGACTTAGACAAAAATTGCAACGTCAACGGAAGGATTGCATAGAAAAAAGCAAACATTTTTTTTGGTATTAGTTGATAAGGACCGTAGTCCAATACCAGTGTGACTTTTTGCCCTCGCAGGAGTTGCGTAGGACGAGCGGAAACTATTTATTTTTACTACCAAGGTGGCTGGCCTTACGCCAACCACTTCAGTTGAAGTGGAAGTTTCCCATCTCCTGAAGGGGCTGGTACTAGTATCTTTTGAAGCTAGTTAACGCAATTAGCACCGAAAGGGGAAATCATTTCTGACACCCTAGGTGAGATTTAAGCCTGAGCTCTCAGAATGGAATGCAAGCACTCTACCAACTGAACTGTCGACCGGACTCAAAAAAATAATATTTAAAATGTTTGGATGAAGTAGGATAAATACTTTTGAATTTCCAATTTATGAACGTAAACAATCAAAATTAAATTCAAGGCTGCCAAAAAAAAACATAAAATAAAAGTGTCGAAAATTGGATAAATATTGGTAGGTATGTGTATGTTCAATTTAGTGAATGCATTTTATAAATGCTTGAATATTTTAGATTTAATGAAAAAAAAACATTAAAAACACATACAAAAAACTGAGGAATGCGTTTCAGTAAATAGGTACTTGTTAGGCATATATTATTGATTTGAGTGACCTCCAAATTTAATTTTCATCAAATTCTTGATTCACTTAAGGTAACTTGTTTTACTGCTTTTTGTAACTCCTTGTTATTTTGATTAAAATTCATTTTTGATTTTTAACGTTTTTTGAATAATTGCTTTTGGCGTGTTTGTCAAGTAATTGGAATATTTCAAAATTTAAAATTTAAATTGTATGAAATTATCTATTTTTGCTTTTATTGAAATCATTCTTTTTTTTTTATTTTAGCTCGACAAATTAATTTTACTTTTAACAAAAATTAGATCAAGTATTAGATAGTTTAATTTAAATTATTTTAATTGCAAAAATCACGCAATATTCTTTGCTTACTTTCTAGTAAAATAAATCTTTCTACTCGTGCATCATTTTTTCTTAAAATAATTACAATCTCACACGCACTTTAAATCATCATTCCAGACTTTTTATTTCTACGCAACTAAGCTACACATATAGGGGAACATCTTGCCTGCGTTATCTCCGAAAGGGTTGCATGTGGCGATTCGGGACCTATTTATTTTTACGGGTAAGGGGGCCAGCCCCACACCAGCCACTTTCAGTTGAAGTGGGGGGTGGCTTTTTATTTAATTTAAAAAAATATATCTAACAAAAAAAATAAAAAATTGTGTTGACTATTTTATTTGCCAGTAAGTAATTGGCATTCAAAGTTGTATTTTTTTGCGGTTGCTGTAAGCATCGTGCGAATTAAATTGTTGTTAGCACAATGTAGTTGGAAGCCTATTCTCTGTATAATGTTACTGGGAAAAATAAGGCTGTTACAAAACACAAGTATTGTCTGAAAGGTAGTGGGTTCTTAGCTGAGAAATAACGGATTAATTCAAAAAAAAATTCTTTAAAATGTCTGAAAAATTAGAAAAAATATACTTGTATAATAATTTTAATATTATTTCAGAAAGCTTTTTTGTTTCGGATACAACCAAAATATATTTTTTAAACTTGACTTTATATATAAATAAAGGTACAAAAAACACAGAGTCTTCGAAAATATCTGCCTATATATTATTATATATCCAAATTGGTATGCACACATGTAGACATTATAATTATATAAATTATATTTAAAAAAACTTACCGTTAAAAAAAGAAGAATTATCCAATAGGTATTTCAGACAGGTGTTTAAAAAATCAAAATCACTTTTTCTACCACACAAAAAAATAATACAAAAAAAAAATTAATTATTCAATATTATAAAATTGCATAATAATAATTTAAATTCAATGCCGCGACACCCACTGCATCAAACAATAAAGAAATCAACACAAATTTATTCTTCTATTTTTATTTTTTTTACTAATGTACTATCACTCACTTAATTATTTTTTTTCAAAAAAAAAAAAAAAACTACCGAAAACCAAAGAAATTGAATGTGTTTCAGGGATGTGATCCGCGAAGTTTTCACTCGTAATGGTAGATTTTTTCCACTGCCAAGCGTACGCGGAACGCAGCCTACCCGAACGACGAACGAATCGACACTGACTGTCGATCCCTCCACTTTTCTCTTGCGAGCCCCCCACGCTTACTAGTTTTTCGTCGGCCAAGTCATTTCCAGCTCACTTAGGTGGGTGACTGCTGAAGTCATTGAATTCCCATTGTGATATCATATCGTAATGATTTTGTATCTAATCTAATCTAATCTAATCTAAGCTGCAAAGATATATATCATTTAAGATTTATACTAAATGCATTCCCACAAGCAGATATGTATAATTTCGCGCTAACACATGCCGCATGTGGACCTACAATATAAAAACCCAATCTCAAATGAACATAAGCCTTGCAACTCTTGCCGTCCTTCCCTGAAACAGGGGTGACATTGGCAAAGTGAACCAATTTTTATATTATGGGTGGTCAGCCGCATAACAACCTATAAGTCAAGGAACATACATGACAAATTACATTTTTTAAAATCAAAGAATAAAAATAACAATATATACATGGACATAAAATTCATTATCATCATTTATATTATTATGTTGGAAGAGCCCGGGCCAACATGTTGACCTGTGGATTTCTGGGACGGGAGGACTCTACACTATGTGAGTGTGGAGCTCAGCAAACAATGGAGCACCTGCGGTGTTGTCCCTCCTGTCCGACAAGCTGCTCCATGGATGATCTCTTTGCGGGAAACCAAAGAGCTGTAGACATTGCTCGTTACTGGGCCATTACGGTGTGAAGCTGACACGAAGAAGAAGATTTATATTTAGATAACTTAAAGGTACAACTGGTAAGCTAACATAGGTTTTTTTTTTAAGATTTGTGCAATGCAATTCATCAACCTATTTTACCTGGCCAGTACGCTAAGTACGAGTTGCAAAACTTGAGAAAAATAAAATTTACGGAAAATATTAAAGCGTGATTTCTCCAAAAATCTGCCGTTTTTGTTTCTTACACTTTGTGGTCTTAGCAAAACAGTGATGAAGAAAATCAAGTTCAAACAATCAATAACGGCAGATTTTGGGGAAAATTACTCTTAAATAATTGCCGTAAACTTTACATTACTCAAGTTTTGCAACTCGTACTAAGGGTAGGTATTGTCTTCATGCGAAAGCAGAAGCATTATGAATAAATATTTGTGTTGCTTAACTTATGGCTTTGTATGAATCTCGCCCCCCATGCTGTAAAAAATTAGTTCAATTGTGCCAATGTCACCCCGGTTTCAGGGAAAGGCGGCAGCAGTTGCAAGGTGTATGCTCAAGTGAAGCTTAGATTATTTTTTGTGTACACTCAGATTAAAGATGCTTGATAGAATATCGGGAACGATCTCTCTTTTCTTGACTTGTAGATTGGTATGAGGCTGACCACCTATACTGTAAAAAAATGGTTCACTTTGCCAATGTCACCCCTGTTTCAGGTAAGGTCGAGAAGAGTTGCAAGGCTTATGTTCATTTCATATTGGGTTTTTATATTGTAGGTCCACATGCTGCATGTATTAGCGCGAAATATGCGTGTCTGCTAGTGGGAATGCATTTAATATGAATCTCAATATCTTTGCAACTTAGATTTAGATCCCAGGTACATCGTCACTGAAAAATGGTTCAACAAAAGCACCAAGTCCTGTTTCGAGCCGCAGCATCCCAGGTCAAAATGGCCACGATGATCGCTGATCTTCGATAAAAGTGGCACCAAAAGAAGAAGAAGAAGAAGATGGAATGTCAAAACAAACAGAAAAAAAAACAAACAATGCTCTTTACAAATTCACTTATTGTGATTTCCAAAAAAAAAAAATAGACAATATCTCATTAATGTGTGAAAAAAATGTTTAGAAAAAAATTCAATGTCAGATGATGCTGAAAATGCAATAAAAAAGACTGCACGTTGCACATAGCTAGCGATTACTTCATACAATGCTGCAAAAAATGGTTTGCTACGGAGTTTTCTGTGATACAGCTAGAGTTCCCACATTATGATGCACATTCGCAATAGAAAATGAGTCAAACCACTCGTTGTGGAGACAAATGTAGCTGCAAGTAGACATTAAAGTAGCTTCAGAGATAAAATTAGATAGAAAAAGACATAAAAGTAGCTTCAGAGATAAAAATAGATAGAAAAAGACATAAAAGTAGCTTCAGAGATAAAATTAGATAGAAAAAGACATAAAAGTAGCTTCAGAGATAAAATTAGATAGAAAAAGACATAAAAGTAGCTTCAGAGATAAAAGTATCAACGTATAAGTATAAATAAAAGTAGCTTGAGAGATTAAAGTAACTACAAATTAGTAAAAATAAATGTAGCCTCAGTGGTTAAAGTTAGCTAAGAATAAATTGAAATAAGGGTAGGTTTAGAGATAAAAGTATCTACAAGTAGACATTAAAGTAGCTTCAGAGATAAAATTAGATAGAAAAAGACATAAAAGTAGCTTCATAGATAAAAGTATCTACGTAGAAGAAGAAATAAAAGTAGCTTCAGAGATAAACTTCGCTTTATCAACTTCAAACTCGGAATACCCATCTCGGATATCAAGTATAACCAACTCCGAGAATCGTATAAACTTGCACCGCTCTCGGCTCGGAGAAGTGCTGCTGACATGGTTTTTCTATACAAACTCATTAATGGCTTGACCGACGCGCCCCAACTCCTATCAAAAATTAATTTCCGTGTCCCAATAAGGAACACGCGTAACGTGGATACTTTTGGTGTAGCAGACTGTGCCGTGAACTACCAGTATTACTCGCCTTTTCAGCGACTGCCCAGGGAGGCGAACAAGCTGGAGGTTGATATTTTCTCCACGGGATTCTATACATTTAAAAAAAAAAAAATAGTATGTAGGTATCCGCATTTTGTCGGTCTCTCATCATCCATTCTTTCCGCAGGCCCAAGCCATCTCAACACATTTTTTTTTGTACCTTTAGTTTCACATCTTATTTCTTTCTTTGCACAACACATTGTAAATTGTATGTTGTATTGCATTGTATGAAATTTTTTTTATAAAAAAATCCTTGAAATTTTAAATGATCTTTTGTTTATTCTATTAATTTTAGCAAATTTTACACCTGATTTAGTATATTATGTTTGTGACAACCCTGATCAAATAATGAAGATTTGTTGTTTATTACAACAATTTTTGTATACAACAATTGCTTACACTGGTTTATGGTTTTTGCATTATTATTTTTAAAGTTTATTGTTATTATTTTTAAATTGTTAGTTCTATTGCTTTATAACCATCGTATTATTTACATCTTTGTATATTATTTATGTGTCATTTATTTGTGTTATATTTTAAGATATTAGTTTTATACCTATAGATACAGTACCTACTTATGTACCTACATATTTATATTTTTCGCAATGTTGTTAAAGGCTATATAGCCGTTTATTCTTCTTCTTAAATAAATAAAAATAGCTGCAAATAAGTAGAAATAAATGTCTGTAGCTTCAGAGATAAAATTATTCACAAATAAGTTGATATAAAAGCAGCTTCTTCAAAATCTTGCAGTCCGGTCGATAGCTCAGTTGGTAGAGTGCTTGCATTCCATGCCGTGAGCTCGGGCTCGAATCCCGCCGAGGGTGTCAGACATGATTTCCCGTTTCGGTGTTTATTTCAAACCCCAAAAATAAAATAACGGCCAGGTTTACTCAGCCTTCACAAAAAATGAGTACCAGCCCTCTCGGGAGCTGAGAAGCCTCCACCTCAACTGTAGTGGTTGGCGTAAGGCCGGCCCCCTTACCAATAAAAAAAAATTGGGTCAACTCGGCACATGCGACCCCTTCTGAGATAACGCGGCAACTAAGTTACACTATATGTGTAGCTTAGTTGCGTTTTTTTTGCGTTCTGTCATTAAGTTAGCTACAAATAAGTAGAAATCAAAGTAGCTTTAGAGATTAAAGTAGCTACAAATGAGTAGAAATAGGTATATGGTAGCTTACATGTGAGTAGAAATAAGGAAGCTACATGTGAGTAGAAATAAGGAAGCTACATGTGAGTAGAAATAAGGAAGCTACATGGGGGTAGAAATAAAAGTAGCGTCAATGAAGATAATATTAAAATAACAATGATGTTTTTCGATGAGCACTCTTTTTGTGTGAATCACACCTCAAGAGCCGTCTGCAAGATTTTAAAGAAGGCGTTAATGAACCAATAATTGCTGTAAGGCTGGATAAACTAGAGGATCAGGGTTTGATCCCCATCGAAGGTGTCAGAAATGGTTTCCCGTTTCAATGTTTATTTCAAAACCGACAATTATAAAACAGACAAGGCTTACCCAGCCTTTACAAGAAATTAGAACTTTCGTCAAATCTGAAGTTAGAAATCGTGTTACAATGGCCTTTATTACTTGACATTTCTAATCTAATCTAAGCTGCAAGGATATATACCATTTAAGATTTATATCAAATGCATTTCCACAAAACAGACATGTATAATTTCGCGCTAACACATGCCGCATGTGGACCTACATTGTAAGAACCCATCTCAAATGAACATAAGCCCTGCAACTCTTGCCGTCCTTCCCTGAGACAGGGGTGACATTTTTTTTTTTTTTTAAGAAATCCTGTGCGGGAGACTCCCTAGATTCTAGAGACTCTAGGGGTCTATGACACTTGTTGTAGTGCCGCAGAGGTGTACGAGCTTGGTCGTCGCTACAAAGCGCCAATACTCAAGCAAGATCCAGTTGCTGTAAGGCTGGATGGACCTTTGGCGACCGGTCATTGGTAAAGGTTTATGAATTTTTCAACCCAGCGAAGAGCACATTCGAAATATAAATGGTATATTTTTGTGCTCCGCCGGGATCCGAATCCACAACCTTCCATTTACGAGTCCGAAATGTTGCCACTACGGACTACGGACAGGTCCAAGGTGAATTTGGCAAAGTGAACCATTTTTTCACAGTATGGGTGGTCAGCCGCATACCAACCTATAAGTCAAGGAACATACATACATAAATAACTTCTTATTCTGTTTAAGAAAAGGCAACAAAAATTCAAATTTAAAATTTGAATGAATTTTTTGTTAGAAATGTGATATTTTCATGTCAATGTATACCTTCATATAATAGCAACTTAGATTATGGCTGCAGGTAAGATGGATTGATGTATGTAAGGAAGGAAACAGTACATAGAATAAATAATAGATTCGACACATAACACGATACTTCGTCACCCCAGTGTTTGTTTGCCTTATCTACCATTTGATTCAAAGATGATCTGAGCTAAGAAAAAAATCTTCAACACGATAATGTGAGATTTGTTTTCAATATTTTTAAAATCAATTTTCAGTTTTCATAAGACACATTGGTGCAGTACATTATTATGATTTTATTTTATTTATTTTAATCAAACTGCAATTTATTTATTTTTCAACATTTATTTTACACAATATACGGTTACACAGTATTAATTACTTTTTCTGGCTCCGCCTATATCGACTTCACGTCACAATGATTCAAGCGTCTCTGACCTTCAAACAATTGCGGCTCAAATATATAGGTACGAAAGGGACGATTCTTGCTTATTCTAGATTATTCTAGAGTGGACTGTATCAGAACATTATACTGTAATATATTAAATCATTATAGTAACTTTCGGACACTATTTCAGTTAGACACTAACAAACTACGTGCCTGGGTACATTTACACAAAAAAAACTCAAGGTAGACTATACTAGAGATGGACACACGCATACAAGCAAACCCCACGAACTCATACGTTCGTAACAACATATACAAACATTGCTCAAGTAGGAAAAAGAGGAAAGGGACGACCGAGAAAAGTATGGAGTGAGCAGATTGAGGCGATTGTAAAAGAATGGGATATACAAAGCGAGCGTAAATGAAGAAAATTCATGAAAAAGGTGATGGATATGAATGAATTGAAAGAGGTATATAAGGATAGGAACAAATGGCGGCAGCCATGCAGAGGCTCTGGCCACCCCTAGCGGAATGGCGACAGAGTTACAGTTACAGCTCATGTGAGATTACCTCTGATGGAAATAGGACAAACAAGCACTAAGGGGACGACTTGCATAGAAATCTTGCAACGATAATGCACAACAATGCACTACGGATGTTTATATTTACTAATAAGGTGCATTACTGTCATGGCAGGTGATGACGTCACGGATCACTCAAATGCCTGTCATCTCTGAGCGGTGATTTATTTAGTGGCATAAGGTGGCCGGCCTTACGCAGACGGTGTGGAATTTGCTTTATTATTAATCATTGTGAGATGAAACGCTGTGTTTGTAGATCTAAAATCTACAGCGCCTCAATATACGTCGATTATTTGTTATAACTTATAAGCGTTCGAATACCAAATCACAACGAGTTAATAAATAGCATGCACGAAGTAATACTTTTCAAAATGAAAAAAAAATCTTGCATAAACAATTTCACTAGTTCATCAGTTCAACTTTTTAAATCATTTTTACGTTAAGGTTTATATTCCTTGACTTATAGGTTGATATGAAGCTGACCACTCATACTTTAAAAATGGTTCACATTGCCAATGTTGCTTCCTTGTTTCTGGGAAGGTCGACAAAAGTTGCAGCGATTATTTTCATTTGAGGTTTGGATTTTAATTTGTAAGTAATCATGCAGCATTTGTAAGCGCGAACTTACACGTGACTGTTTGTGGTCATACATACTGTAAAAACTTTGTTCACTTTTACCAATGCCACCCCGCTTTCAGTGATAGACGACAGGATTTGCACAGTTTATGTCATGTGAGGTTTGGTTTATTCTATAAATATTCATGCAGCATGCGTAATATAAGCCTTAAATGTCAAGAAAGCTTTGCATCTTAGATTATAGATTATACATAGATGGTAGACGTATCCAATGACTAATTCAATATCTAATTTAATCTGCAACCATCGAATTTATTATCGAAATAATACAAATTGTATACATTTTTAATGCAAAATATTTTCACGACGTTTATAATCGAGGCCCATGATTCTGACAAAGGCAAGGTTTTCATTAGTTCTTAATAAACGAGTACATTAAAATAACCAATATTTATTATTTATTTCATGGCCGTAGAATAAGTATTGTATGCCACTGCACGTAATTAGCCATTGTCACACTCGTGCTACAATTGCCCTCATTACTTGGCAGTAGCATAACTATTGTTTGACAACCGAAACGTTCGGTTCTCGAGGTGGCCATTCTTCATTGAAGCGCTGAAGCATTGTCACACTCGTCAGATGTGATGTTGTAGAGCTACATATATAGAAATGTAGATTTATTCATACTTAGTCCGACACAAGATAAATCCCAGCTTGTATCTTCAACGCACATAAGGCGTGTGGTAATGCAACATACATACATAATATTTGCTGATTTTGTAATACTAATATTGTGGCATTATGACAATTTAATACCCACTACTAGAAAACGTATGAGAGAAAAAAATTACAAGTGTATGAACTATTGAAAGAGTAATAAATTGTACGTTTTTTTAAATGATTGATTTACAAAAGTAAAATTTGGATCTACAACCTGTATCAAAATCTAAGCCTCAAATAAACATGTATGAGGCTGACCATCCGTACGGTAAAAAAATGTTCACTTTGCGAATATCACCCCTATATCAGGAAAGGTAGGCAAGAGTTTCTGGGATTAAATTCATTTTAGATTTGTTGTGATTCTATAATAACACATCTAATCTAATCTAATCTAAGCGGCAAAGATATATATCATTTAAGATTTATATTAAATGCATTCCCACAAGCAGACACGTATAATTTCGCGCTAACACATGCCACATGTGGACCCACAATTTAAAAACCCAATCTCAAATTAACATAAGCCTTGCAACTCTTGCCGTCCTTCCCTGAAACAGGGGTGACATTGGCAAAGTGAACCAATTGTTTATATCATGGGTGGTCAGCCGCATAACAACCTATAAGTCAAGGAACATACATGATAAATTACATTTTTTAAATCAATAAATGCATGCGGTATGCTTAAGTGGGAACTTATTCGTGTCTGCTTATAGGAATGCATTAAATATCAATCTTATTAAATGTCTCTAAATAAAATAATTTTCAAAAATATTTGTAACCATTCTGCTCCTGAAGATGCCTCATTAGGCGAAAATGTTTGAGCACAAAAATAAATAAATAAATAATTGAAAAAAAACTCTGTTTTTATCGATTCAAATTTTTAAATAATTGAAAATTAACATTCACTGTGTAAATAGATTTACACTTAAAAATATATAAAAAATAATTATTTATTTATTGACTATGTGAATGCAGGTTTCTGGTAAGTAAAAAATAGGTTCACAAATTGCATTTTTCTTTAAAAATTATAAAAAAAAATATATATTATAAAAATAAATGTTTATAAATAACTAATTAAATGTCAAAGACCAGACTCAGTAGGCACCTAATTGATTGTCAAATGGGTTGATAGTTTGGTTAACGCTCTGTGCATCATTTAAACATTTGTCCAACCGACAATCAACACTGTCGTCAAACATTACTACCTGTCCATCAACACGGCTACCATTAAGTACATAACACTGAGTTAACTCAGCTAGATAGCGTTAAAAAAGTAGTGACAAGTTAGAACGACACAGTGACAAAACGAAACATGACAGTACGACACATGACAGAACGACACATGGCAGAACGACACAATGACAGTGCATCACATGACAGAACAACACATGCCAGAACGGCACATGACAGAACAACACATGACAGAATAACACGTAACAGAGCATCGCATTAAATTTTCTAAAGTTTTTTTGTGAAACGCTGTGCAAAGCCATTATTGAAGGTGTTTTTATTTTTGTTAAAAGTAATATTTAAAAAAAACTTTGTTTTATTCCACTTTTATTGTTTGAGTTGTTACTTACGTTTTCGAAGGCGGACCTCCATCTTAATAATGATAATACAACAAATTAGGATAATAAAAGTATTTATTTTTATTGCTTGATAAAAAATAATCACACCTCTATCACAATAAAAGTACATCACATGGAGGAACAACACAAGACAGAACGATACATGATAGAACAACACATGACAGAACGACACATGACAGAACAACGCATGACAGAAAATCGCAATGACAGTACATTACATGAAAATACAACACATGACAGAACAACACATGCCAGAGCAGCACATAACAAAACGATACAATGACTGTACATCACATGACAGAACAACACATAAAATACATTACTTTGGAAAAAACAACACAAGGATGTATTGTCATGTGATGTTTTTTCATGTACCGTTTATGGTATGTTCTGTTTCAGGAATGTGATTTTTAGTCTTTTGATGTTTTGTCATTGTGATATACTTTCCTTTGATGTTTTCTCACAGTGATGTTTTGCCATGTGTTGTTCTGTCGTGCGTTCTGTAGTTCTCTCATGTGTCGTTATGTCATGTGTCGTTTTGTCACTGTGTCGTTCTAACTTTGAGCAAAAAAAAAGTATGAAATCTTAATCACTCAGTAGGAGTGTCGTCGTATATTCTATACATTTTTGTTTTACGAGTTCGATTGTTCATATAAACGTTGTATACTCGTAGTACAGACCAACACTTAAAAGACCGCTAAGTACAGTTGACGAGCGACAAATAAAGTGTGTGCTTAGGATATTAGTACCGTTGACCACTTTTAATGTCCGGGTAATTTCTAAAATAAACTACATTTAACATATTTTAAATTTTGTTTTAAGTGTTGATTAAATAGGTCCGGAAGTTGATTAAAATTTAAGCACGTAACTGTAGCTGTCGCTATTCTGCTAAGGGTGGCCAGAGCCTCTGCAGAGTTGCGTTGTTTTTACGTTAAATCTGTGAATCCCATTCTCTCACAATTTTAAAAATCGGATCACACCTTAGTCCTGTCGATAGCTTAGTAGGTAGAGTGCTTGCATTTCATGCGGAGAGCTCGGGTTTATATCCTACCGAGGGTGTAAGCAATTAAAATTACCGTTTCAGTGTTTATTTTAAACTCAAAATGAATAATAGCGGCAAGGTTTACTCACCCCTTACAAAAAATGAGGACCGAGAGCTGGGAATCCCTCACTTTAACTGAAGTGGTTGGCGTGATAAATAGGTTTCACTCGTCACATGCGACCCCTTTGGGGAGAACGACGCAATAAGTTACACTATACGTGTAGCTTAGTCACATTATTTCATTAGTCGCGTTTACACGTACATATGCATATTATAATAAATAAATAAATAAATAAATAAACATAATTACGTCATATGAGAAATTTCATTTCTTACCTTGCGTTGAAATAATTTACAATATTCCTTTATAAAAGTATTTTCAGTACAAATCGATACACAACGATTTGTGAATGACTTTATCTTATTTTACTTATCTTTCCCCAAAATAAAACTGCCTAAAAATGGTTCACTTTGCCAATGTCATTCCTGTTTAAGAGAAGGTCACCCAGAGTTGGAGGTCTTATGTTCATTTGAGATTGGGTTTTTATGTGTTATATGCTCCGCCAGAATTCGAACCTTCCACTAGACTATGGGCCTAATATCATCTTATCTAAGTTGCAAAGATATGTAACATAGAGGATTCAGATTAGATGCATTCTCACAAGCAGACACGCATCATCAGATCGCGCTTGCACATGCCGCATATGAACCTACAACATAAAACCCCGAATCTCAATTAAACATACTCCCTGCAACTCTTGCTGACCTTCCCTGAAACAAGTGTGACATTGGCAAAGTGAACCATTTTACACAGGATGGGTGATTAGCCGCATACCAACCTTGAAGTTAAGGAGCATGCACTTCTGATCAAAACTATTGATTAATATGTACATCAAATAATTCAGCGGTTTCAAAACTTGCTAGTTCCGGTTGAAAACTATTAAACAAATATCTTTCCTATTATTAATGTATCAAAAAGACATCAAAGTTTATTAGTTCCGTTTGAGTAAATAACTCATACAAACGTCAGTCACTTGATATTAATAGAATCGACCTATAAAATTTATGTTTATCTTATCTGCAGATGATTATAAATACCTTACATTAGTAAGATACCTATTTTTGACTCACAAAGAGTATCCGCTGAGTAAATACGTAAAATAAAGGTATTAGCGTTAATTATATTTTTATCTTTGAAAAACTTTGTATCCTAGATAAGATTAAAATAGTATCTATCTTACCCGACAGACGATGTGTTCTATCTAAATGGCAATAAAATAATAATATTAGGACTGTTTTTGTGTAAATCACACGACAAGAGCCCTATTCGGGCTTGGTTGTAGCTTTAAAAAACTACGATGCTCAATCAAAACCCAAACGATAAGACGTTGGCTGGACCTTTGGTAAAGGTGTATGAATCTTCCAACCCAGCGAAGAGCGTACATGAGAATATTATTTTTAAGGTTATGTTAGTTTACAAATATACTTAAATGGTATTTATTATTTGTGTTCCTTGATTCATTGGTTGATATGAGTCTGACCTACCATACTGTATTTTTTTTTTGACGGTGCCAATATCTCCCTTCATTCAGAGAAGGTCGGAAAGAAACTCAGGGTCTATGTTCATTTGAGGTTGGGATTTAAATTTGTAAGTATAAATGCAGTATTTGTAAGCGCGAACTTACACACGTGTCTGTTTGTGGGCATGCAATTAAAATTGAATTTAAATGTAGATAAATGTATCTTTTCAACTAAGATTATAAATTTGAATACCCACACTACGAACGAGTTTTCGCATAGAGTATCCGCTTAGAAAATCAGTTAAATTAAGCTATTAATGTTGATGTGTTTTATCTACAGATGATTAAACATTATCTTAGATTAGTTGAGATAAGTAAGAATTGAGACGGTAGTTGACTTGTCGCACGCCAGCTATATCCGCTAGGCACATATCTACTCACCTACATAGTATGAAATATATAAATAAATATAGCAAGTCAAGGCAGCGCCAGACAACTGTAAACGGCGACTTTATGAATTAATCGAAGCCACTCATTCTTCAATTTTTTTTGAACGGAACCTCCTAATTTTTTAAAAATTTGTAGTTTTTTTTTTTTCATTTTGATTTCACGAAACATTTCATCTACAATCTAAGCAGAAAAGATAAATTAATATTTAAGGCTCATATTCAAGGCATGCCCACAAGCAGGCACATGTAAAATCGCGCTTGCACATGCTACATGTGAACATTCAAAATAAACCCATTCTCACATTAACATAAACTTCGCAACTCCTGCCACCTTTTCCTGATATTGGGGCGGCAATGACTAAATGAACCAAGTTTGTACCGCATATATGGTCAACCTTATACTAACCTATTAGTCAAGAATTAAATGTTCAAAAATCCAAGTACAAATACGAGAAAAAATAAAAAGAGTACAACCAAAATTTTAACGCTTACAATTAACTACATCAAATTACATAAATTCTTGACTTTTGGGTTGATATGACGTGGCAAGAACCATTCATACTGTAAAATATGGTTCACTTTTCCAATGTCTCAGGGAAAGTCGGCAAAAATAGCAGGGTTTACGTTCATTTCTAAATATAATCTAAATCTAAATCTAAGCTGCAAAGATAAGTATCATTTGAGATTCATATTAAATGCATTCCCACAAGCAGACACGCATAATTTCGCGCTCACACATGCCACATGTGGACCTAAAATAAAAAAAAACCTAATTTCAAATGAACATAAGCCCTGCAACTCTTGCCGACCTTCTCTGAAACAGGGGTGACATTGGTACAGTGAACCATTTTTTACAGTATGGGTGGTCAACGTCATACCAACCTATCAGTCAAGGAAGGCCATCATTCCCAAATTATTGGAGGAGCCTGATTTCATCAAATCTGAAGAGGAGTGATCTTACTATAATAAGACTGAACTGAAAAAAGCACTACTAAGTTACACAAACAGTGTAACTTCCTGCCGCGTTTCCCCTGAAGGAGTGGTATGTGACGAGAAGAATCTATTAATTCTTACAGGTAGGGGGCTAGTCTAATATGGTAACCACTTCAGTAAAAGTGGGGGTTTCTCAGCTCCCGAGGGGGCTGATACTCATTTATTGTGCAGGCTGAGTAAATCTTGCCGGTATTTTATTTTGGATTTGAAATAACACTGAATCGGGAAAATTATTTCTGACACTCTCGGTGGGATTCCAATGTGAGCTTACGGCATTGAAGAAAATTTGAGGTTTGGATTTTAATTTGTAAATACACATGAAGCATTGTAAGAGCGAACAAACACGTGTTTGTGGGCATGAATTTAATATGAATTTTAATATGTATTAACATACATCTTTGAAATTTAGATTAAAGATTCCTTGACTTATAGGTTGGTACCTATGAGGCTGACCACCCATACTGTAAAAAATGGTTCACTTTGCCAATGTCACCCCTGTTTCAGGGAAGGTCGTCAAAAGTTGTGGGGCTTATGTTCATTTGAGGTTTGGATTTTATTTGTAAGTACACATTCAGCATTTGTAAGCGCGAACTACACTTGTTGGTTTGTGGGCTTACATCTGAGAGCTTTAAATGAATATATCCTTGCAACTTAGATTATAGATTATAGATTATATATAAAATATTAAGGAAAGCAGAACAGTACTACTTAAAACTACAAAGGCACAAAAGGTAACAAAAACTAAACAAAATAACAAAAAACAGGTTCCTCACAGTTTTAGAAACTGTGCATGTGACGTCATGAGTCGCTAGCCGTGACGGTATCAAGACAAGTGAAACATACAAAAGTAGGCCTTACCGCTGCCAGAACACCGGGCAAAGATCTGCACATAAGTAACATTGCCAGTGCAAAAGATAAACATCGCAATCTGATAATCTGCCGCAACAATAATTTGTACACAGAGCATGTCTTGGAATAATTTTCACTTTTACTTCAATTTTGCTTTCAACTGCTGATTACAGATTTAATGAGGTCGGACATTTTTGAATTTGGAACATTTTTCTCGGCGAGCAAGCGTCAGTATTGTACGGGACTGTCGTGCTTCTAATCTAAGTTGCAAAGTATATGTAACATAGGGGATTCACATTAAAATGCATTCTCACAAGCAGACACGTACAAGATCGCGCTTGCGCATGCCGCATGTGAACCTACGACATAAAAACCAAATCTCAAATGGACTACTCCGCAACTTCTGCCTACCCTCCCTGACACAGGGGAGACATTGGCAAAGTGAACCATTTTCTACAGCATAGGTGGTCAGCCGCATACCGCTTAACAATCAATAACAAATTATTTTTATGCATTTTCCCTAGCAACCCGGCCGGAAGACGACACAGTTTTTTCTATATCAGTTCACTTGCAAATCACGTTATTATCTGTATTTGTTTAAAAGAGTATTGTGATTTTTTTCGTCTGAAACAGGGGTGACTTTGGCAAAGGATGTTATTGCAGTATGCATTGTATAATCTAAGTTGCATGAATATTTAAACATAAAAGATGCATATCCACAAGCAAACACGGATAAGTTCGTGCTTACACACGCTGTAATGGTATTCGCATCTGGTCAAAGAGTTCACTGTAGTAAGGAAAACTTGCGTGTAAAAAAACAAAAAAAAATCGCTTTTATTTTTATCTAGTAAGATGAACGATTACAAAGTTAATGCATCTACAATCAATAAAAGAAACCATTGTGCGTTTATGAAATTAATTTAATTTCTTGAATCATTCATTTTGAGTTATTCATTAATAATTTAGTGTTAAAAGTGGTTACCCTCACTTAGAGCGTAGAGATCACATGATTTTGTGTGAATATGACAAATCAAGGCTGTATCATATGCAATCAGTCAATTTAATTGATCTAGAGATGATTTGATTGATATTTAAAATCATTACACTCTATCAGTCATGTAGTTAAAAAAAAATTAAGACTAAAAAAATAATCCCAAATTGGTTTGACTTAAAATCGTTCAAGACTAGTTCACTTTTTCTTCATTGTACCATTCGTTACATTTACGGCCTTTTTTAAATCTCAAAAATCTAATTCGAAGTGCTTAAACCAGTTCTAATAATTGCAGCAGCATTCTTTTTTTCAGCAAGCAAGAGACAAAAAAGAAACTCACCATAATACAAAACAAAGCAATGAGAATAATATTGAAAAAGAATAGATATACTTGTGTGAAGGAAATGATGGAGAAACTGAACATCTTAACATTTAGACAAAGAATATTTTATAATACGATGATGTTTGTATATAAAGTGATAAATAATGAAAAATCACAGTTCTGGAAGAAAATATCAGAAAACCAAAGGGAGCATGCACATAACACTAGAAACAAACATGAAATGAGAATGCCGTTGAGAAAAAAAGATAAATCACATAATTCTATTCTGTGTAAAGCGATGAGGGAATTCAAGGAAATGGGTAAGGAAATAACAGAGGAAAAGACAATTACTGGTTTCAAAAGTAAAGTGAGAAAATATATAACAGAAAATATATAATATATTCAAGAATAAATTGAGAAGAGAAGAAACAGAATATACATAATATATTAAATGTACATAATTAGAACATATATATTTGTTAAAATGACTATTTCAAGAATAAAAAAATATATATATATATATCATCTAAATATACCGTTTTTTCAGGATTTTGGTTCGTATTTAAATTATTTGCCTTGGCTATATAAGATATGTTTTTAAAAAATTAAATATTGTGATATTATGGTCCAGTCGATAGCTCAGTTGGTAGAGTGCTTGCATTCCATGCCGTGAGCTCGGATTCGAATCCCACTGAGGATGTAAGAAATGATTTCCCGTTTCGGTGTTTATTTCAAACCCCGAAATAAAATACCGGCAACGCTTACTCAGCCTTCACAAGAAATGAGTACCAGCCCTCTCGGGAGCTGGGAAACCCCACATCAACTGAAGGCCGGCCCCCTTACCTGTAAAAATAAATAGGTGTAACTCGCCACATGCGACTCCTTCGGGGATAACGCGGCAAGAAGTTACACTATATGTGTAGCTTAGTTGCGTTATTTTTTTAGTTGCAAATTGCGTGGTACGTATTTAAGTGTCTCATTTTAACATAATATTTAATTTATAAATAACATTAATATAACAAAATAACAAATAACAAAATTCAGGCCGATTAAATCGTTTGTAAGGCTCGGGTTTTTCAAATCTAGTTAGATTTAAGTAGTAACTATTTATTTAAGCATCACTCAAACACTCTAGTTGTAGTAAAATTAAACGGACAATTCTCAAGCGACAAGCCCTGCCCTAAAATCTTAAAAATGATTACAATGACATTCAAAAGCTTTAAAAACCAAACAACTGGTCATAAAAATTAAATACCTAACCGTCATTAAGCTGAATAATGACACAAAAAAATCGGCCTTTTGGCAATTTTGATGTAGGTATCCCAAGGCCGTATTAGTATGGCCTTGATGTATCCCCACATAAAATAAAACAGTTGCTAACTAAATATTTACTGGCGAAATTCTGTGAGTTAAATATTGAGAAAATGTAACCAAAATGGCGTTTTAGTTAACAAAAGTTGAAAATACCTGGCCTGAACCATTTTACAATTGTTAATGTTTCCGAGTGCTATTATTAATAACATTTAGTTAAAAATCTAAACGAAGGGTGATTGTTCGGCCTTGTTTCACGCGTTACGTTACATTTTTTAGTTGATAGATTGATTAATTAGGCATTGTACCGGTCTGTAGTCTAGTGGTAACGCTTTTGACTCGTAAATGGAAGGTTGTGGATTCGAATCCCCGTGGAGCACAATAATATACCATTTATATTTCCAAATGTGCTCTTCGCTGGGTTGAAAAATTCATGAACCTTTACCAAAGACCGGTCACTGAAAGGTCTATCCAACCTTACAACAACTGGATCTTGCTTGAGAATATGCGCTTTCTACAGCGACGACCAAGCTCGCACAGGGCTCTTGAGGTGTGATAGGTACACACAAAAACAGCGCTCACCAAAAAAATCATTCTAATATCATATCATTAACAGATCAACATTAAAAAATATCATTCTAATATTATTATTATTATACCCTATAGAAAAAAAGGTGTATTGTACTGTACTGTATCCTGCCGCCGTTCCACTAGGGGTGGCCAGTACCTCCGCAGATGCGCCTCCACTTTTTTCTGTCCTTACAAACCACTTTCATTTCCTCAATATTCATCACCTTTTTCATACATACTCTTCTCTTATTCTCACTCTGCAGGTTCCATTCTTTCGCAATCTCACCTATTTGGTCTAACCATTCTTTCCTCGGCCTTCCCATTCCGCGCTTTCCTCTGACATTTCCTTTGTACACTTTCTTCGTTCGTCGTTCATCATCCATTCTTTCGAGATGTCCGAACCATCTCATCGTACTTTTTTGTACTTTCATTCTCATATTCTCTTTTATACCACACTCGTTCATCACCCAATCATTACGTACTCTATCATTCAGTGTCTTTCCAGCCATTGCTCTCAGGTAAGCCATTTCAACCGTACATACTTTACTCAGTTCACATTCATTAACTGTCCACGCCTCACTTCCATACATCAATGTCGGAACCAATATGCCATTGTGGACCGCCAGTCTCATATTGATCTGAAAAAATTAATATTACCTTAATATGCCACTTAAACAGTTTTATCTTTATGTTATCTATATATATATTTGCAACTTAGATTTTACACTTTTGTTCATGTTTTTCATAAATAACAGCTATTTTTTATTTAATTAATTATTAATGCTAGCATTTACTTACATTAAAAATAAATATAAAAACAAATAAAAACTTATTTCAACAAATACATAAGAATTAAGTACATATTCAATTATATAATATTGATTTTTTTTTATTATCTTATTCTGAACTGAGCAAATTTTTTTTTAATTTCATTTCATTTCGATCCAAGATAATGCCAAACAAAATCTTTTTATGAATTATCAATGCCGATTTGTGATGGTTAAAATTTAATAATAAATATTGGCAACGTGAAATTTTACATTAAATAAAAATTAAATTGTTATAAACATTTAATCAAAAGTCATTTAGAATGGTCAAATGGAGAGCATTTATAATTAAAACATGGTCGAGGAAATGTAGCAATATTAATCGAATTAAATTAATAAATTTGAAATTTTGTGAAATCTCAGTGAGGTCGGAAAATTTTTGAATTTGATTTTTTTTCTCGGCATTCAGTCTTGTATGGGATCGTCCTTAGCAACCAATAATACAATATTTGTATACTTTTTCCCTAGCAACCCGTTCGGTTGACGACAACTTTAAAAGTGACTTTTGTAAGTACCCACCTGTACCCTTAGTACGAGTTGTAAAACTTAAGAAAAGTAAAGTTTACGGAAAATATTAAAGCGGGATTTCTCCCAAAATCTGCCGTTTTTGTTTCTTACACGTTGTGGTCTTAGCAAAAGAGTTACAGTGATGAAGAAAATCAAGTTAAAACAAACAAAAACGGCAGATTTTGGGGGAAATCACTCTTTCATAATTGCCATAAACTTTACATTACCTACTCAAGTTTTGCAACTCGTACTAAGGGTACAGTTCTCTGTAATAATAAATTGAAATGATATTATATTACATGCATTCCCATAGGCAAACACGAATAAGTTTGAGCTAACAAATGCTGCATGTGGACCTCAAACATGAAAACCATATCTCAAATGAGCCATGCAACTCTTGCCGACCTTCCCTGCAAAAGTGATTTGAGAGGGCCCAATTGAGGTGTGACACACACAAAAACGGCGCTCTTCAATTATGTGTACCTTATAAATAAATTATCCTTGTATATATATATATATATATATAAAAGGGGTGACATTGGCAAAGTGAACCTTTTTTGCAGTAGATATGGGTGGCCAGCCTCATACCAACCTATAAATCAAGGATCATACATAAGAAGGAAAAATGATATCGCGACCTTAAAGGTAAAACTGAACAAGAGCTGATTCACTGATTTGCGAAATCATTCAATCAACAAATTTTATTGGGTGCAACTTCTAGCATTTTTTTTAAAGTATGGTTGTTCAGCCTCATACCAACCTATAAGTCAAGGGATTCATTCAGAACATTCAAAGTATAAAAAAATGGTAAGGAGAATGTTCTCGAAATTTCCGCCAAAAAGAAAAACAAACAAACAAAATTTGGCATCGAGCTGAGGTTGAAGCCACTCTGAATGTCATTAAGGAATCAATGAACCTGGAGGTTATGACCCTTGAGAATCTGTCGAGGACTCCGAAGAATTCTGCACCTTAAAACTGTAGCTGAGGAATGCAATTCACCAAACTTTTTTTGCCTGCCCAGTAACAGGTGTTTACTTTAATAGTAATTAATACTTTTTTTTTAAACTTTATGTTAATTTTAATTTGTAATGTGTCTCATTATGAATTTCTGTAAATAATTTATATTTTTTTGTGCTCCTTGACTGATAGGTTGGTACGAGGCTGACCAACCGTGCTGTAAAAATCGGTTCACTTTTGCCAATGACACCCCGGTTCAGGGAACGGCGGCAGGAGTTGCAAGGTTTATGTCCATGTGAGGTTTTCTTTATTTGTATGCACACATGCAGAATGTGTAGGCGCGAACCTACATGTGCCTGTCTGTAGGCATGCATTTCATATGAGCCTTAAATGTTAACATATCCTTGCAGCTTAGATTATAGATTATAGAATAATCCATTATTTATTATCTTTCTGTAATCATCTTTTGACGTATAGGTTGGTATGAGGCTGACTACTCATATTAAAAAAATGGCTCATTCATCATCTAATCTAATCTTATCTAAGTTGCAAAGATATGTAACATTAGGGATTCACATTACATGGATTCTCACAAGCAGACGCGTACAAGTTCGCGCTTGCTCATGCCGCATGTGATCCTACAACATAAAAACCAAAACTCAAATGGACATACACTCTGCAACTCCTGCCTACCTTCCCTGAAACAGGGGTGACATTGGCAAAGTGAACCATTTTCTACAGCATGGGTGGTCAGCCGCATACCAACCGATAAGTCAAGACACATACAAAAGAAATTTAATTTTACATAAACTGAATAAGTGCTGATTCACTGATTTGGGAAATCGTGGATAAATAATTATATTGGGTATAACTTCTCATAGTATGTGAATTAATTATAAGGAAGTGTGAAAGTGAAGATTAAAAGAAGTATGTTAAGATGGTTCGGGCATTTGGAGAGAATGAGTGATGAAAGATTGACGAAGAAAGTATATGTTGCTAGAATAGATGGATGTCGTGGTAGAGGAAGACCGAGAAAAATATGGAAGGATCAAATCTCTGAAATAGCGAATGAATGGGATATCCAGAGTCATAATAAAAGGAGGACTTGTATGAAAAAGGTTATGACTCTGGATGAAATGAAAGAAGTATGCAAGGACAGGAAGAAGTGGCGGCTAATCTGCAATGTTGATTTCTAATGTTGGTGTATTCATTTGCTACATTTTTTGCATAGGAAATTTTTGACTTTTTTTTGTATAGATTTCTTTGTAAGGTTTTGTTCTTTTTTATATTTAAATGTAATTTATTATTCATATTCCTTGACTTATAGGTTGGTATGAGGCTGACCACCCAGACTGTAAAAAATGGTTCACTTTGCCAATGTCACCCCTGTTTCAGGGAAGGTCGGCAAAAGTTGTGGGGCTTATGTTCATTTGAGGTTTGGATTTTATTTGTAAGTACACATTCATCATTTGTAAGCGCGAACTACACTTGTTGGTTTGTGGGCATACATCTGAGAGCTTTAAATGAATATATCCTTGCAACTTAGATTATAGATTATTACAGATATAAGTGCTCATGACAAACTTCTAAACTACAAGATTTTTTATATATTTTTAATGCTTCCTCTCGTAGAAAATAGGGAAAAGGCGCATTTATCTGAGAAACCCATGATAGCTTAGGATGTCAGTTATTCAATTTTACCTTTTTATATATAGAAGAGCGTGCATAAAAAGAGTGATGAAACTAGATGAGATGAAAAAAGTATGCAAGGACAGAGTCAAGTGGAGGCACTTGTGTGGAGGTACCGGCCACCCCTAGAGAAATTGCGGCAGGATACAAGACAAGACAAGACCTTTTAAGGTATCGATATACATGCGTCATGTGTAAACGCGTACTTATACGAGTCGGCTTGTGGGAATACAATAAAGATTAATCTCAAATATTACATCTTTGCAACTTAATTATAGATTCATTTTCAAACATCTCTTTCACATTAAGTTTCTTAGCAAACTCAAGTACCATGTTACAAACGATACAATATATTTTCTCCATTCGATTGCACTGTAAACATATTAACAAAACCAAACATCTTCTTCAGCATGGTGAAATATTTCTTTCATCCTTACACAGCATCAATCTCATGGCTGTCCGTTTTTTTCAATCATCATGTAACTTCCAGTGACTCAAGTACAACACATAACGTGTTAAATCAACCGTGACGTTTTTTTTAATTTTTTAAATAGATTTGTGAAGAGGAATGCAATGCACCAACCTATTCTGCCTGGCCAGAAACAGGTATTAATATCTTCAATTAATAATTCACTATTGTTTATTTTAATGAATCATTAATTAATAATTACCCAATAACATTTGTTGAACCAGGGTTAAAGGTATGGTCAAATGACCAAGGCGGGGATCGAACCAACGTTATTCTATTCCAAATACGCTAGAAAGATCGGCCACTTGGCCCCCTCGGCCATAATACCGACGTTTTATTGAAAAAAATGTACGACACTTGTAAAAATAAATGCCTACTAGAGAGGCTGCAAATGCATTTTTTTTTGGCACACGCCAGACATGAGCAAACTTTTTCGGGTTTTTAGGCACATTTTCATAATGAGATCCGCACGTGAATTGGCATAGACTATATTGTGTCGTCACGCGGCCGTGTAGCTGGGGAAAAGGTATAAAAATATTTTGTTTTTGGAAGGAGCTTAATCGTTGCTTTAGGGAGCGCCAATTCTCAAGCAAGACTTACTTGTTGTAGGCTGTATACAACTTTAGTGACCGGTATTTGGTAAAGGTATATAAAGTCTTCAAACCAGCGAAGAGGATATCTGAAAATTTCAATAGTATTTTTTAGTGCCCTGCCGAGAATCGAATCCACAAGGCCGTAGCTCTTACCACTAGACTACGGACCGGGATATGTTATTTTAAAGGCTATATACAAATTAAAACCATGTCGCTAGCCGGATTGACTAGCCCGCAGGCCGTACTTTGCCCGTGACTGGTTTACGTTGTTTTAGAGTTTAAGCTAAACGTTTTATACTCTAGGTATACATCTTCCGCTTAGTGCTTGTCCGTCTTATCTCCAACAGAAGTAATTTCACACGAGCAATGTTTGCATGTGTACTGAATCAACAGTTTCAGGAAGTTGCCTTTGTTTAAAACAGAAGCTTCAACACATAAAAGCGCCCTTGGGGTGGCTAGTGCCACTAAACGGTGCCATATAAATATTGGCCAGGTATTATTATTATTATTCTTATGTAAACTGAAATTTGATTTTTAAAACTTAGCTCAGATTGTGTAGAATTCGATTTTGTTGCACCAAACTCCCATCAGACAGAAATCTAAATTAAGTGTGATTTTATATAATGAAAAAAAAACGGATTTTACTGACCGTGCAAAAGAGAAGAACAATTTTCTCTACGTTTCGTCGGAGTCATTTCCGACGTCCCCAGGAGACGTGTGTCTTCTACAAAGAAGAACCACGAACTGTTGAAGCTATTGCGACATCTATGGATGCATCACCGAAGATTAATAAAAGTACCTACAACCTTCGGCCTTGATCAAACAACAATAATTCAACAGTTCGTGGTTCTTCTTTGTAGAAGCCACACGTCTCCTGAGGACGTCGGATATGACTCCGACGAAACGTAGAAAAAATTGTTCTTCTCATTTGCACAGTCAGTAAAATCCGTTTTTTTTTTCATTCTATCAAATGTCTACGACCGTAATCATAATTTAAAAACTTTAAGTGTGATTTCTTACTTTCAACATTTTGTTCTATAGACGTAAGTCAGCTGATGTATATCATATTTCCTGTTCAAAATCCATTATATTCTTACTCACTTATGAGAAAATTTTAACCGAGGTCCTTACCAGAATTAAGCAATCAAATTTGATGCGTCAATCAAATATTGATTGGAGGTTTGTGCAGTGTGCTCTTAGACTATTTCATTACAAGTTCATATATGAGTCAAATGGTAGATAAGCCAAACAAGCCCTGGGGGGACGAAATTTCGACACGATTCGGATGAAATGGTTCGGACACATGCAATCGGAAGAGACTTGTCTTGGAGGAATCAATCTCCGATGAAACGGATGGGCATTGATAGATGGATTCGAAGATAGAGTGTGATCGGGCAGACCAGAGAAATGGTCCGTCTCAATGGCCAAGTTGTTTGTTGGGTTTTTGAAAATGAAAGTATCTGGACCCCTTTGGATCCGGACATTAAAAAAATAAACGTAATATATCGTCCGAATCAATACGGTTTCACGACAAATCGTTCATAGACAACTCGTCCATCGACAAATAGTTCACACTAAAGCTCATCCACACAACTTTTCAGTCACATACAAATAAAGGTTAAACTGAATAAGTGCTGATTCAATAAATGAAACGCTACTAAGCTACACATATAGTGTAACTTCTTGCCGCGTTATCCCCGAAGGGGTCGCATATGACGAATGAACCTTTTTATTTTTACAGGTAAGGGGGCCGGCCTTACGGCAACCACTTCAGTGAAGTGGGGGGTTTCCCAGCTCCCGAGGGGGCTTGTACTCATTTCTTGTGAAGGCTGAGTAAACCTTGCCGGTTTTTTATTTAAGGTTTGAAATAAACACAGAAACGGGAAATCATTTCTGACACCCTCGGCGGGATTCAAACCCGAGCTCACGGCATAGAATGCAAGCACTCTACCAACTGAGCTATCGACCGGGTTTCGCTTTTACGCATCGGACATACTCTACATGGGCCTGTCTGTGGAAATGCATTTTATATGAAACATAATTATTAATACATATTTGCAGCTTAGATTATAGATTAAAGATAAATTTATGGAAAGAAATATAAGTATTTAAACATTATAATTTACGCTTTATAATGTACTCTTATATATTGCAATTCTGAACTCAACTAATTATTATTCCATGAATAAATATCAAGTCCGCTCACCATGAAAGTGAAAGGTGCACCCAGCCGTACATTTAATGTGCACCAACGTCGCTAGATGGCAGTACTGATGCATTTCATACAAGTCATAGATAAATCACTATGCAACAGTACAATGCACATACATAGTCTAGTGGTTAACTCCACAGACTCGAAACCGAAAGGCGGTGGGCTCGATTCCCAGCCCAAGCACAAACAATATAGCTCTTAGTTAGGTTGAAGGAGGTCGTCGTCTAGTGGTATACGCTGCAGTTTCGTAATTGAAAGGTAGTGGGTTCGATTCCCAGCCAGAGCATAAAAAACAAAGCTCTGCGATAGTTTGAAGGAGTTCGTGGTCTAGTGGTTAACGCTGCGGTCTCATAGGAAATGGTTTACTCTGCCAATGTCACCCCTGTTTCAGGGAAGATCGGCAAAAGTTGCAGGATGTATGTTCATTTGAGATTTGGGTTCACAAAGCGCGAACTTGTACATGTCTGCTTATGAGAATGCATATAATGTGAATCCCCAATGGTTTCATATCTTTGCAACTTAGATTAGATAATAATGAGAGGAATTATAATCGAATATTGAAGTACTTAGAAACACAAAAATGTATTTCTTTGTATATTCTTAAATTAATTAATCAGACAAAAAGAAAGGCGGCCGCTGTACGATTATAGGGTTAGAACGGCACGGTGACAAAACGACACATGATATAACGGCACATGACAGAACGAGACATGAAAGAATATCGCTTTGACAAAACAACACATAACGCAACCAAGCTACAAATATAATGTAACTTCTTGCCGCGTTATCCCCGAAGAGGTCGCATGTGGCGAGTTGAACCTATTTATTTTTACTTGTAAGGAGGCCAATAAAAAACCTTGCCGGTTTTTTATTTTAGGTTTGAAATAAACAACGAAACGGGAAATCATTTCTGACGCCCTCGGTGGGATTCGAACCCAAGCTCACGGCATGGAATGCAAGCACTCTACCAACTGAGCTATCGACCGGACATGAAAAAACATATCTTGACACAAGATCACAAACAAGACAAACACTTATTTTGCTTCCACACGCCATTTGCGACTCTTTCGGGGATAACGCGGTAAATAGTTGCACTTTATGTGCAGCTTAGTTATTTTTTTTATTTTATAATGATAATCAAAGGCGTTCATTTTTTTATGAACTTTGTCAAATAATAATATCTGCATGAGTTCCAATATCTGGTGTTTCTCATGTCTCACTTTTTTGTCATGCCGTTTATGATGTTTTCTGTTTTGTCATGTGATGTTCTGTCATGTGCCGTTCTTTTTTTTAAGAAATTCTGTGCGAAAGACTCCCTAGAGACTCTATGGGGTCTAAAACACTTGTTGTAGTACCACTGAGGTGTTTACGAGGTTGGTCATCGCTACATAGCGCCAACACTCAAGCAAGATCCAGTTGCTGTAGGGCTGGATGAACCTTTTAGTGACCAACACAGCGAAGAGCGTATTTGGAAATATAAATGGTATATTTTTTATGCTCCACCTGGATTCGAACCCACAACCGTCCATTTACGAGTCTGAAGTGTTGCCACTGGACTACGAACCGGGTGAGTCTATCATGTTATGTGATTTTGTCACTGTGCCGTTCTAACATTGAACCAATTCTGTACACAGATTGATCTCTGAAAATGTTTGATCTGTTGAATGGATCATCTTTGGTGAACAGCCTCATCACGATTCGGTTCCACGAAGTGCATGCTTGATATTCAATGCACCTGCTCGCAGCGTGCGGTCCGTACCGTGTACTCCAGCAACTTCGCCGTGCTCGCGGACGCGAGAGATCTGTTTGATTGATCCTACTTTCGTTTCCAAGTTCACGCATAGACAGCCCGCCATGGGAATTGAAAGTGAATTGCATTCAAACGTGCCTGTATTGATTTTTTAAAGAGTCGCCTGTTGCTGTGACGCTCTTTTCTTTTGGACTAAAAGTATGACGTATTTACATTTTTTTTTTTTTTTTAAGAAATCCTGTGTGGGAGACTCCCTAGATTCTAGAGACTCTAGGGGTCTATGATACTTGTTGTAGTGCAGCAGAGGTGTACGAGCTTGGTCGTCGCTACAAACGCCAATACTCAAGCGAGACCCAGTTGCTGTTAGGCTGGATGGACCTTTGGTAACCGGTCATTGGTAAAGGTTTATGAATTTTTCAACCCAGCGAAGAGCAAATTTGAAAATATAAATGGTATATTTTTTGTGCTCCGCCGGGATTCGAACCCAAAACCTTCCCATTCAGAGTCCGCAGTGTTACCACTGAGCTACGGACCGGTCAAATAATGACTAGACTTGTAACATTTCTGAAGTTGCGAATGAATGGAAAATCCAGAGTCACGATAAAAGGAGAGCTTGTATGAAGAAGGTTATGACTCTGGATGAAATGAAAGAAGTAGGTATGTAAGGACATAAAGAAATGGCGGTTGTTCTGTAATGTTGGTGGCTAGGACTAGGGTTTTTTTTTATTTAAATTTTGTATTACGTATTTGTTTTAATGTTTATGCATATAATTATTTGTGATTTAAAAAAAATGTAATTTGTTGTGTATGTTCCTTAACTTATAGGTTGGTATGTGGCTGACAACCTATGCTGTAGAAATTGGTGCACATTGCCAACTTTATCCCTGTTTTGGAGAAGGTCGGCAAGAGTTGCAGGGTATATGTTCACTTAAGATTTGGGTTTTTGTGTTGTAGGTACAAACGCGAATTTATACGTGTTTGCTTGTGAAAATGCATATAATATGAATCTTCAATCTAGTTTATTGTGCTCTAGTCACCATGAGTCCATCATATTATACCACAGAGATACTTGCAGTATAAAAGAAGTACTGATCGGCTGCAATTTCAATTTAACCAAAACTTAATGCAAATTTTCTATCAAATTAAATAGATTTTACGACTTAAATTTAATAAGTTTCTTTTCATAGAAAACCGTATGACCTACTTGAAAAATAAATTAAATTTTGCAATCTTTATTTCGTCCCCAGTGCTTGTTTAGCATATCTACCGCTCAGTGGCGAAGGGTGCCATACAACTCGATTCCTATCGGCTATCTATAATCTAAGTTGCAAGGATATATTCATTCAAAGCTCTCAGATGTATGCCCACAAACAAACACGTGTAGTTCGCGCTTACAAATTACCTTTAAAATACAAATTACCTTTTTAAAATGAGGCAACAAAGTAGTTAAAAAATATAGGCACAAAGTAAAAAGAATACATTTAAAACCAAAGAAACAATACGTATTTTGTCCCCATTGAAACAATGCAGTCTACTTTATTATCATTTTTGCCTTTTTAAAAGTGAAACCGATGGGAATCGAGTTGTATGGCACCCTTCGCCATTGCTACCGCTTGATTCAAATAGGACATTTCAATGAAATTGTCTTAAGAATTAAATTCTTCACAATTTGAGCTAAGAAATAAACGTAAAACACGATAATGTGAGAGTTGTTTTGAATATTTTTAAAATCAATTTCCAGTTTTCATAAGACACATTAGTTCAGTAAACATGCAAACATTGCTCATGTGAAATTACATCTGATGGTTATAAGGCAAACAAACATTAATGGAACAATTTGCTAATTTTGTTTATTTAATCCTATTTAATGTTGTGCATTTGTTAGAAGGCCAAAAGAGCCAAAATGTCAGGAGATTCTATTAAGGCACCTCGTTATGGTCATAATGGCCAATATTACGCTTTATTGTTTTTTTCAATTTATGCAAAAATCGACTCTAATTTCAATTTCGAAATCCATGTGACTTGTTTGCAGAAGGTGCAAATGAAAAAGGTCATTTTGGTTTAATAGACAGTAATAAAAAATGACCAAATTTGATAACATAAAAAGAATAAAAGATGTCGTCAGAAATAAATTAATGCAGTAAAACAACGCAACTAACCTACACATATAGTGTAACAACTTCTTGATGATGATGATGAGTTGATGATTTCTTTATAGCGCCGTTTCGTGATGTAGTCACTCCAAGGGCGCTGGTGCAAGCGATGCCAGAAATTTGCTTATCTTCAGTGCATTCCGGAACTTTCCATGGTCCTCTAGCTCTCTCACATGATGTGGCAGGTGGTTCCAGGCCAGAGGGCCAGCAACTGCAAATGCACGCTCTCCAAACACTGTGTTAACTCTTCTTATAGGTTCTTCAATCCTTGATTTGGCTCCAGTCTCAGCCGAGCGCAGTGTTAGGCTTTTTTTGCCGAGGGTGACTGGTTTGATTAAATCAGCTGTTCTTGCCTGCGTTATCCCCGAAGGGGTCGCATGTGGCGATCCGGGACCTATTTATTTTTACGGGTAAGGGGGTCGGCCTCACACCAACCACTCTCAGTTGAAGTGGGGGTTTCCCAGCTCCCGGGGGGGCTGGTTCTCATTTCTTGTGAAGTCTGATTAAGCCTTGAGATCGAACCCTTGCTACAAAGCACCAATTCTCAAGCAAGACCCAGTTGCTGTAAGGCTGGATGGACCTTTGGTGATCGGTCATCGGTACAGGTTTATAAATTTTTCAACCCAGCGAAGAGCAAATTTGAATATAAAAATGGTATTTTTTTGTGCTCCGCCGGGATTCGAACCCACAACCTTCCATTCAGAGTCCGAAGTGCTACCACTGATCTACGGACCGGTCTTATGATTTTGATTATGACCATTTGATATGACCAGTTAGTATGATTTTTTCTCGGCCGGTGAGCATCACACATCTATGTAGCTAGGGTCCTTATCAATCAAAAAACAAAATATTTCTTAATCTTTGCCGCATTACGTAACATTTTTTTTTCTCCGTGTATCACCGTAGTAATCCCTCCAGTACTTGTTTGGCTTATCTGCCATTCGATTCAAATACGACTTTTAAATGAAATTATCTTAAGAATCACATTCCACAAAATCTGAGCTAAGAAAAAGGCGATAATGTGAGAGTTGTTTTAAATATTTTTAAAATCAATTTCCAGTTTTCATAAGACACATTAGTCCAGTACACATACAAACGTTGCTCATTTGAAATTAACTTTGATGGACATAAGATAAACGTATCTTTGCAACTTAGATTACAGATTATTATAAAAGGGCATCACTTTCCATTTTTAATGCTAATATTACTAAATGTAATAAATTTACAACATTAATTTCCAAGGCTGTGAAAAGTGAAGAGGATACTGTCGTTTCGTATGCAAATTATATTTAATATTATTCAAGATTTTTAGACCTGGGATGATCTGCGAATTGTAATTTTATGGCTGCGATTCTCACGATAATCCGAGGCTCAATATTCAAGCGGATCTAAATTTATACCAGCTAAAACGAGGATGATTCGCGAGTTATCAAAGTTCAACAAATATTTTTTTTATGGTTTGTGGATTAACAGTGTGAAAATTAATTGTTAATCTTTTTGTATTAAACTTTAAAGAGTAAAGTATATTTATCTATAGATAAACCGGTCCGTAGTTCAGTGGTAACACTTTGGACTCTGAATGGGAAGGTTGTAAGTTCGATTCCCGGCGGAGCACAAAAAATATACCATTTATATTTTCAAATTTGCTCTTCGTTGGGTCGAAAAATTCATACAACCTTTACCAAAGACTGGTCACCAAAGGTCCATCCAACCTTATAGCAACTGGGTCTTGCTTGAGAATTGGCGTTTTGTAGCGACGACGACCAAAATCGTACAAAGGTCGATAGCTCAATCGGTAGAATGCTTGCATTCCATGCTGAAAGCAAAGGTTCGATCTCAAAGGTTTACTCAGCCTTCACAAGAAATGAGAACCAGTCCCCCGGGAGCTGGAAAACCCCCACTTCAACTGAAAGTGGTTGGTGAGAGGCCGGCCTCCTTACCTGTAAAAATAAATAGGTCCCGAAGCGCCACATGCGACCCCTTCGGGAATAACGCAGACAAAAAGTTACACTATATGTGTAGTTTAGTTGCGAATAAACGAGTGAAATAAAAACAGTGTTTTATAAAAAATATAGTTTAACGAATATGTTTTTTTGAATCTTTATACTATGTATAAACTAAACAAAGATCTTTGAACATTAAGGGTTCATATAACATGCATGCCTACAATGAGACACGTAAAAGTTCGATTATTCACGTGGCCAAGCCTCAAATGAAAGTAAGCCCAGCAGTTTTGAGGCCTTACCCTGAAACAGTGGTGACATTTGCAAAATTAACCAGTTTTTATAGCATGGGTGTTCAGTTTTATATCAATCTATCCTGTAGCTATGTCTTCATACCGCCTGGGGTGGCTAAAGACTCTGCACAGTTCTAATCTAATCTAAGCTGCAAAGATATATATCATTTAAGATTTATACTAAATGCATTCCCACAAGCAGATATGTATAATTTCGCGCTAACACATGCCGCATGTGGACCTACAATATAAAAATCCAATCTTAAATGAACATAAGCCTTGCAACTCTTGCCGTCCTTCCCTGAAACAGGGGTGACATTGGCAAAGTGAACCAATTTTTATATTATGGGTGGTCAGCCGCATAACAACCTATAAGTCAAGGAACATACATGACAAATTACATTTTTTAAATCAAAGAATAAAAATAACAATAAATACATGGACATAAAAAACTAAATCATAAAACCAATTTCACTTTAACAAACCCTAGCCGCCAACATCACAGATCAACCGCCATTTCTTTCTATCCTTGCATACTTCTTTCATTCAGTTCCCTTAATTTATTGCTATCCTTACATACTTCTTTCAATTCATTAATATTTAAGCCATAATTATCTAGGACCCTGTTGCTCTTTCACCTTGCACATTTCTTCTATGTATAAATAAACATAAATAGATAACTATTGCCAGTGAGGCAATTTGTTCAATCTTTTTTTTTAAGAAATCCTGATCGGGAGACTCCCTAGGTTCTAGATACTCTAGGGGTCTATGACACTTGTTAAAAATTAAAAGTAAATTAGGCTGATTTATTTGGTGAGCGCTGTTTTTGCGTGTATCACACCTCAAGAGCCCTCTGCGAGCTTGGTCGTCGCTGTAGAAAGCGCCAATTCTCAAGCAAGACCCAGTTGTTGTAAGGCTGGATGTACCTTTTAATGAACGGTCTTCGACCTTCCAGTTACGACCTTCCAGTTACGAGTCCGAAGTGTTGCCACTGGACTACGGACCAGTCAAGACTTTTTATAAAAATGCTTAAATTTCAAGTGTGAATAATACAAGGATGATCGACGCTTTATCCGAGGATCATCTTTATATTTTTTTCACACAAACATGTGAATTGAATAGACCTTGACATTTCTCTTCTCAGCCCCAGGCTTTGGGTTATTCATAATATGTATATTTTTAATAGTCTCTAGATTTACTTTTTTGTGTTTATTTATTTATAATCTCGCAGGTGCCTCCTAGAAAGTAGGTTTATGAGACACGACATTTGCAAATAACCTGTGACTAAATTTATGATAATGAATAAATAAATTTTCGTACAAAAATTGCATAATAATATTATGTTTTAGTTCCAGTATAAATAAATTTAATTAAAAATTTAATTACACTGGCAAGGACATCTTATTTTGTAACACATTTTTTGTTGTTGTTGTATACATGGATTTGTAAAGAGGAATGCAATTAACAAACCTATTTTGCATAGCCAGAATAATAATAATCGTAACATGATGTTTTATTTGGTGAGCGCTGTTTTTGCGTAAGACACACTTTAAGAGCCCTTTGAAACAGATATTATCATGAATGTTCCTTGACTTATAGGTTGGTATGCGGCTGACCACCCATACTGTGAAAAAAATGGTTCACTTTGCCAATGTCACCCCTGTCTCAGGGAAGGACGACAAGAGTTGCAGGGCTTATGTTCCTTTGAGATGGGTTCTTATAATGTAGGTCCACATACGGCATGTGTTGGCGCGAAATTATACATGTCTGCTTGTGGGAATGCACTTAATATAAATCTTAAATGATACTTATATATCCTTGCTGCTTAGATTAGATTAGATTAGATTAGAACCGCAACACAACTACGCAACTAAGCTACACATCAGTGGCGAAGGGTGCAATACAAGCCGATTTCCATCGGTTTCCCGTTTAAAAAGAGTCAAAATGATAATAAAGTAGACTGCATGGTTTCAATGGGGAAAAAATATGTATTGTTTATTTGGTTTTAAATGTATTTTTTTACTTTGTGCCTATATTTTTTAACTACTTTGTTACATCATTTTAAAAGGGAAGCCGATGTGAACCGGCTTGTATGGCACCCTTCGCCACTGCTACACATATAATGTAACTTCTTGCCGCGTTATCCCCGAAGGGGTCAGATATTTTTTATTAACAAAGCATGCAGTTGTCGAAATTTTTTCCATCAATTCATCATACGTAAATAAATTGTACATTTTTTTCTCTCAGTTATGTAACTCAGACCCGTATCTAGAGTACCTACACCTAAGGGCTTTTGTTGATGTGAAAGTATGACAGGTGGTCTGCCAAAAAACAACCCAACCTAATCCTGCTCTGTCAGAACATTTGATTAATGACTCAAGCGGTGTTATTCTCAAACAACAGAGCAATGGCTCTTCCGCAGCTTACACGTCCCCATAGTGCTTGTTTGTCGTATAATAATAAAAATATTAGGATGATTTATTTGGTGAGCGCTGTTTTTTGTGTGTATCACACCTCAAGAGCCCTCTGTGAGCTTGGTTGTCGCTGTAGAAAGCGCCAATTCTCAAGCAAGACCCTGTTGTTGTAAGGTTAATGTCGTATGTCCTTCAGAAGAAATTTCACATGAGCAATGTTTGTATGTGTAATGGACAAATGTTCTTTGTAAGGCTTAGGTTGGTTTTCTATTTTTTTTAAGAAATCCTGTGCGGGAGGCTCCCTAGATTCTAGAGACTCTAGGGGTCTATGGCACTTGTTGTAGTGCCGCAGAGGTGTACGAGCTTGGTCGTCGCTACAAAGCGCCAATACTCAAACAAGACCCAGTTGCTGTAAGGCTGGATGAACCTTTGGTGACCGGTCATTGGTAAAGATTGATGAATTTTTCAACCCAGCGAAGAGGAAATTTGAAAATTTTAAATGGTTTATTTTATGTGCTCCGCCGGGATTCGAACCCACAACCTTCCCATTCAGAGTCCGCAGTGTTACCACTGAGCTACAGACCGGTCAAGAAACCGGAATTACGGTCATTTGACATCCGATCAAAAAATTTAACTGTGGAGCTAAAATAAATTTGTCAATGTGTCTTTCTTTATTTTTTTAAAATAGATATCGCTTTTTACGTTTTTTTCTTAGCTCAGATAGTGAAAAATGCGATTCTTAAGAATTTCATTGAAAGGTCATATTTGAATCAAATGGTAGATAAGCTAAACAAGCACTGGGGACGTACACTGAATTTTCCATACAAGCAAATCAATGATCTGAAGATCAGCTATAGGCCAAACATTTTATGAATAGCTCTGTATAAATGTAACATGCATCGGTCTAAATGTAAAAGTAGTAACAATGGGTAGAAAATAATTAACTCAATGTGCACATACAAAGTTAACTTTTTTCACTTGTTGAATTTGGCAGTCAGAGCAAAAAACGTTGGGCATTGATCTGTGCAAGTTTTTTTTTTTTGCAAAAAAAATAAGAACAATTATACAGGTTAGTATGAGGCTGCCCTTCATGCTGTACAAACTTGGTTCACTTTTTCCGATGCCTGCATAGAGTTAGGAATGAATGGGTAAAGAAAGAATGTTAGTTGAAAGAGGATGTGAAAGTTAAGGTACAAAATAATGTGATGAGATGGTTTGGGCATGGGGAAAGAATTAATGATGAAGGTATGGCTTTTTGTTTTACCTCTGTCCGGCCAAGTGAGGTTACATTTTTAATATGCCGAGATCATGACGAATGCATTCATAAAATTGATAAATTATTTATCAATTGATATTGGAAATATTATATACCTGTTTCTGGCCATGCAAAATTAAGTCAATTTGTGAATTGTCGGCGGTATAGTCGAGCGGATAAGGCGTTGGCACTCGAATTCGCGTTATTGAAACAAGCGTTAGTTTAAACCCCGCCTGCGCCGTGTCCTATCGACAATAACTTTGATCCTTGTTCAACAGATGTCATTGATTATTTATTAATTAGTAATTCATTAATATATTCCTTGACTTATAGGTCGGTATGCGGCTGGCCACCCATACTGTAAAAACATGGTTCACTTTTCCAATGTCACCCCTGTTTCAGGGAAGGTCGGCAAGAGTTGCAGGGCTTATGTTCATTTTTTGATTGGGTTTTTATATTGTAGGTCCACATGCGGCATGCGCGAACTTGTACTTGTCTGCTTGTGGGAATGCATTTAACATGAATCTCAAATGAGGTATAGCTTTGCAACTTATATGTAGATTTAGATTAGATATTATTTAATGAAGGTGGCGTTCTGCTAGCTTGTACCCTAGAAAACCGACAAATGACGTCACAATTTTTTTTGACGTTATGAAATGCGCAGACCCCATATTTTATCCAAGTGTTAGAATTATATTTTATGTTCACACCAAATCTAGAACATTCCACATAACGTCGTGACCAGAAGCAAGGACACCTACTTTGTTAAACAAATCTACATAATTTTTTTTTACAATAAATCAAAGAGTTTTTTTTTGTTTTTTTTAATTAACGTTTATTACGCAATCTTCATCCATAAATCCTTCTGTTCTATTAATCAAGTATTTTAAATGCGTTAAAGTTTGTTTATTTAAATCTATATATTACCTAATAGACTGCAAGTGTGAATGGAAATTGTGGTTGAAAATGACCAAAAAAAGCATGGATTGATAATATTTCTGAAGAAGCAAATACTGAAGGAGTATGACAGGAAAAAATCAAAGAGAAAGAGTAAAGAATAAAACGTAACTAAGCAACACATATAGTGTAACTTCTTCTCAGGGGTCGCATGTGGCGCTTCGGGACCTATTTGTGTTTACAGGTAAGGGGGCCGGCCTCACACCAACCACTTTCAGTTGAAGTAGAGGTAAATGATTGGGTAAAAAATACCATGAATGCAAGTTGAATTAGGATGTGAAAGTAAAGTTGAAAAAGAATGCGATGAATGATTTGGGCACGTGGAAAGAATTAATGATGAAAGACTTACAAAGTGTATATACAGAGGAAATTTGAAAGGGCAAAGGGGACAGGGAAGACCAAGAAAATTATGGCTGGATCCGATTGGTTAAATTTTGAAAGAATGTAATATACAAAGCGAATGTAAATGAAAATTAAAAGTGTATGAAAAGGTGATTATTATTACTAAACATATAACACTGTAACTGTTTTTTTGTTCATAAAAAAATATTATTCTTTAAAAGTTTAACAGAGACCAGTGTTGGCAGTTTCAGGAAGTTGCATTTGTTTAACAGAAGCTTCAACACATAAAAGCGCCCTTGGGGTGGCTAGTGCCACTAAACGGCGCTGTATACAAATTGTCCAATTATTATTATTATTATTAACGTTTTTTTGTTAGTGCTATGTTTTGTATTGTTTTTCTTTTTAATTATAGAATTATACATTGCTTAGTCTAGACAGGTTTAGGGTATAAAACCCTCTAAATAATAATAATATTAGGATGATCTATTTAGTGAGCGCTGTTTTGTGAGAACCACACCCCAAGAGTCCTCTGCAAGCTTGGTTGTCGCTGTAGAAAGCGTCAATTCTCAATCAAGACCCAGTTGCTGTAAGGCTGGATAGACCTTTGGTGACCGGTCTTTGGTAAAGGTATATGAATTGTTCACCAAGCGAAGAGCATATTTGAAAATATAAATGGTATATTTTTGGTGCTCTACTGGGATTCGATTAACAGTTAGAAGTGTTAACCACTAGACTACGGACCGGTCATAAGGTGAACGTTAACGATTTTGATGCCATCTATTGGTTGTTAGCGAAAGTAAACGATAAAAGGGGACTGCAGTCTCGACCCCTGCGTTTTTATGAGCAGACCTACACAGACTTACTTCCCTAATTGGCACATTTGAAGGTGTTCACCCTTATCGAATGATCATTGGCTTTGAATGCCACTTTGCAATTTGCGCAGAAGTCTGCGCATCGCCTCGGGCGTTTTGCGTTTACGAATTTATTGGACGATTCTTATTAAAAAGCAATTTATAAAAGCATACTTCGAGTGCTACTCCACTTCGTTAGGAAGAAATATTGGTTTTTTGCTGATGAACTGTTTTTTTTACTGAATGATTTTGTGAATAAATACATATGTATTTGCTGAGCGCCTTTGTTTTTTTTTTAATCAGATTTTTCTTTACGCCTCAAGAGCCTTCTGCTAGGTTGTTCTTCAGCATAAAAAAATGCAACTAAGCAACACATATAGTTTAACTTCTTGCCGCGTTATCCCCGAAGGGTTTCGCATGTGGCGAGTGGAACCTGTATATTTTTACAAGGGCCGGCCTTGCGCCAACCACTTCAGTTGAAGTGGGAGTTTCCCAGCTACCGAAGAGGCTAGTTTTCATTTCTCGTGAAGGCTTAGTTAACCTTGCCGATACTTTTTTTAGGTGTTGAAATATACATCGAAACGGAAAATCATTTCTGACACCCTCGGTGGGATTTGAACCCAAGCTCTCGGCATGGAATGCAAGCACTCTACCAACTGAGCTATTGACCGGACCATAGAACAGTGAACTATTTTTTACAGTATAGGTGGTTACCCTAATACCAACAATAAAAATAATAATAATAACATGAGGATGATTTTTTTGGTGAGCGCTGTTTTTGTGTGTATCACACCTCAAGAGCCCTCTGCGAGCTTGGTCGTCGCTGTTGAAAGCGTCAATTCTCAAGCAAGACCCAGTTGTTGTAAGGTTGGATGGACCTTTCAGTGACCGGTCTTTGGTAAAGGTTTATGAATTTTTCAACCCAGCGAAGAGCACATTCGAAATATAAATGGTATATTTTTTGTGCTCCGCCGGGAGCCGAATCCACAACCTTCCATTTACGAGTCCGAAGTGTTGACACCAACAACCTAGAAAACAAACATTGAATACCTCTTATTTTGAATATTTGATGAAAGTTACAAGATTTAATTAAATTACTCTAGACTTTTCACTCGTCTACCTTGACTGGACAAACAAAATCTCTCTCTCATTCCATGTACCAACAATGCTTTGTGTCCACTCACCGTTAAACATCCAAACATCAAATATTACTTACTACTGGAGACAAGAGAAATAACGCTTTGTACTGTCTTGTGATAAGTCTACACTCATAATGCGGATAAAATTCCTCCGTGAGTCAAATCATTCGGAAATCAAAGCAATTTAATAAATAAGTAAATATTAGAATGGTTTCTTTGGTGTAAAACATGTTTCACTTTGCCAATGTCACCCCTGTGTCAGGTCAGGTCGGCAAAAGTTGCACGGGCTTATTTTCATTTGAGGTTTGAATTTTATTTGTAAGTATACATTCAGCATTATTGTAAACGCGAACTACACGTGTTTGTTTGTGAGCATGCATCTGAGAGCCTTAAAAATGTTAATATATCTTTGCAACTTAGATTAAAGATCCCTTGACTTATAGGTTAGTATGAGGCTGACTACCCATGCTGTAAAAAAAATGTTTCCCTGTGCAAATTTCCCCCCTGTTTCGGGGAAGTTTGGCAAAAGTTGCACGGGCTTATTTTCATTTGAAGTTTTGATTTTAATTTGTAAGTACACATGCAGCATTTGTAAGCAGCGCGAACTTACGAGTGTCTGTTTGTGGGCATGCATTTTATATGAATTTAAAATGTTAATAAATCTTTTCAACTTCGAATATAGATTTAAGATATCGATGTACATCAAATAATTCAGCGTTTTTAACTTCTAAGTTCCGGTTGAAAACTATTAAACAAATATCTATCTCAGTCTTAATGTATCAAAAAGACATCAAAGTTTGTAAGTTCCGTTTGAGATAATACCTCATTAAAACGTCATTCACCTCTTATAGATAGAATTGAACGTCATTGATTGATGTTAATGCATATCTTTGCGCAGTTTAGACTACACATTTTTTTATTAAAGAATCAGAATACTCGCAACCCGAAACGTTCATCAATGGAGGTGTCGGAGTGTACAAATAAAAAAGAATGTTAGTGTTAACACGCACGCTAAGCAAACAGAGCGAGAAACTCATAGCAAGCTTCATAGCTGCAGCCAGCCTTGAAGTAAAATGCAATCAACACAAATTGTTAATCTGTTTTCTACGGAATTTTCCTCGGAAAAATGCTGCAAGTATGTGAAACTAACTGCTAAGGGAGAGTGCCGTGAATAATTGTGTGATTTGTGTGAGAAGACATGATCTCTTCGTGTCTAGAATCTAGAATCTAAGTTGCAAAGATATCGCCAACTTAAACGTAAAACTGAATAAGGGCTTCTGATTCACTATACTTGTCTATCTGAAAAGACATGTTAACATCTAAGGCTCACATTAAATGCATGCCCACAGACAGGCACATTTAGGTTCGCGCCTACACATTCTGCATGTGTGTATATAAAAAAAATTCACATGAACATACACCTTGCAAGTCCTGCCGCTTTTTTCTAAAACCGGGGGGGGGGAATTGGCAAAATTGAACCAATTTTTACAGCACGGAGCACTAATAGTTTGGTATGCGGCTGACCACCCATGCTGTAAAAATGGTTCACTATGCCAATGTAGCCCCCACAGGTAGCCCCTGTCTCAGGGAAGGACGGCAAGAGTTGCAGGGTGTATGTCCATTTTAGATTTGGTTTTTATGTTGTAGGTTCACATGCGGCATGTGCAAGCGCGAACTTGTGCGTGTCTGGTTGTGAAATTGCATGTAATGTGAATCTCTAATGTAACATATTTTTGCAACTTAGATAAGATTAGATTAGATTAGTGTAGTTATCATTATTGTAAATAAGCCTCATATCAACCTAAAAGTGATAACAAAATTGACAATCTACGTATTGTCTACATCGATAATTTACTGATATAAAATAAATCCCACTTTTTTTCCAAATATGTAAATGGCAACACAACTCTCAATACAACCTTGGTATTTAAATATATTTATTTATAAGGTTTTCTACCGTAAATGTATTTTTAGTTTATAATCGACAGCCATGTTTGTTCAACACGTAAGTTACACGCATCCAAATGGTGGATTTACATAACTTAAGCATTTCAGATTGTTCATCGTCGATAGGGTCTAATAAATGATGTAAAACATTTTTTGTTGATGTAACAATAAAATTATGACTCATAGAGTCATAGCTCATAGGCTTTTAAATCACAGTAGAGTCCGGTTGATAGCTCAGTCGGTAGAGTGCTTAAAAGGGGTTCGAATCCCACCGGGGGTGTCAGAAATGATTTCCCGTTTCGGTGTTTATTTCGAATCAAAATAAAATACCGGCAAGGTTTACTCAGCCATCACAAGAAATGAGTACCAGCCCTCTCGGGAGCTGGGAAGCGCCAACTTCAATAGAAGTAGTTGGCGTGAGGCCGGTCCCCTTACCTTTAAAAATAAATAGGTTCACTCGTTTTTGCATGCACTATTTCATTTTTTTTTGCATGCACTATTAACATTATGTCAATATATCTTTGTTACTTAAATAACAGATTATAGATAGATAGAAATGTTAAAATATCTTTTCAATTCAGATTATAGATTGTAGATTTTAGATGGGCCGTCGACAAAGTCCTTCAGCGGGTATAAAAAAAAAAAATGTGAACTGCATTATTTTTCAATGTTTTCTTCTAACTACATACTTTTCAAAAACTTAAATGCAAAAAAGGCAAATGAAAGTTCATCCGAATGAGATGCCCGGTAGCTTTGTGGTTTGGTATCTTATTCAAACAGCTTCACTAACTAGGTAGAGCTAAAATGTTGCGAATAATACAAAAGTAGACCCTCAAGGGGTCCCACGCAAAAATACCCCATGCAAACCTGGGCAGCACTCGACCCCTTAGAGGTCTGAGAAAGTATACATTGTCATTTTTCAAGTGCTTACAAGAAGATTAAAAAAAAAAACAAAAAATGTATATACCGATTGTAGAGGCATTCACTTTTTCATAAATTGTTTATGTGTACATACCAAATAGACAAACTTGACATGCACATAATCTTTGCAACTCTTGCCGCGTTGGGAAACGTTTTTACAGTATGGAGGGTCAGCCTTATACCAACGAATTAGTCAAAGAACTGTGAATGCATAAATAATATTATTTGAATTAAGTTTATATTTAATTTTTATTTGAAATCATTGATGTAAGAAGTACATTGTAATAATTGAAATGTACAAAATGATAATATCACCTGTTAATGGAGTGGTGACAAAAAAATGTGACGTATCCCCGCCGGCTCGCTATGCGTTTTTTAATTTTATGTATATCAAGTCCGCATTGGTTTCGCATGTGTGTTACCTGAAAAAAAGAAAATAAAATATTTTAAAATTTGGACAACAATATAAATGGTAGAACGCTTGCGATTCATGCCAGAAGGATAAGATTCGATCCCATCCAAGGATTTCAGAAATGATTTTCTGTTTCTGTGCTAACTTTTCAAACGCCAATAAAATACCAGCAAGGCTTGCTCAGCCTTCACAAGAAATTAGAACCTGCCCCCTTGGAAGCGGGGAGCCTCTTTTTCAAGTGAAGTGGTTGGCCGAATGCCAGCGCCTTCTGAATCTAAATCTAAGCTGCAAAGATATTGTTACGGAATTAGGGTTCAAAAGTCTTTCAAATTAAAATACACAGGTCTTCTTATACAGTTGTTTATTTTACACTTTTAAATAATTTATTTTCACAAAGCTATCTCGACTATTCCACTTGGTTTCTGTTCACTGATCAAGTTAGTTCTATGTGTTTGTAAATCTCGTATGATACTGCTCGCTCTGCAAGCCACTCGCACCCTTTATACTCTTTAAAGCAGTACAATCTAGACCTATAGTTGCTAGACAGTTCCAGAAAGGCATAGTAATTATTATGTCTCGATGCTTCAAGTATCTTATTCAATGATTCCTACCCACACATACAATACACAATTCCTATACCTACTTATTTTAATATTTATATTTCATATTTACTTAACAATATATATATCATTTAATATTCATATTAAGCGCATTCCCAAAAACTGGCATGTATAAGTTCGCGCTAACACATGCCGCATGTGGACCTACAATATAAAAACCCAATCTCAAATGAACACAAGCCCTGCAACTCTTGCCAACCTTCCCTGAAACAGGGATGACATTGGCAAAGTGAACCATTTTTTACAGTATGGGGGGTCAGCCACATACCTTTACCTGTAAAAATAAAAAGATTTATACGTCTTGCGCACCCTCCGGAACATAGTGAGGAAAAGTACCACTATACGCCCAGCTTAGTTGAGTTTAGTTGCAAATAAGGATTGCTTTATTTGAATGGGTTGATAAGAACAGGCAGTGTTCAGACATAGTAAGTAGTATACTTGACCACTGTCCTGACATGAGCGGAAGTATCAAGTAGCTTGTAAATTCCTTGAGATTTGTTCCGTATACGATTATCGTACTCGCTTGAAATTCCTTTTCCATGTTTTCAAAACGAGAAACAAATTGTGAAGATTTCAGATTCCTTAAGTACCTTTATTGTATGTAAAATTACATTATTTGGTTGTAAAAAAAATCTGCATTTTGTCGCTTTTTAGGAAGGATATGAATAAAGGATGAGAAATGGTTTTGTTAGAGAAGAATGTGGTGCAGGAGAAAGTGTGAAAGTGAAGTTTTTTATGATGCTTTGGACGTAGGGAGAGAATGAATGATGAAAGACTGACGAAGAAAGTATACATTGCAAAAATAGATGAAAGAAATGGAATTTTAAAGAAGTATGATTGGGAAAAAACGGAGAGATAGTATGAGAAATGAATTAGTGAGAGATGAATGTGGTGAAGGAGAAAGTGTGAAAGTGATTTTTTAAGATGCTTTGGACGGAGGGAGAGAATTAATGATGAAAAAGTGACGAAGAAAGTATAGGTTTTAAGAATAGATGAAAAAAATGGACTTTCTAAGAAGTATGCGTGGGAAAAATATAGAGGAATGTGATGCAAGGGATAACATAAAAGTAAAAATCAAAAGGGCTTTGTGAAGATGGTTTAGGCAAATGGAAAGAATGAATGTGAAAAGACTGATGAATATAGTGGATTGGACTGATGAAAAAAATGGATGAATCTTGTGGTAGAGGAAGATTAAGGAAAGTAACTCTGGGCGGAAAAAAATACTGAAATAGAAAATGACTGGGATATCAAGAGTCATAATAAAAGAAGAGCTTGTGTGAAAAAATTGATACTCTGGATGTAACACAAGAAGTATTAATTAATAATAATTATATGGATTTTAAGTAGCCAGTTATTTTAGCTTCAGTTGAAACAACCGCCCTAGAGGGATAATATTGCGCTTTTGAATTTAATTTATACCTCGGTTTATAAATAGAAATGTTTATTTTCATAGAACAGCGTCGGACGCGTGCCGCATTCGAGTTTCGAAACAAAAATGAAGAAATAAATTCCTAGAGAGGTTTTGCGTAGGCAGTACGTATATCCGTTGCGGTAGGGAAGCTTAACCTCAGCAATCGGATTAAATCCGAACATACGAAGACCGAAGCAAAGTAAGTTTCTGTACATTACATTGATAAATACGTCAGAATGACATAATAATATAATAACATTAGGATGATTAATTTGGTGAGCGCTGCTTTTGTATGAATCACACCTCAAAAGCCCTGTATAAGCTTGGTCATTGCTATGGAAAGCGTCAATTATCAAGAAAGACCCAGTTTCTGTAAGGCTGGATGAACCTTTGGTGACCGGTAACGGCGTATGAATTTTCCAATGCAGCGAAGAGCATATCGACGGTTAAAAGAAAGTAGGGCATTATGGCGATGTTTTGGTCAAAAATGAGCTATGTATGCTATCCTACTTAATAATTTCCGCTCTTTCTCATGCGCTAACTTCCATAGCTCTACGATGATTTTTTGTTGTTGTTTATACGCAAGCAAACAACTGCGTTTTCGAAGTATGGTTTTGGTGCAACCGACAAGATTTTAGCCTTTTTTATCCTTAAGGTGCTTGTGACATTAAAAAAATCGTATAACAGCGTAAAACCACATTAATAGGAATGCCAATTAATGCCTTATTTTCAATTTTAGAGCTGTTTTGATTCTAACTACATGACAAAAAATAAACACACAAACACAGACAACAAAAACACACAATTTTATATTCGCAACAATACGAAATCTAAAAAGTACGAAAGTTGAGGTTTTCTAGTGACCATATATGCATTCATCCGGACGCGCAAAATTTATAGCCGGTTCCTTAAAAACTCTAAACAAACAATCCATTATGCTCGCAAATGAATATGTAAACATGTAAATACCTGTTCGTCGGTACAATGGCTCTGTATTAAAGACGTCAAGTCGGTAAACCGGGAGTCTGCTGCACCGACAGCAGCGGGAGCTCTAAGAAGGCCTACCGCTCCTTTGCGCCTTGTTGGGCTGCACCATCGGCCATCCCCGCCACGCAACAGGTACTAAATTTTGCCACGAAACAGGGATGATGATTTTGAAATCATCCTATCTTATCTTTATTCCTTTTTCGTATGAAAAGTGTTTTTTTATGCCTGGTCACGTATTGCACCCTCCGCGTGACTGGGCTGAAATAAGGAGTACTTTAATCTATAATCTAAGCTGCAATGATATGATAACATGCTCACAAACAAACACGTGTAGTTTGCGCTGACAAATGCTGAATGTGTGCATACAAATAAACAAAGCCTCACATGAACATACCCCTGGCAACTCCCACCACCTTTCCCTGAAACGGGATGGCATTGAGCGAACCATTTTTTACAGTGTGGTCAGCCCCATACCAACCTTTAAGTCAAGGAAGTGATAATTGTATTATTCGAGATTACTTGAGTGTTTGATATTCTAGTAAAGTCTAGCATGTTGCAATTCTCAATTATTCGACAATTTTCCTTAGTCTAAATCTAAATCTAAATCTAAGCTGCAAAGATATGTATCATTTGAGATTCATATTAAATGCATTCCCACAAGCAGACATGCATAATTTCGCGCTTACACATGCTGCAAGTGGGCCTACAATATAAAAAACCCAATCTCAAATGAACATAAGCCCTGCAACTCTTGCCGACCTTCCCTGAAGCAGGGGTGACATTGGCAAAGTGAACCATTTTTTACAGTATGGGTGGTCAGCCGCATATCAACCTATCAGTCAAGGAGTCTTAGTCTTACTATAAATACGGACTAAAGCTCTATCTTATCTTTATTCCTTTTTTTGTATTAAACTGTTTCTTTATGCATGGTCACGTATTGCACCCTCCGCGTGACTGGGCTGAAATAAAGGGTACAATAATCTGTAATCTGAGTGCAAATGGAAGGGTTCGATCCCCACCGAGGAGAGAGTGTCGGAAATGATTTCCCGTTTCGGTGTTTACTTCAAACACCAAAATAAAATAGTACCAACAACCCTCTCTGAGCTGGGAGAGGGGTCGGCGTAAGACCGGCCCCCTTATTTGTAAAAATAAAAATGTTCCATCCGCCACATGCGAAACCCTTCGGGATAACGAGGTAACAAGCTACACTATAAATGCAGCTTCGGGGTGTTTTTTTGTCATTTAATTTTTACGAACGTATGAGTTCGTGGATTTTGCTTGTGTGTGTGTGATCGCCTCTAGTATAGCCTACTGTGAGTTTTTTGTGTATATGTACCCAGGCACGTAGTTTGTTAGTGTGTTACTGGAATAGCGTCGATAACAGATAGTAGGTATAATGATTAAATAGATGACAGTAGACTGTTCTGATACAGTCCACTATAGAATAATCTAGAATAAGCCAGAATCGTCCTTTTCGTACCTATATATTTGTGCCGCAAATGTGTGAACGCAGAGACGCTTCAATCAGTTAGCGAAGTTGCTTTTTTTTTAATAAATCTCAATTAAAAGTGTCATATTTTAATTTTCCTAGATGTTTTCTGTGGCTTTAAGCAAGACCCTGCTAGTCATTACCTAGTTTAATTATTGAAGCGCTGAGTTCTCGCCGCGCGCACAATACCCCGCATTGACTTGTCATTCGCTGGTTATTGTACCAAACTAGATGTTGGTACAACCGACTTGTGATATTTGTGGACAAGATGTTGTTTTAACGAAAGTAGACATATTCACGCCAAGATGACATCTATTGGTCATCCTATAAATTAATATCCTTAATGCAAAACTTTACCAAATTGCTGGAGTGATGTTTTCCGGGATCTGCTGCCGCGGTCTGTGGGAGCCGGAGCTTCCGGATGTTTCGCACATTTCTACGATGGGCTTCTTCAGCGTGAAGTATGATGATGAAGATGATCTTGATGAGAACTGTGATGCAAGTGTGTGTACACTCGGGGTTTATATGTAAAAAAAACTAAAGGCACTTTGCATACGACTTTGGTTTTGTTGTTCAAGATGGTTTTCTCATATACCCCATAGTTTCACATGCAAAATACACAGCTGATGTCGCTGCTCCACAAAAAAAATCCAGCGTCATCAGTCAGCCGTGTAAGCCTAAAACTTTTACCACAATGTCCCAAAATCTGTTTAACCCACCTGTATTGCCACTTGTGCTAAATCTTTCGTCGAGGAGGGTTGTCGAGCCTGACTTGTTATCAACTTCGGTCGAAGAAGGTTCTCGTGAGAATAATCGAAGCAAGTCAAGATAAAATAGTACCTATACTCGTGTTCTCCAAGTTCAACAATCGCGTGTGGCTTCAAGATGGCTACTAGGGGAGCAGCATCGGGGACCAGAGACTGCAGTCGGCCGAGACCTGAACCACGGGCGGAGGAAGCAAGGTGAGTGGCAATTCCTTCGGTCCTTCATCCTTGTTGTCCCGACCAATAGACAGTCCAGGATTTTGAAACAGTAATTGCATCCCTGTCGTCGAGGCACCTCGTCATTTGTCGGCTTGAGGAGCCTTGAAACAATAAAATTGATACACCAAGTGAAGACAAGCGCAAGAGATTCGCATGCGCGCATCTAGATCATATGTCTGTTTCAACTTACTTACGAAAATGGTCATTGGTAAGAAAGAGAACAAAGAGCTTCACAGTTGGGTTTCCATGTGTACAGAAAAACTCGAGCCAATGTAAATATGCTTCTAGAGAGTTGGCAACATTGCAAATCAATGGCTGCCCGAACCAGTCCACTAATTTTGTCCATTTTTAAACGTAAAAGGCATTGTTTTAAGACATTATGGCATGTGATATATAATTGGGTGTCGAAACAAAAAATGGTGAAAGCGAGAAAACATTTGAAAGAAGGAAAACACAGAACGTTTGACAGTACTGGAGACAAATGTGCTCAATACTCCATACTATGTATCAATGCAGTAAGCTAGCTTCTGCTCCTCTATGTTATTTCTCAATGATAACCACTCTCTTCATAAATTATTCTTGTTTCCATACAAATGCGAGTTCACAGCAATCGTATGGAACTATGGGGGATTGTAGTGAACCTTTTTGCCGATTCGTTTTCAAACAAAAGTGATATTCAATAACTGTCTAGTGTTACTAATTTTAATGTTGTAACAGATATGAGTTGTTGTTGGTTTGTCTGTGTTAGTTACGTCTACAAATAAAATTAAATATGTCTATGAAGTTTTTAAATAGGAAAAAAATGATATACCTAGGGAAGTATTGACTTTTTTTGTATAGATTTATTTGTAAGATTTTGTTGTTTTTATATACTTGAGTGATATTTATTATTTGTATTCCTTGACTTATAGGTGGGTATAAGGCTGACCACCCATATTGTAAAAAATTGTTCACTTTGCCAATGTCACCCCTGTGTCAGGGAAGGTCGGCAAAAGTTGTAGGGTTTATGTTCATTTGAGGTTTGAATTTTATTTGTAAGTACACATTCAGCATTTGTAAGCGCGAACTACACATGTTTTTTTGTAGGCGTGCATTTGATATGAGCTTTAAATGTTAATATATCATTACAACTAAGATTATAGATTATTATGATAGAAGTCTCTAGAAGTGCGAAGCTAGGTAGGTACCTACCTAATAATAATTTGTACTTGTTCGAGATTAATTAAATGTTGAATCGAATATTCTGGTGAAATCAAGCAAGGTAGTATGTATCAATTCTCCATGTCTCGAGAATGTTCTTAATAATCTGTATAAATTAGTACCAGAATCCCCTGGAGGGGCAGATATCAATCATACGTGGTACAGTTCGTAAAACTGAGTCAGAACCGAAAGTGAGTAAATAAATAAATTGTGGAAAATAAATGAACTGCAATTTTGATTAAATAGAACCTGCTAAAAACATATCAATATAATCGGTCTGTAATCTAGTGGTTAACACTTCGAACCCATGGTTGGAAGGTAGAAAGTTCGGCTGTCGGCGGAGCACAAAAGAAACATTTTTTTCAAAAATTCTGGGTTGAAAATTTAATTTGCTTTATCCAAACACCGGTCACCATAGGTCGATCCTGCCTTAAAACAGCAGGGACTTTCTTGAAAACTGACACTTTTACAGTGATAACCAAGAAGGCTCTTGAAGTGTGATTTACATAAAAATAGCGATTTTCAAATAAATCATAGTATTTTCTTGACTTGTCTTGTATCCTGCCGCCTTTCCTCTAGGGGTGGCCAGTACCTCCACACAAGTGCCTCCATTTGACTCTGTCCTTGCATACTTCTTTCATCTCATCTAATTTCATCACTCTTTTCATGCATGCTCTTCTCTTGTTTCCACTCTGTAGATTCCATTCATTCGCAATCTCATTTATCTGATCAATCCATTGTTTCCTAGGTCTTCCCCTTTCCCGCTTACCTATTACATTCCCTTTATACACTCATTTTGTCAGTCGGTCTTCACTCATCCTTTCAATATGTCCAAACCATCGCATCACACTTCTTTGAACTTTCACTTTCACGCTTTCTTTTACTCCACATTCATTTAGAACCCATTCGTTTCTCACTCTATAGTAATATTTATTATTATTAATAACAAATATCGTTAATATAATGGTAATAGTTCCTTGACTTATAGGTTGGTATGCAGCTAACCACTCATGCTGTAAAAATCGTTCACTTCGCCAATGTCCCCCCTGTTTCAGGGAAGGTCGGCAGGGAGAGTTGCAGGGCTTATGTTCGTTTGAGATTGGGTTTTTTATTGCAGGTCCACATGCAGCATGTGTGAGCGCGTACACAAGTACGTGTCTGCTTGTGAGAATGCATATAATGTGAATCTCCAATGTAACATATCTTCGCAACTTAGATAAGATTAGATTAGAATATCAATCAATTAAAATGGAGACGTTTTTTTATTTTCAAATTTAAGACATTTTTTTAATCCACCGTCATATCTAAAGTGCATCTTGCTTCTGTAATTTGGCAAATAAAATTCTAATGTTACAAACATACTTGCGAAATATTCTTAAAATCAACAGCATTTTTATGTTTTGAGTTGCATAATATATTATTATTTAAGGACATTGCTCAACACTAGAAGAAGCAATTAGACGTTGCATTTCAGTGTTAATATTTTTTATACTGTCACGTATTTGGCGACTGCATATCGACGGTTAAAAGGTCAAAGGGTGTAAGTGAAAAAACTGTATTGTTCAGGAGAGCAGTTTAAAGTTTGAGATTACAGAAAAATGGCGTAACTTTTTTAGTTTTTATCATATCGTTAAAGCCAAAACAGCTCTAAATTTAAAACTTTTTGTAGTGCCGCAGAGGTGTACGAGCTTGGTAGTCGCTACAAAGCGCCAATACTCAAGAAAGACCCAGTTGCTGAAAGGCTGGATGGACCTTTTTAGTGACCGGTCTTTGGTAAAGGCTGTATGATTTTTTTCAACCCAGCGAAAAGCATATTTGGAAATATAAATCTGTGCCTCCTGTGAAAAGTGATACAACTCGAGTTATACCCTTTTTGAGATTTTTACATAGAAATAATCAGAAAAAAATTAGCGATTTTTTGGTCTTACTCACATTCTTCTATCTGCTATAGTTTAGGAAATATAACTGGCAGGATTTAGGCAAAAAAACGTGAAAAGTGATATAAGTCAAGTTGTATCCCTTTTAGTAATTGATCCACACATTGTTTTTTACAAATCTATCGTGAATATTGATACATCTCGACTTATATCACTTTACACCAATTTTTGACTGGAATTTTAGCCAAGTTATACGATTCAGGTAAATTATGAAAATACTACTATTTTAAGTACAACAATTGTGTCTTTGGGGTAGTATTTTTATAATTAGTTTGAGCAACATTCCGCCTGGACCATTATCTTATGAGTTATTAAATTTAAAAAATATTAAGCTTTTTGTGTATCACTTTACTCAAAGACAACTTATAGGTGCAATATAATATAACTCGACTTGTATCATTTATCACGTAATAAATGATACAAGTACAGGCAAAAAAAAGGTACAACTGACAGAGTTTAATAAATTATTTGTAAACTATAATAGTAACCATAAAAATTAGAATGCACAGTGAAAGTGAATGTTTTTATCTACAAAATAAGGTACTTATGTGTAACCTAGCCCACTTAGTTCATGAATTAGAATTTTTTAAATCTTGTTTTTGCTCTCCTGTAAAATGATGATTTTTGAGTTGTATCACTTTTCACAGGAGGCACAGAAATGGTATATTTTTGTGCTCCGCCGGGATCCGAATCCACAACCTTCCATTTACGAGTCCTAAGTGTGGCCACTGGACTACGGACCGGTCCAAGAAATTATTATATATCCACGAAATTACCTATTAATGTGGTTTTACGATTTTCCAGGACAAAAAAAGCCAAAATCTTGTCGGTTACATCAAAACCATACTTTGAAAACGCAGTTGTTTGCTTGGACATAAACAACAACAAAAATCATCGTAGAGCTATGGGAGTGAGCGCATTAGAAAAAGCGGAAAATTTAAAGTAGGCTAGCATTCGTAACTCATTCTTTACTAAAACGTCGCTTATGCCATACTTCCTTTTAACCGTCGCGTCGATATAATTGTGACCTTGGCTGGTGGGAATGCAGATTTTCGCATAAGCCTCCGTATAATCCCAGATTAGATGTTTGCTTTTTTCATGATATCTTTGGACTGGAAACTATTTCAACAAAAATACACACTACATCCGTATCAACGAATCGTCCTTGGTAAGAAACGGAATAAAAATTTTCACAGTGTTATTTAGTTGTAAATACAAACTTGAGTGTCCTCTTGACAATGACATAAGCAAGTCAAAAATACTAATAAATAGATAATAATTATCTATAATCTAAAATCTAAGTTGCAAGGAAATATTCATTCAAAGCTCTCAGATGTATGCCCACAAACAAACACGTGTAGTTCGCGCTTACAAATGCTGATTGTGTACTTACAAATAAACAAATGAAAATAAGCCCCACAACTTTTACCGACCTTTCCTGAAACAGGGGTGACATTGGCAAAGTGAACCATTTTTTACAGTATGGGTGGTCAGCCTCATACCAACCTATAAGTCAAGGAAATAATAATAATAATATTATGATGATTTATTTGGTGAGCGCTGTTTTTGTGTGTATCACACCTCAAGAGCCCTCTGCGAGCTTGGTCGTCGCTGTAGAAAGCGCCAATTCTCAAGCAAAACCCAATTGTTGTAAGGTTGGATGGACCTTTCAGTGACCGGTCTTTAATAAACGTTTATGAATTTTTCAACTCAGCGAAGAACACATTCGAAATATAAATGGTACATTTTTGTGCTCCGCCGGGATTCGAATCTACAACCTTCCATTTACGAGTCCGAAGTGCTGCCACTGGACTACGAACCGGTCCAAGATGCTCTAAATCTAAATCTTAATCTAAGCTGCAAAGATATGTATCATTTGAGATTCATATTAAATGCATTCCCACAAGCAGACATGCATAATTTCGCGCTTACACATGCCGCATGTGGACCTACAATATAAAAAACCCAATCTCAAATGAACATAAGCCCTGCAACTCTTGCCGACCTTCCCTGAAGCAGGGGTGACATTGGCAAAGTTAACCATTTTTTACAGTATGGGTGGTCAGCCGCATACCAACCTATCACTCAACTTGTGAAAATAAAACTCTCTATTTTAACGCAACGCAACTAAGCTACACATGCCTGTGTTATCCCCGAAGGGGTCGCATGTGGCGCTTTGGCACCTATTTATTTTTACAGGTAAGGGGACCGGCTTCACACCAACCACTTTCAATTGAAGTGGGGGTTTCCCGGGGGGGCTGGTTCTCATTTCTAGTGAAGGCTGAGTAAGCCTTTTAGATCGAACCCTTGCTCCCGGCATGGAATGCAAGCATTCTGCCAATTTTACAAAACAAAAATACTTTCAAATGAAAAAACTTGGGTGAATCTACGAAATCTTCCCAGAAAGATGGTTACTTTGAAACTCACGCCTGCGCAAACATTGTGCGAACGCGTTATAAAAAATCTTTTTATCGGTAAATTTGTCAGTTGTATGACATTATGGCATGTGCAATTATTGAGTGCCGAAACACAAAATGGAAAAGCAAGAAAACACGTGATTTCACAGAATATGTTTTGTATGAGTACACCACTGCTGCGTTGGACAGGACTGGTGACAGAAGCTGTGCCCATCGAATGTATCAATGCAGTTAGTTAGTTTCTACTCCTCCTTACTATACCTCGATGTTTTTTTAGACTAATTGCATTGCAATTATGTTTGAATGATGTTTTTAACACGGAATATGCAATTGGAGAATATGCAGTATTCACATTTTCGTGTGACTCTACGGTCTGAGTTGATTAGGTAAATTATACAATTAGACGTGGGACTTATATGGTCAGAATAACCGCAAGGCTGTTAAAACCAAGATGACCTTAGTCTTGTGGTTAACGCTTTGTTTTTCTATGCAAAAGGTACACGATGAGAGCTCAATAAAGTTACACTTTAGATGTAACTTTTTGCAGCATGTTCCGAGTGGAACCTGAACCTCTTTAGTTTTACAGGTAAGTGGTCCGGCCTTCCACCGACCACTTCAATTGAAATTAGCTTCCAAGGCTGTAGGTACTCATTTCTTGTGAAGGCTGAGTAAACCTTACTCGTATTTTTATTTTGGGCTTGAAACAAACACCGAAACGGAAAATCATTTCTGACACCCTCGGTGGAATTTGAACCCGAGCTCTCAACATAGGGCTGAATTTAAGTTGCTGGCGTAAGACTGACGCCCTTACATGTCTAATCTAATCTTATCTAATCTAAGTTGCAAAGATACGTAATATTATATGCATTTTCATAAGCAAACACGTACAAGTTAACGCTTGTATGCACATGTCGCATGTGAGCTTACAACATAAAAAGCCAAATCTCAAATGAACATACACCCTGTAACTCTGGCCGACCTTCCCTAAAACAAGGGTGACATTGGCAAAGTGACTCATTTTCTACAGCATGAGTGGTCAGCCAGATACCAACCTATAAGTCAAGGAGCAAAATGTAAAAAACATCTTAAAAATAATATTTGCACTCGCCACATGAGACCGCTTCGGGGAAAACAAGGCAAGAAGTAACATTATATGTGTAGCTTCTTCATCTTCTTCGATGTCCCTAAAGCTCATATCTCCTCTTGGCCTCCATCAGCCTTCGCCTCCAACTCCTCCTGTCTACCGCTGCGGCTTTCCAGTCTGTCACCTGCAGTAGTTGGTTTGCGTCCTTCCTCACCTCATCCTCCCATGTCAGCCTAGGTCTGCCAACTCTTCTTTTCCCACCCGGACATACTTCAAGGATCGTTTTAAGTACCCTTAAATACAGCATTCTCTGCACATGTTCGGCCCATCGTCCTGTATATAATGTAGCTTAATAACAAAAAAAGCCTAACACTGCGCTCGGCTGAAACCGGAGCCAAATCAAAGATTGAAGAACCGATAAGAAGAGTTAACACAATGTTTGGAGAGCGTGCATTTGCAGTTGCTGGTCCTCCAGCATGGAACCACCTGCCAAATCTTGTGAGAGAGCTAAAGGACCATGGAAAGTACCGTTTTTTTTTTTTAAGAAATCCTGTGCGAGAGACTCCCTAGATTCTAAAGACTCTAGGGGCCTATGACACTTGTTGTAGTGCCGCAGAGGTGAACGATCATTGTCGCCAATACTCAAGCAAGACCCAGGTGCCGTAAGGCTGGAATGACCTTTTAGTGACCGGTCCTTTGGTAGAGGTTTGATTATTTTTTTCAACCCAGCGAATAGCACATTTGGAAATAGAAATGGTATATTTTTGTGCTCCGCTGGGATTAGAATCCACAACTTTCCATTTACGAGTCCGAGGTGTTGCCACTGGTCTACGGACCGGTCCCAGAAATGCCAACAACACGCGGTGTACCTACCTAGCGGTCACCCATCCAAGTAGCATCCGTGCCCAATGTTGCTTAACTTCGGTGATCAGTACCCTTAGTAGGTACGAGTTGCAAAACTTGAGAAAAGTTTAGTTTACAGAAAACGGCAGATTTTGGGGGAAATCACTCTTTAATAATTGCCGTAAACTTTACTTTACTCAAGTTTTGCAACTCGTACTAAGGGTACTGAAGAAAACCGATGCTTTCAACATGATATCGTAGGTACTCTGTTTGTGTAGCTTAGTTGCGTTTTATTAATTACCCCGAAGTTTAAGTGAAATGTTTGCCTTTCATTCCATTCAAACCGCGAGTTGCGCATACAAAATAAACGATAGCAATAGCCTCTGATAAATTATTCGTCTCATATAAAAATAACATGTAGGATGAGTTCACAATAAAAGGTTAAATTGCAGCCTATTTGTTTGAAGCATTGTGAAACTTAACGGTACAAACAGATGAACACAATTTAGAGATCATTTGTTAAAGTTTAACACGGAAATTGTTGTTTCTCTTCTGTACAAATTTTTATGTAATCATTTTTGTTTCAACATTTTCTGTGGGTAGGACATTTTGTTTATTTGTATTTACGGCATATACCTTTAAAAAAATAAAAAATATATATTTTATACATATGAAACAAATTATTATTTTTGTTTAACAAACAAAATCATCTAACATTTTCGGATTCGTGGTTGTATGAAAAACGAAAACGTGTAATTATAATTTGTGGAATTTTTACGACTTTTTCAAAAGTTCAAACTTTGCTCACGTAATTGCAATAACTCGTCAGTTTCTGATTCACAAATATTCGCATTGTTACCGTAACCCTCCATGGTTCCTTGGTAGAATGACACAGTGACAAAACGACACATGACATAACGACACATCACAAAACAACACATGATGATGATGATGATGATCTATCCATAATCTATAATCTAAGCTGCAAAGATATGTTCATATTTAAGGCTCATATTAATGCATGCTCACAGACAGGCACATGTAGGCTCGCGCCTACACATTCTGCCTGTGTGCATACAAATAAACAATACCTCACATGAACATAAACCTTGCAACTCCTGCCGCCTTTCTCTGAAACCGGGGTGGCATTGGCAAAAGTGAACATTTTTTTACAGCACGGGGGGTCAGCCTCATACCTACCTATCAGTAAAGGATTATTGTTTTCCTGTGGCAACATTTAATGGTGCAGGACCATCTCAAGGGCGCCATGACTTCTGGAAGAACATGTCAGAGCATTACATGACAGAACAAAACATGACAGAACGACACATGACAGAACGACACATGACAGAACGACACATGACATAGCATCCTATGACAAAACATCACAACTCAAAACGCAAAAACGGCATGACAAAAAAATGATAAGTGGATGAGAAAGGGGAATTCATGCATACATTATTTGGTAAAACAGAATTAACACTTCCTATTATCATAACTAAGCTGCACATAAAGTGCAACTGCTAACTGCGTTATTCCCGAAAGAGTCGCAAATAGTGTGTGAAAGCAAAATAAAAGTTTATGTTGTTTTGTGTTTGTCTTAATGCTTTGTCATGTTTTGTTTTTTCCTTTTGTTATTTTGTCACAGTGATATTTTTGTCATGTGTTCTGTCATGTGTCGTTTCGTCACTGTGCCGTTCTAACCTATCACCACTCTCCTAACACTGGAGATAAGGTCAAGATCAAATAATGTTTCTGATTTTTCTTTTTTTTTTTTATTGCTTGCCTTCGATGTTTTATGAAAGTAAATCTATCACGATTTCGTCAAGAACCACTCAATTACTTCAAAGATAAAAAATAAAAAATATATTAGTATGTTCGTAGCATTTTCAGTTTCAAATTCTGAAAGTTAAATAATATTGATCTGAGAAAGTATAATTTTTTTAAAAAGAAAACAGGGCTTCTAAATCTAAATCTAAATCTAAGATGCAAATATATATATCATTTAAAAGATTGATAATAAACGCATTCCCACAAGCAGATATGTATAATTTCGCGCTAACACATGCCGCATGTGGACCTACAATATAAAAACCGAATCTCAACTGTCAAGGAATACTAACAATTAATTACATTTGAGTATACAAAACAAATAAACAGTAGAAATTAAAACCAACAAAACATATTCTATAAAAAACGTGAAAAATATTTTTTAAAAGCCTCAGCCTTAAACGCTAGCATTTACAGATCAACCGCCATTTCTTTCGGTCCTTAATTTCCAAAAATTGAGCTTTTATTTCTACACTAACTACACGTACTACACGTGTTTGTTTGTGGGCATACATCTGAGAGCTTTGAATGAACATATCCTTGCAACTTAGATTATAGATTATAGATTTCACCCAAGTACTTTTGAGTATCTTACGTCAGAAAAAAACGTAAGCCACGTTAATGAGAGTGTTTTAATATATTTTTTAAATAAATATCCAGCTTTCATAAGACACATCTGTCTAGTACACATGCAAACGCTACTCATGAAAAACTACCTTTGTTGGACATAAGACAAACAAGCACTTAGGGGACGATAAGCTATGAATTAAATTGTACTCACATACACCTCCGTATTACACGGAGAAAATCGCATTTCAATAATCGAAAGCAAAGCCCCTTAAACAACTCAGCGCGGATCATTTTGAATACTTGTTTGCAATCAGGGGAATGAAATCTACCAAGCTTAGCATGCATTATGTCAGTATAGTAATATGTACTCAAACCAAAGACAGAAATGTACATCTAGCCTTAGTGTTAACACTCCAGAAACCAGAAACGTGAAGAAATATTGAAGCAAATTTACGAAGGTATTGTTATGTAAATAGCAAATACACATAAATATTTAGGTAGGTAGATATAACATTTGTAGCTGTTGGGAGCTATATATAAATAGGATTAATTATTATAAGTACCTAGGGTACAGAGATATTATAATAAAGTAACTTGCAATCATCCCCGTTATGTAATCGAAGCTTTTGGAAGATCGTTCTCTCGAAGGTTCCAGAAAAATTGGCTTCTAGTAACTACTATCGCTGGAGTATAAAAAACCGCGAACGGCTTGCAGGAGACAGTCTTCATACGACACTCTCCTTTTAAATATAAAATACAGTATAAGTGAACACAAACCATCTGTGAAAGAAATTTAAATTGCTGAATAAATGTAAAAGTGTATAAAATAAATATAACTGTAAAAAATAAATCTAAGTGTACAATTAATATCTTGTAAAGAAGACCATTTTTTTTTAATTTGAAGACTATTTGAACCCTAAAAACATATTGGCATTTAAGGCTCATATTAAATGCATGTCCACAAGCAGGCACATGCTCAAACCCTCCTCATACCCGTCCTGTTTGTATATGTCAGACGGAACCACAGCACATGAACGCTCATAAAAAGCTGTATATTTTCTCAAGTGGCGGAAGGCCTTCCCGTGAAGTAAAGGCAGCAAACAGTGGATGGAGTGGAAAAGTCTGCCGCCCGGAGTGAGGATTTCGGAATCTGTTGACATTTTTAAGGGAGCACTGAAATGGCACCTTTATAAAATATCTCATTCATGATTAGGAGGGCCCATGAGGTGTGACACACACAAAAACGGCGCTCTTTTGTCATGTAGGTAAAAAAAACAATAAATAAATTATTCTCATATATATATATCACGACAAAACAAGAACATCTAGGTCAGAGGCGTGCCCATGACTGTAAAAGTAAGTGGTTCGATGTCACTGAAGCTTACATGAAACGAGTATATTCTCAACAAATAGAACACATTTATTTTCATAAATAACGCGGTAACATTTTTTAATCCCGTATATGATTTTTTTGTTTACAAAACTTTTTCAATGCAACGTACCATATTTAAAGTTATTAAATAAAATTCAATTTTAATACAATTAGTGTCCAAATTTACAGTTGGAACATGCAGGCCTCTGGTTGCAGTTTTTATAAAATCACATACAATTGCACAATCACTCTCAAGGTGATTATTGCATTTCGGTGATTGCAGAAAAAGCCTGCAATTATTTACCGTTGCGAAATGTCCAACATACATCATCGTCATCATGGACTTTTGCACAGCTATCTGGGAAGAGTGCTTTCTTCCTTTATCTTGTGTAAGTATCTCAGAATTAAGAGTGCCGTTCCCAAAAAAATACGTTTTTTTTTCATACTATAATATTGTTGTGATTATATTTGGGTTCTTTTAATCAAACTGCAATTTATTTATTTTACACACGTCGGCTTACAATGTATTGATCACTTTTCGGACTCTGCTTACTTCGACTTCACGGCTCAATGTTTCAATTGACTCTCTGACCTCCGCAAAATTGCGATGTCGAGCTATCAACTAAAAGACTAGAGTGTTGGTGTTTCGTATACGTCAAAAATAAAGCTTTTGGTTTAAGTTAAAATAATTTAAAAATAACACTTAATATTTTCATTGTCTTGTCGCGTTGCTTGAGGGTTAATATTATGTAAAAGACCTACCTAGGAAACGGACAGCCTGAGATGTAAAGTTGGATATATTGCAATGTGTGTTGCGACTCCTGGCATTAGGCAGGGATTCTACATAATGTTGGGATTCCTATGAATGAAAACTACAAACCAGCAGTAGTCTAGTGGCTATAAGCTTGGCACTACTATTCAGAAGATATTTTGTTCGAAAAATCATGAAAAATATGAACAATTTATTAATTTTTGTTTCGATTTTTTTCCTCCTGCAATATCCTCATCGTTCAGTTTTTTGTTCTGCTAGCCATTTATCTCTGCTGGTCGCCATCCTCTTATAAAGGCAGTGGCTTGTTGTGCAGGCCATTTGTCTCTGCTGGTCGCCATCCTCTTGTAAAGGCAGTGCCTTGTTGTGCTAGCCATTTGTCTCTGCTGGTCGCCATCCTCTTGTAAAGGCAGTGCCTTGTTGTGCTAGCCATTTGTCTTTGCTGGTTGCCATCCTCTTGTAAAGGCAGTGGCTTGTTGTGCAGGCCATTTGTCTCTGCTGGTCGTCATCCTCTTGTAAAGGCAGTGCCTTGCTGTGCTAATCATTTGTCCTTGCTGGTCACTATCCTTTTTTTAAAGGCAGAACCTTGGTGTGCAAGCCATTTGTCTCGTCTGTTGGCAGTTTTTTTTTGTGATAGCCATAGATTTCTGCTGGTCGCCATCCTCTTATAAAGGCAGTGCCTTGTTGTGCTAGCAATTCGTCTCTGCAGGTCGCCATCCTCTTATAAAGGCAGTGCCTTGTTCTGCTAGCCATTCGTCCCTGCTAGTCGCTATCTTTTTGTAAAGGCAGTGCCTTGTTATGCTAGCCATTTGTCTCGTCTCTCCATCTTGTTGAGCTGTCAATAAGAGATGATTTTCATGAGTCAATTTTAAGTTCCTGTTTTCCCTACACTTCATATATGCAAGACTATAATTTACTGTTACTGTATCCAGCTACAATTTCACTAGGTATAGCTAGTACTTCCGCAGATTCGTCTCAACTTTTTCTTTCCTTACATACTTTTTTATTTTTTTCAAAATTCATAATTTTTTCATGCATTCACTTCTCTTTTTCTCATTCTCCAGATTCTAGTCAATAGCATTAATATTCATTTAATCAATTCATTATTTTCTCGTCTTCCCGATATTCTCTTTAACAATTTTATTACCAGTCCATCGCCCATTCTTTCAAGATGCCCACACCATCTCCTAGTACTTTCACTTTTTCCATATTTAATCCTGTTTAAACATAATTTTGACCTTCCAAAACAATAGATTTAAGTTAGATTATACGACAAACCATCAGAACAGTTTTGAAGTGGGCCCCCTCAGGTGTTAGATCACTCGGACGTCCCAGGATGCGGTGGGCAGACAAAGTTGAAGCCGACGCCGAAGTTCTGGGAGTGAGGGGACCATGGAGGGAAGCAGCACAAGACAGAAAGTCCTGGAGGATTGTGGTGCGGGAGGCCCTGAGCCTTCAAGGCTTATGAGCCGAAGAAAGTAAAAGTAAAGTAAGTAAAAAGTATACCTACGACAAACCCATCTACTGAATCAGCTGCTTATTTCTTGCTTTCTTCACATATGTGAATATCTTCCATCTTATGCTTCCACAGGTGTTGAAGTCATTTAAGATACTTTGCATGTCTATTGAATCTATTAAAGCCTTTTACTTTTTTCCCTTTCTGAAATAACCACGACAATAAATAACCAGAGGAGGTAGACTATTCTGAGCGTGAGATGACGTGAGTTCTAGGTAGTACTCTTACATTTCTATCGCGCCCCCATATAACATCCCACTCTATACAAAAGGAACTCGCTCTGTAATCTATAATCTAAGTTGCAGAGATATATTACCATTTCAAATTCAAATTGAATGAATGCCCACAAACAGGCGCGTGCAAAGTCGCGCTTACAATAAATGCTGCATGTGTACTTAAAAATTAAAATTCAAACCTAAAATGAACATAAACCCTGCAAGTTTTGCATACCTTCCCTAAAACCCTGAAACAGGGGTGACATTTTTTTTAGAAAACCTGTGCAGGAGAAGCTCTAGATTTCAGAGACTCTAGGGGTCTATGACACTTGTTGTAGTGCTGCAGAGGTGTTGTTTACGAACTTGGTCGTCGCTACAAAGTGCCAATACTTAACAATACTCAAGCGAGACCCAGTTGCTATAAGGCTGGATGGACCTTTAGTGAACGGTCTTTGGTAAAGGTTTATGAATTTTTTACCCAGCGAAGAGCGTTTTTGAAAATATAAATGTTTATTTTTTGCTCCACCGGGATTCGAACCCAAAACCTTCCATAACGGTTCAGAAGTGTCAACCACTAGACTACGGACCGGTCATGGGCAAAACTAATCATTTTTTACTGAATGCGTGGTCAGCCTCAAAGCAACCTATAAATTAAGAGATACAAATAATAAATAACATTTAAGTTTACAACACAGCCGGTAGAGGCTGTGTTGATCAGATTTTTACTCTACGACAACTTGTTGAAAAACAATTGTCGGTGAGGCGGAAGCTGTTCACGGCCTTTGTAGATCTGGAAAAGGCTTTTGACTCAGTAGACAGAGGTATGTTATGGGATGTTTTGAAAGCATACGGAGTGAATGGGGCTCTCCTAGGTGCGGTGCATGCAAACTATGAAAATAGTAAGGCATGTGTCCGTATTGATGGTGAGTATAGTGAGTGGTTTGAAGTTTATAAGGGTGTGAGGCAAGGATGTGTGATGAGTCCATGGCTATTTAACATAGTCATGGACAAGTGTGTCAGAGATGCTCGACTTAATGATTGTGGATTGATGATAGGAGAGAGCAAAGTGAGTGTTCTACTGTATGCAGATGATGCAGTTCTTGTATCTGATTCAGCAGTAGAATTGCAAACAATGCTCTCTAGATTGAATGAAGCTTTGAAAGGTAACCATTTGAAGTTGAATGCAAGTAAGACGAAAGTATTGATTTTTGAAAGAGATGATGAAAGTATGAATTATGAATTTAAAATTAATGGAATGAATGTTGATGTCGTAAATGAGTTTGTATACCTGGGAAGTAAGTTTGAAAAAGATGGAAGGATGACCGGTGAATTTGAAAGAAGAATAATGAAAGGCAGGTGCGTACTGGGTGCTACCGCTAGCATCGCCAGGAACCAGAATCTCTCAAAAAATGTTAGATTGGCGGTGCACGGTGGTATACTAGTGCCAACCTTGATGTATGGAAGTGAAGCCTGGACGGTGAGTGAAAGGGAAATTAGTAAAGTCCATACAGTAGAAATGGACTATCTAAGAAGTATGATTGGGAAAAAACGAAGTGACAGAGTGAGGAATAATTTTGTAAGAGAAGAATGTGGTGTAAGGGAAAGTGTGAAAGTGAAGATTAAAAGAAGTATGTTAAGATGGTTCGGGCATATGGAGAGAATGAGTGATGAAAGATTGACGAAGAAAGTATATGTTGCTAAAATAGATGGATGTCGCGGTAGAGGAAGACCGAGAAAAGTATGGATGGATCAAATTTCTGAAATAGCGAATGAATGGGATATCCAGAGTCATAATAAAAGGAGGACTTGCATGAAAAAGGTTATGACTCTGGATGAAATGAAAGAAGTGTGCAAGGACAGGAAGAAGTGGCGGCTAATCTGCAATGGTGATTTCTAATGTTGGTGTATTAATTTGCTACATTTTTTGCATAGGAAATTTCTTAATTTTTTTTGTATAGATTTCTTTGTAAGGTTTTGTTCTTTTATATATTTAAATGTAATTTTTTATTCATATTCCTTGACTTATAGGTTGGTATGAGGCTGACCACCCATACTGTAAAAAATGGTTCACTTTGCCAATGTTACCCCTGTTTCAGGGAGGGTCGGCAAGAGTTGTGGGGTTATGTTCATTTGAGGTTTGGATTTTATTTGTAAGTACACATTCAGCATTTGTAAGCGCGAACTACACTTGTTGGTTTGTGGGCATACATCTGAGAGCTTTAAATGAATATATCCTTGCAACTTAGATTATAGATTATTATAGAAGTTTATTAAAAAAAAAAAAAACAGAATCTTAAAAATAAATCTAAACAAAGATACTCGTACAACCCAAAGTGGTATATTCACCGATTTTACGCAAAAATATGTTTTACGAAAAACTAAATACGTCAATGTAAGGTACTGTTATCTTTTCAGGGTTAAGGAATTTATACATTATACATTTAACAAAATTGGAGACTCAATTGTGTCAAGGGTATCTCACTCGTTAAACCCTATACTGTTAAACCACCAACTGGGATAATTTGAAGGTAATGCATTCAACTGTCAAATCCCTCCAAGTGCAATTTCCCAATGAGGCAAATGCACCGAGTTGTCCAAAGAAAAATATACTCTACAAAGGCATTTTCTGAACTCAAAGTACAAAAGTTAACCGTAGCGTGTAGCACGAAATGTACTAAAACTGAAACAGAACCCCTTGTGAGCATTTAAGTTTTCATACATAGTTTGTAAAACGCCTTGGCTGAGATGCAGCGCAATATTTTATACTTGGAGAACAGTAGGCACAGATGTTCCATATTTCGGTATGCCACCATCTGTATCGTGGAAGCATTGTCCTTTTGAGGATAGTATGGAAATTCAACCATGTTTTGTACTAAAATATTTGTATAACTGTAACTGTAACTCTGTCGCCATTCTGCTAGTGGTGGCTTGAGCCTCTGCAGATTTGCTCCATTCCTTTCCTATCTTTGCATACATACCTGTTTCAAGTCATTCATATCAATCACCTTTTTCAGACTGTTCGTTAAGGTGGATCGAAATCGTTTTTTTGGGAATCTCGATTTCGCGTTATTGCCAAAAGCTGCTCTATATCAATACAAACAATAAATTGTACTACCATAAGGTCGAAATATTTGATCTTATACTGCCCCAAAGACTCGAAAAGTTAATAAAAATCATAAAAACTCCCATATACTTAACTTTTTTTTTGTTTATTAAGAAAAAAAAAATTGAAGTATAATGAAGTTCAAATTTAAGCACAAAGCATGATTTTCTATAAATGATAGAAAAAAGACCCTTTTATGGCAAAAAAAATGAAAAAATGGCAATCAACAGAAGTCCAGAAAAAAGTGATTTTAAGAGAATTGGTAATCTTTCTTTAAATTGAAAAAAGGCATTATTTGTCGTGATTTCAGGTTTATTTTAATGAATCTATCTCTTCTGATAAGACCGCAAACAGCAGCTGAAGTTTCTGTTACAATTTTTACTAATCTTTCAGTGGCTAACATGTAGCAAGGAAAATGGAAATGGCTTGAGATTAGTTCGTCAACAAGCAGTGGATTTTCTTAACAACGTGATGTTAATTCACCGTTCATAAATTTTGTAACATGAGGCTTGGTCACATTATTTTCGTGCCAGTTTATAAGGTTTTTTATAATTGTTTGCATCAAAATCAAGTTTTGGCCGATCGTAGTTCGAATTCTCAAAATTGTTTCCTGTCGCGTTTCAATATTCTTCACAAGGCTAGAACTCATAAAAAGGCAAAGCGAGTAAGATGTTTTTTGGATGATTGAAATATCCATTTCTCTGTATAACAGGATGTAGTATCTTCTTTAAATTATCTGTCAAATATCGCGACAGCTAGATTGTCTTGCGTAAGTGTCTAGCACCATTAATGCAATGTGGTTAGTTTTGATGTAAGACCACAAAGAGCATCCACTTTCATTATATAATTGATAATATTAACAGCTTGTCAGATGGTTAAAAATAAAGAACATAAAGCCGTAGTATTCTGTGAGCCATCTCGAATGCACTAGTTTTCCAGGGTTTCTTTTAAATAAGCTTTGAGAACAATATCCAGACTTTATAGTTATTCTTCGTCCAATAGGTAGATCACATTGGATAGTTAGAAACGAGACTATTGGAAGCTCTTCACAACTTTTTAATACCTGTTCTATGGGTTCAGAGTAACTTCTTGGTCCACTTGTACAACCATCAATATATTCAAATAATTGGCGCGGCAGTTCGTTGGCATGGAGTTGACAAATACACCACTGCAGCGGTTTTACTAGATATTTTAATTTTTTTGGAATAAATTTACCAATTTCATCTGTATTAACAATAGTTCTATCAAGTCCGATTACAGCAAAAAGTATGACATTGATATCTTTACTGATTAAAATATCCATAATTATTCTTGTTATTATTGCTGCTTTTTCAGTGCTTAAAGAAATCTCTTTAATTATATTTCTCTTATGATCCACCACAGTAAAGGTTTTATTTTTACGTCCATAAAAGTATACACCCAAATCTTAGTAATCAGAATCAATGGTCACACCGCTGAACTTAGTTCTCTGCTTTTCACGGGCTCTTTAAATTTTATTTTGATCGAAAACTTGAATGAATTGTTGTCTGAAATAATACCAACGCTTTGTTGCCAAAACAAGAGCAGCTTCAGCCTTATTGGAAATGCCAAATTTATCCACAGGGTTTTCCAGTATGCCAAGGTCAATATTTTTTAATTAATATGAATACGAAGTTTGAGGTAGCGTTCTCTGAAGTGCTAGTTTTTCTATGACTGTTGAGAGACATCAGTTGATAGGTCAGACAGATTTGGCAATAAACTTCTAGCTTTTTCTTCGTATGGTTCATATTTCTGTTTCCGGTTCAGTTTTTTTTTTTATTTCCCGCAGCAGTTTTCAAATCAACACTCCTTATGATCATTTATCTTTTGGTTCTTTGATCAATCAGAATATTTTTCAGTTATCGGTACTTTAAGATGTTTTTCATAGTTAAATGAAGCCAATCTGTTGCATTAACACGCTCATATATCAAAAATACACTTAGGATCTCTCGCAAATTTGTATGCGCAAAAAATATGAGTAGCGTACAACTATAGTTACATCTCTGAGAGCACCGAATTGGTGACGCGCATCTGCGCGGAGTAACAAAGTTAGGGGGTGCCTCCACCCACCCCTCTCAAATTACAAGATACCAAACACGTAATAATAACTATTTCATTCATTTTAAAGAAACAAAAATTTATTTCGTTTGATTTTATCTAATACTTGATTATTAGACACAGCGGTAAAAATGAGTAGTTTTATGTATTTTTGTAATTTTTCTGATGACTTGGGGCAGTATAATTAATTCATATTTTGATAAGATTTTTTTTTATATCAGATACTCACCCCATAGAGCAACTGTTCTGCACAACGCAATTACGAAAAAATGATTTTTAATTTTTTCCATACATACAGCGATCCACCTTACTGTTCGTTCTCTTAAATTCGCTTTGTATATCCCATTCTTTCACGATTTCACTTATCTTATCCAGCCATACTTTTCTCGGTCTTTCCTTTCCATTTTTCCCTTCAACATTTTCTCTGTATATACACTTTGAAAGTCTTGCATCATCCATTTTTTTTACTCGTCCAAACCATCTCATCACATTCTTTTGTACTTTTACTTTCCCATTCGTTTTCCCCCCATATTCACAGTAATATCGATTTATCCAAATGTTTGACGTTTTATCTATTTTAGTTATTTTTCATTTCTCACTTGCAAGTATTCTAAGACACTTCTTTTTGTTCTTCTTTTGGTGCCGCTTCTATCAAAGACCAGCGATAATTCTGGCTCCTTCGACCTTGGATGTCTTGACTTATAGGTTGGTATGAGGCTGACCCTCCATACTGTAAAAAAAATTTCACTCTGCCAATATCACCCCTGTTTCAGGGAAGGTCAGCAAAAGTTGCAGATTTTGTGTTCATTTGAGATTAGGTTTTTATATTGTAGGTGAATCTAAAATGATACATATCTTTGCAGCTTAGATGTAGATTTAGATTTAGACTGCGGCATGTGTTAGTGCGAACTTATACATGTCTTGATTGATCAATCAACATTAATTTTCACAGTTTTAATACACAAACCATAAAAAAAAAAAAATTACATGTCTGCTTGTGGGTATGCGTTTAATATGAATCTTAAATGATGTTTATCTTTGCAGCTTAGATTAAAATTTATTTTAGAATGGTTTTAATTTGCAAGTACACATTCAGCATTTGTAAGCGCGAACTTGCACGTGTCTGTTTGTGGGCATGCATTTGATATGAGTTTTAAATGTTAATATATCTTTGCAACTTAGATTACAGATTATTACAACAATCGACAACGCATAAATAAATCTCTCTGTGCAGACAATAGCGGCGACACTGCATTAGCGTATCCACATAGTTATTTAAGGGGGGCAGACTGTGTGGCGGTCGGTTCCATGGTAAAACGACACAGTGGCAAAACGACACATGACATAACGATCCATGACAGGGTGTAATGTATTAGAGTAGATTAATAATATACTATGTACTAGGTATAGATAGTAATTATTGCCCTCACTAGCATTCACTCTGGTATTTTCAGCCGTATTGACGAGACTTGTATCGCGAGCTATATTGCGAGAATACATCCATTGGAACAGATCAGACATCTTTACATCTGCATCCCAATATCTCCCATTATCCCAGCACCCCACAGAAGACATCACACAGGGCAACACATTCAGAACGACACAGTGACAAAACGACACATGGCATAACGACACATGACAGAACGACCCATGACAGAGAAACACGTGACAGAACATGACAATGACAGAACATCACATGATAAAACATTACTAGGGCAAAACATCGCAAAACAGAAAACACCATAAACGGCATGCCAAAAAAGTGAGACATGAAAAAATGAAACTCATGATTTTTTTTATTTGGTAAAGCGTATAAAAAACGCCCCCAAATATCATTGTTATAAATATTTAATTCAAATAATAAACAATTTTAAGAGCTTTGAACAATAACTTTTTATTTATTTATTAATATTTTGTATAAGTTTTTTTTTAATCAAATATTTAAAATTAAATTCCAAAATGTATTACGAAAACAATTTGAAAAGTTATCATTTATATATTGTTTTCTGCACATAAGGAGCAACTTCTTACCGCTTTATCCCCGAAGGAGTCGCATATGGTGTGTGGAAGCAAAATAAATGTGTGTTGTTTGTGATGTTTTGTCATGTGCTGTTTATGGTATGTTCTGTTTAAGGTATGCGATGTTCTGTCATTTGTCGTCTGTCATATGTCGTTCTGTCATGTTTCGTTTTGTCACTTTGCCGTTCTACCCCATCACCGTGCCGGACAGAAGAGCAGATAATAAGGTAGCCAGGATACCAAGGAGGGGGAGGGTAGATGGGAGAGGGGACAGGGGGCAGGACACGCTCTAAATCAAAACATGCTGAACAAGGAGGGCGTCCCACGCTAAAGGACGACAAGGTATTGAGATGTATGTGGAAGAACTGCGAGGAAAATAAGTAAAAATGAAACATCAAAAAGTGTATGTATCTAAATGTGCATTTTAAGGTAACACAGTTTTTTTCTATAGATTTGTGAAGAGGAATGAATTCCCTGTTTCAGGGAAGGTCGGCAAGAGTTGCATGGCTTATGCCCATTTGAGAATTGGGTTTTTTATATTGTAGGTCTACATGCGGCATGTGTGAGCGCGAAATTATGCGTGTCTGCTTGTGGGAATGCATTTAATATGAATCTCAAATGATACATATCCTTGCAGCTTAGATTTAGATTTAGAATCCAGTGATATTGTTGCAATTTATGTTACATAGTTTGGTTCACTAAATCTAAATCTAAGTTGTTAAGATATGTAACATTAAAGATTCACATTTTATGCATTTTCACAAACAGGCACGTATAAGTTCGCGCTTTCACATGCCGCATGTGGACCAACAATATAAAAACCCGAATCTCAAATAAACATACCCTGCAACCCTGCGACCCCTGCAGCTCCTGCCTACCTTTCCTGAAACAGGGGTGACATTGGTAAAGTGAACCATTTTCTACAGCATGGGTGGTCAGCCGCATACCAACCTATAAGTCAAGGAGCATACACAACAAATAACATTTTTTAAATATGCTGGAGAGATGTTTGCCGGGATCTTTTGCCGTGGTCTATGGGAGCTGGAGCTTCCGGACGATTTGCTCATGTCTACGATGGGCTTCTTCAGCGTGGAGTGTGATGATAAAGATAATCTTCATGAAAACTTTGATGTCAACAAGCCCATCGTAGACATGAGCGAAACGTCCGGAACTCCAGCTCCCACAGACCACGGCAACAGATCCCGGAAAACATCACTCCAGCATCATCAGCCGGCCGTGTAAGCCTACAACTCTTATCTAAAACAATGTGACTTTAGAGCCTTTTTAAAGTAAAACAGTTTTTTTAATACACAAATAAAAACACACAAATACACAATCAAACATTCGTAACAGTATTTTGTAAAAATGTTGATTGCAGCTTTGTAGTTTTATACACTTTTGTTTCCAAGTAAAAGTCTGTTTGACTGCAATCATTTCGAATACCTGAAACAATACAAAGCAAAATTGTAAAAACACGATAGCGTTTACCAAAAAATACATAGAAACTGAAGCAGCACTCCTAGCGTGCGTGTCACTTCTATAGATTTTTATTGAATTTCAACGTTATGTTTTCTACAAGAAGTACAAGACATAAAGCAAAGATATGATAGTATTCTGGAGGCGTGAAAAAGTACTCTGTACCCTCGACCGCAAAAATGTATGGAAAATTAAACAGCAACCCTAGGAAGTGAGTAAGTTTTCATACATTATTTTTGTTAACGCAATCGAGGTGAATTTACGTAATGTTCCGCTGAAACTCCTGCCAATGGGATATCAGTTTGATATGAAATATGTAATGTTAAGAACGTATGAAATGGGTGTCAGTAAGATATGAATATGACATGTTATTTTTTAAAGAAGTTGGTGTAATGCCGCGTAGTTTTTGTCCAATTGAATTCCTTGACTTATAGGTTGGTACCTATGCGGTTGACCACCCATGCTGTAGAAAATGGTTCACTTTACCAATGTCACTCCTGTCTCAGGGAAGGACGGCAAGAGTTGCAGGGTGTATGTCCATTTGAGATTTGGTTTTTATGTTGTAGGTTCACATGCGGCATGTGCAAGCGCGAACTTGTACGTGTCTGGTTGTGAGAATGCATGTAATGTGAATCTCCAATGTAACATATCTTTGCAACTTAGACTAGATTACATAAGATTAGATTGCTCTGCTTGGATTGCTCTGGAGAGTGGAACCTATTTGTTTTTAAGGTAAGTGAGCCAGCCTTACAATTACCACTCAGCTACGGTGGTAGTCTAATGGTGAATTTTACAGACTCGTGTACGAGAAGGCAGTGGGTTTAATTCCACAGTGAAAGTGGAACACAGATACATACTATTGATAACTTATTTTTGATAAACGTTTGAGACGTCTCATTTTAATCAAAAAAATCTTCAATTTCTAAATTTTACAGATTGTTTTTTTTTTTTTCAAATGTCAAAGAAAGTGATGACTTTAAAAGTAACCGATTGTTTTATCGATCGATAGTCGATAAGGCACCGGAAGAGCGTTACAAATAGGCGTTTCGCATTTGATTCGCTGCGAGAAGTAAAAATATTTATATATTTTTTTCAAATAATGATTGTTATCGCCCATCATTTTTTTCTTTAATCTACCTTTCACTAACAATGTTTTGTTAATGATAATTTTTCACAGTAGGTATACCATGCGTTTAATAAATATCAATTTTTTATTATTATTTATTATAATGATTGATTGAATTGAATTCGAATTGAAACGAATTCGACCGGTCCGTAGCTCAGTGGTAACACTGCGGACTCTGAATGAGAAGGTTGTGGGTTCGAATCCCGGCGGAGCACAAAAAATATACCATTTATATTTTCAAATTTGCTCTTCGCTGGGTTGAAAAATTCATAAACCAAAGGTCAATCCAGCCTTACAGCAACTGGGTCTTGCTTGAGTATTGGCGCTTTGTAGCGACGACCAAGCTCGTACACCTCTGCGGCACTACAACAAGTGTCATAGACCCCTAGAGTCTCTAAAATCTAGGGAGTCTCCCGCACAGGATTTCTAAGAAAAAAAAAAAATACAAAATATTTTATCGACATATTCCATCGACTTTCCATTGGTTTCCAAACTTGTGGAATTATAAAACACTGAATATTCAAGAATTATTTTTAAAATTATTTCCTCGGGTTTTCAAGATTTTACTTTCTCAAGTATTTTTTAAGCTTTAATGGTATGAGGCTCACCACCCATGTAAAAAATGATTAATTTTGCCAATGTCACCCCCATTTCAATAAAGGTCGGCAAGAGTTGCACGGCTTGTGTCCATTTAAGATTGGGCTTTATGTTAAACTAGGTCTTGAATGAGAATTGTCTCTTTCTATGTATGGCGACGACTAAGCTTGCAGAGGGCTCTCGAGGTGGGATTCACAACAAAACATCGCTCACTAAATAAGTCATCCTAATATTCCTTGGCTTATATGTTGGTATGAGGCTGACCACCCATACTGTAAAAAATGGTTCACTTTGCCAATGTCACCCCGTGTCAGGGAAGGTCGGCCAAAGTTGTAGGATTTTTTTGTAAGTACGCATTCAGCATTTGTAAGCGCGAACTACACTTGTTTGTTTGTGGGCGTGCATTTGAAATGAGCTTAAAACATGTTAGTATATTTTTGCAACTTAAATTATACATCATAATATTATTGATCTACTTTATTTTATTTCACTTCAATCCACCTTCTAAGCTTCACTTCCATACATTACAAATACAAAGTATAAGCAGTAGATACTTATGTTGAAGAATTTCAAATATTTGCCATGTTAATTAAGCGAATAAATGTTTAGAATAAATGATTAACATCAATTACGGAGGTGCTATGTGTGAACTGCTGATTTACATTAACTGGTGTTAAAATGTATTAACCAGAATAGTTAACTAACGTCCACTTGTTAGCTTCATTAACTCACAACTATTTATTTGCGTTAACTACATTAACTCTCTCTCTACAGCAGTATTTCTATTTCGCTGTCAATTTACCTATCTATAATCTAAGTTGCAAGCCTATGCAGACCTTTATAGCTTATATTTGATAATAATAATAATATTAGGATGATTTATTTGGTGAGCGCTGTTTTTGTGTGTATCACACCTCAAGAGCCCTCTGCGAGCTTAGTTGTCGCTGTAGAAAGCGCAAAGTCTCAAGCAAGACCCAGTTGTTGTAAGGTTGGATGGACCTTTCAGTGACCGGTCTTTGGTAAAGGTTTATGAATTTTTCAACTCAGCGAAGAGCACATTCGAAATATACCTAAATGGTATATTTTTGTGCTCCGCCGGGATCCGAATGCACAACTTTCCATTTACGAGTCCGAAGTGTTGCCACTGGACTACGGATCGGTCCAAGATGCCAACGACACGTGGTGTACCTGTGCGGTAGCCCATCCAAGTACTGTCCGCGCCCAATGTTGCTTAACTTCGGTGATCTATGGGAACCGGTGCTTTCAATATGGTAACGTCGTTGACTAAAGTAGTCCACAAGCATCCATTAGCTTATAGGTTGGTATGCGCCTGACTACCCATTCTGTAGAAAATGTTTCACTTTGCCAGTGTCACCACTGTTTCGTAGAAGTTCGGCAAGAATTGCAGGATGCATGTTCATTTGAGGTTTGGGTTTTTATGTTGTAGGTTCACATGCGGCATGTACAGCCGCGAACTAAAACGTGTTTGCTTGTGAAAATGCTCATAATGTTAATCCCAGGATTCAGGGAAGGTCGGCAAGAGTTGCAGGGCTTATGTTCATTTGAGATTGAGTTTTTAATATAGTAGGTCCACTTGCGACATGTGTAAGCGCGAAATTATGCATGTCTGCTTGTGGGAATGCATTTAATATGAATCTCAAATGATACATAACTTTGCAGCTTAGATTTAGATTTAGATTAGATGTTCACAACAGCAGAAGGCTAAAGATAAACAAACGTGATTCAAAAATAACAAATGCTGTTTTTATATTTGAGTCGTATAAATGCAAACGCCGTCAACTACTTACGCGATGATTTTGAGAAAAATAAGCTTGTAAACTTGTAAAACGACAACACCAGTTGGAGATGACGGCGTTTGCACGAAATCATACTTTTTCAATTAAAATTACGAAGGATTAAGTGAGGTGTACATTATATCGCACACAGGAAATGATTTGTTACACTGCGCAGAATAAAATTCAATCATTATCTCAAAAATCTTAAATTTTTGAGATGACGGCGTTTGCAGTTATACGACTCATTTATTTATTTTGTTTTTTACGTGTCAAAGGTACGTTAACTTGATATTGATATTATCTTTTGGAAATTTGAATTGTTCATGCTCGGGGGCATTTATGCAACTCGGAAATTCAATACAATTTTATTAACCAAACAAAACACAAGTACGGATATCATAACCTACTCCCACGTGAAACAATAAAATTCAAATATCGTCATTATAACCGTTAAACCAAGTACTTATCGTGTATCACCAAGCCCATTCATGTGATCATATGGTCCATTCAATTTATGTACTTATAACCACAATTGACCGATCCGTCGTCCAGTGGCAACACTTTGGTAACGTAAATGGAAGGTTGTGGGTGCAAATCCCGGTGGAACACAAAAATATACTAAGTACATACATGCTAAATGCAATTTGCTGGGTCCGGTCACAAAAAAGGTCCATCCAGCTTATCATCAATTGGGTCTTGCTGGAGAATTGGACGACTTTGTAGCGACAATTAAGCTCGTAAAAAGTCTAGTCGATAGCTCAGTGGGTAGAATGCTTGCATTCCATGCCGGGAGCAAGTGTTTAATCCCCACCGGTGTCAGAAATGATTCCCGTTTCGGTGCTTATTTTAATCTCAAAATAAATACGGACAAGGTGTACTCAGCCTTCATTAGAAATGAGAACCAACGCTCTTGGGAGCTTGGAAACCCCCATCTCAACTAAATTGGTTAGTGTGAGACCGGCCCCCTTACCCATAAAATAAATAGGTCCCAAATCGCCACATGCGACCCCTTTGGAGAAACGCGGGCAAGAATTTATACTTATATGTAGCTTAGTTGCGTTTTGCATTGCGTTGCGGCAAGACAAACTAACATTAAGGGGGCGATTTTATACTGTTCCTTAAATCGTCACCCTTTCGGGGATAACGCAGGTAGGACGTAACACTATATGTATAGCTTAGTTGCACTATATGTATAGTTTTGCATGCACCTACGCTCATTGAGTTATAATATAGAGAAGCAGAAACCCCTTTAAAGCAGTGTTACATTCTATGGGGCACAGTTGAGGCTATCAGGGCAAGAGTGGTGTATTCCACAATTTCGGCTAAGTGGCGTTTTGGCGTAATTTTCATTCCCTAATAATAATATTAGAATGATTTATTTGGTGAGCGCTGTTTTTGTGTGTTTCACACCTCAAGAGCCCTCTATGAGCTTTGTCGTCGCTGTAGAAAGCCTCAATTCTCAAGCAAGACCCATTTGTTGTAAGGTTGGATGGACCTTTCAGTGACCGGTCTTTGGTAAAGGCTTATGAATTTTTCAACCCAGCGAAGAGCTCATTTGGAAATATAAATGGTATATTTTTGTACTCTGCCGGGATTTGAATCCACAACTTTCCATTTTACGAGTCCGAAGTATTGCCACTGGACTACGGACCGGTCTTTATTACAGTATCTACCAAATCAGAAGTGGTGTAAGATAGTTTACTCTTTTTCAATAGCTAGACTATCTTACTATAATAAGGAATGAATATTACGCCAAAACGCCACTTAGCCCAAATTGTGGAATACACCACTATTCCCCTGATACCCTCAGTTATCCCCATTTCTGTAAAAATTCAGCAGTGGTGTAGTTGTGCAATACATGTTTTTACCTTTTAAGGCCCGGTATTTTGAAGTATCGTAAAGTTAACTAAAATGCGATTTTAGTTAAATCATCATAATATTTCACTCACCGAATTTCGGCAGTAAATATTTAGTAACTTTAACTTTCGATTTTCAAGATGGCGGCGCTTCACTGACAGCAGCTGTTCTTTTTTAATGTAAGGATACATAAAAATTGTTGTAAACTGAACATTTTTGGTGTTGTTTTCTAGCTTAATGAAGGTTAGGCATATGATTTTTATGAATAGTTGTTTGTTTTAAAGCTTTTGAATGGCATTTTAATTATTTCCAAGATTTGGGGGCGTGGCTTCATATGTCGGTAATGTTCGGTTTTAGTTAACTCGAGATTGAGTATTTTGAATAAAAATTCAAGTAATAGGTAACTAAAATATTACTACAGTTCAATATACCGGGCCTTAATGATGTGTTTCTTTCTTTACCACTTTCGTGTTTAGACACCTAATACTAACACATGCCATGATGTCTTAAAAATTCACAAATTTACCGATCAAAAGAGTCTGTGTAGCTCTACTGTTCTTCATTCCCACAAAATGTATTCGCACGCAAACAAAAAAAAAATCTTGAACGCTTCTCGATTTGTTATCTGCATATCTTCCTCTCATTTTCTTGCTTTCAATGCATCCATCTCTTTTCCTTGCGAAATCGAAAAGCAAAATTTTCCAATGACCGGATACGATTTTTAAAAAAAACGTTCTTCTCTACTACAACACTGTCTGTAAAATTTGCTTTTTATTCCCATTCAAAAGTCTTATAGTTGTAAGTTTAAATGGAAATGCTTTGAAGGTATCCTGGAATTACATATTAAAGACAAAATTTATGAGAACAGAAACTCTGTGAGAGCAAAGCATCTCAGTCTTACTTCTTGAACTGTTATATACATCAATGGTATCAGTCAGTTTTGCTTTAGCGTTATTTGTTGACCGACCAGACGATGGTAAATATTTCTCTAGAGCATTTGTTTGTTGGCCACTATGGGGCGCCTGCAGAACAGATGGAAGTCGATACAACATAATTATTCCACAGGGAATTGTACCGAATAAATCACTTGCAATAAGACAGTACTGTTGCGGGTAATAACCCGTCCTCTCGCAAAGGAAACTCACCGCCGATCCCATTGAGGTAGAATACAAGTGGAGCCGAGACTAGTTTATAACATTGAAGCATACTATAGGACACAGCTTTCAGCCAGACCTGTCAAATCCGAATCTGTCAAAAACAACAAAATACATTATAACCAAGTGAAAACCTATTTTATTTTTCTTTCTCCATATTTTCGATGTTAAAGCCGAGGCGGCCAAGCGGGCTGATCTTTCTAGTGTATTTGGAATAGAATAACGTTGTTTCGATCCCCGCCTGTGTCATTTGACCATAGCTTTGACCCTGGTTCAACATATGTTATTGGGTATTAATTAATAATTCATTAAAATTTACAATAATGAATTTTTAATTGATGATATTAATATCCTGTTTCTGGCCTGGCAGAATAGGTTGGGAAATTGCACTCCTCTTCACAAATCTTTTTTTTTTTAATATATTTAAAAATATTTTGTTTCGGCACCCAATACTTATGCATGGTATGATAAAGAGATATTCAGCTTTAGGATAAGTAATTTAGTAAATCACACCTCAACAGCCCTACTAGAGCTTGGTCTTTGCTATAGAAAGCGCCAATTAATACAAGTACTTAAATACTCAATTTCTGTAATTCTGGATGGACCTTCGGTGACCTGTTTTTGGTAAAGACTTATGAAATTTTCAACCCAGCGAAGAGCATTTGTATTTTTAATTTTCAATGTTCTGGTGAAATATCCCACGTGCCTGTTCCAAATGTTTCTAGGATAACCATTATTCTCAAATATAAACAGAGACCGAGATACTCTGTAGCCAAACTTTCATCTAAACCGTCGAGCTATACAGTTCAAAAACAACTTTGTGTACGTACCGAGTGCGAACCGTATCTTTAAAATAATAACCACAATTTTTAATAAATTAATTAACCAGGTACAATTATAACAATATATTTTCATTTAAGTTGTTTCGGATCCTGTACATTTTAAGCGAATGACCGAGCCAGTATGCTCACGGCAGACAATTGTCGACGAGTTATGGAATCAGGGCCCCTAGCCTTAAACTTCATACTCAAACACAGCCGTAGCGTTTTTCCAAAGGAGTATGAAATCTAGAAGGCGCTGTCTCAGTTTACATACATGTTTTCCATTTAATGCTAAAGTTAAGGTTTTGGTGTACGTACGTTAAAGGTCCTTTTTGAAAATGTAAAATTGTATTATGAATTATGAATAGTAGTGGTTGTGTTTTGAAGTAATATTTTTAAAAAGTTTCAAGGGTGTGTGTAAAATTCAGTTTTTGAAAATCCTATATACTTTTTAAATTTGCGTTGAATGCTAATCTAAATCTAAATCTATGTTGCAAAGATATGCATTATTTGAGATTCATATTAAACGCATTCCCACAAGCAGACATATAAGTTTGCGCCAACACATGCCGCATGTGGACCCACAATATAAAAATCACCCATACTGTA